>KZ651532.1:259578-349634 GCA_001010745.2 Gerris buenoi
ATATGCATCATGAAGGGTATTTATTACTTTGACCCCGTATCCATTACTTGTACCTCGTACTCCTGGGTACCAAAAATTAAATTTAGAAAAATCATGTAGATAGTGCCCTTCCCCTTGCTTTGAAGGTCAAGTGTGCAAATTTTCATCGAGATCGGACTAAAACTGTAGATTTGTATAAAGGACATACCCACGGACTTTCATCTTTATATATATAGATTTTATACTTTTGAGAGTTAAGTAAGTCATTTTTTGTTCTCTTGAAAAATTGAGTTTGATGGACATGAACGCTTTTGCCCCTGGATCCATTATTTTTTTTAAGAACAAAGGTGCGTTTTCCTAGACGCGACTCCAGTGATAGACGCCCAGCGACTATTGCGGAGGACTCCTCTTCTGAGTTTGCATATTAAGAGTCGCTCAGCTAGGAAAACGTTAAGCAAACTTAGAAGATCAGTCCTCAACGATAGTCGCTGGGCGACTATGCTTGTGCTTCTATCGCTGGAGTCCCGTCTAGGGAAATATAAAGCTTAAGGTTTCATGGAGCAGGTTATAAACAAGTACGATTTATTGAATATTTTAGCTGTTATGGATTGACAACCACGATATCTAGTTTTACTTTACTCCTTCGAGATAAATTTTAGCATTTTTTCACAGATGAATAGGCGAGAAAACGTCGGAAAAACCGTCAAAGGGGGGAGGGAATAAAAGGACGATTCTGTTCTCCTTTGAATTGTTTTTTGAAATCCCTTATCAGGTTCTGAGTCGAGAGATAAGAGAAAAGGGAAAACCTTGACGATACAGGAATCAGCCATCCGGAACTTGACACCGTCAGGGGAAAAAAATCCCAGGGACCTGCCACACCCGAAATTTCCCCCGATACAACCTCGGATCCATCAAGAGGTTTATAAATACACAGCTCCATCCAATCCAATCGTCAACTCCAAATGGAGTTCCTTCAAAATGTGGCATTGAATTACATCGAATCTAAAAAACTTTCTCCAGCATCAGGAGCGTAACACTAAAATATCTTTACATTTTTTCAAACTGAAACCCACAATTGCCGTGTAAAGAAAAATAGAGGTGTAAGCAGTTGCTTACATAACACCATGCAAATTATGAGGTAATTTAACTATATGATGTCAAATTTTAAAAATATTTATGACGCAATGTTTGCTAATTTTGTTAAAATTAGTCCATTCAGTAATAACCAATTATAATTAACCATTAATAATTGCTATATTATCGATAATTGCCGATGTATTATAGGCAATTGTATAGATTAATTAACAGCCCGGTCCTGGAAGCCTGGTCTTACTAAAGGGCGAATTCAACTATAATACAATAAAGTTTTGTCTTGTACATTGGTCAGAATTGCAAATTTTTTTAGAAACCTTTTTATTTTATATATTCCAAAAACCGAATCCAGACTTGAATTTTTTCGTGTATGTGTGTAGGTCGCCACTAGCCGGACTTTATAGGCGCAAAACTGGCTAAACGAAATCGATTAATTTTTTTTTGAGGTAAGAGCTAAGATGTTGTGCAGTTTGTAAGCTTGGTTTTATCTAAAAATATTGAGTAAAACCAGTTATTAACAATTTTATAAAAAAATAAAATATAAAATAACCTAAAAATAATAGGTTCACCCCACCATAAACAAAACCCAGTGACTCGCTAATCAAAATGTTTGGGTACTTCTAAACTCTAGACCACCTAGAGACTCGTGGTTTATTGAGTTTGGTTGGAAGTTGGCCCAGACCAACTGGAAAAATCCGAAAAGGTAAAAAAAAATTACCCCTTATAATATTAACTGGTACAACTGATGTATAGAGTATAGAGAGAAGAGACAGGTCATTAATTAATGCACCATCATGGTTGATGATAGCACGAGCCGCCTTCGGAACAGTTAGTCGCCACTTCACACAAGCAACCACCTTATTGATAAAGCGATGCTGGGTCAGCACTGAAGAGTGGAGCAGCTATTCAGGAATTGAGCCAATATCTGTGGTCAGTGGTGACCACAGCCGATGTTGATTAACTTGATTGATATGAGAGCCAACTGCTCTCCTTTAAGAGCTACCAGGGCCCTCTAATTATATAGCAATTAAAAATTACCCTTATTATTAAAGGCTTGACGATGCTCAAGAGTGGGTCAAAAAATTAGCAAGCTTATTAAATAAAATGTGGTCCAAAAACAAAAAAACAAAAATCCAAATGATTTATGAACAAGGTCGAGGTCGGGGTTCGGTCCCGGACCTCGACAATTGGATTTACACAGCTCACCAATGATCACACTGTAATCGCATGAGAGGTTCATTGGTGTGAAAAAGTGGCTAGGCTCGAAGAGGTTCGAACTTTCGATCTCCTGCAAGAATTGAATATTTAATTGATTTACTCCCTTAGTGTGACATAAAAATGAACAAATACATGCTTAATGAAATGAAGTAATCGAAATATTATACTATTTAGAATATAGTTATTTATGCACCAAGGGAGTAAAGTAAGCTATTATTGCGGCTAAGTTACCACTGAAGTTTGCCCATGCGACGGGGAGGTAGCGTAGCCGCGGGGGTTAAACCACCTCTGCTCGGCCATCACTGAATCATTGAGTGGAACGAGATGGGGTTCCATTCCTCGGCGTGTACTCGGCGTGACACTCTGATTTATATGGCTCACTATTGATCACATCATACTCGCTTCGGCGGTACAATGTACATATGTATGATGTGTGAAGTGGCTGCAACTCTCTACCCCGGGGCGTACAAAGGGCCTAAGTGATGGCCTAATTGCAAGGTTCGAACATGTGGTTCGTCCTACCCGTTCTAGTAGGAAGTACTAGACTACTGCTACTACTTGCCCATGCGACTAAGTTTGAATCTTGAGGTGATGCTAAAGGAACCATAGTCCCTAAATCCCAAGGCGTAGCCAAGGGAATAACGCTAATTAGTTCCTGATATAAGATGCTAGGTTGCAGCTTATATAATACTAGCCGTTATGCCCGTGATAACGGGCAGAATAAAATATGATCAAAAAATTTAAATAGATATTATAGGTATAGATAGGATACTACTGTTTAAATAGAAAGTTTAAGGCCAGACGTTTCAATCTGGTTTGGTAGCACATTGCTAGCGGTCTTGCTTCTAACGCTGGAGGTCACTGGTTCAATCCCAGCTTATGGCGCATCAATTTTTAACGTTATAAATCATTTAGAGGTGAGTCGTTGTTGTCGTCGGGACACTACTCGATTATATAAAAGATACACAAACAATCCGTTTTAGACATCAGGGAAAATTTTTGGTCCCGTGTCTCTCTGTCTGTTGGTCTGTCACTCGATCTTTGTGAAATCGATACATCTTAAAAACTATTCGTCCGATTTAAATTAAATTTGGATGGTTCATAATTATTAACGGATTAAATAATAAAGGATGGTCATAATTAACCTATTATTGCTGGTCTTATATAAGTTGCAACATTCTGCACCCATTTATTTCTGCTTGCATATCCACACAGACATACATCTATATCTTTAAAAGTACATATATCTGATTTTTATTAAAAACATAAAATATCAGAAAATGTACAAATCCGTCCAAAATCCCCAAATAGAATACTTGAGCTGACACAATACTCTTTCTATACATACATGTACTATGTTTATGGTAAATAAAAAATAGGACACTAAAAAAATATATACGACGAATTAAAAGCGAGTTTGAAAAGAAACGAAGACTCGAACATGTCAGATACAATCAACCATGCACATAATGTCAACATGCAAATGAGATGAGGTCGTGACGTCAGAGCGTGACGCACGTGCAGTTATACGACACAGTGGTGGGGGGAGTCACCTAGCGCTACTCACCTACTTACCATCTATAGTCGGCCACTTACACACCCAGCCTGGCTTTTCCCTCGTAATTCCTATTCAAACTCTTCTCGGGTGCATTCTTTCCTCCTTAGATTTTTTTTTTCAATTCTCACTCTAGGCGAATTGTCTGTCCCGGCCTAAATGCCATCCAACAAGTGGCAAAAAAAGGAATAAAGAATTTACATAACACACGTTTTTATAGTAAAACAAAAAATCCTTTAGATTTTCTTAAGTGTGAAATAGCTAGAAGAAAAACAACTTTCATTCATTTTAAAACACATACACATAACACAAATATAACACGCTCAGACAGTTATTATCATTATCTAACGAAGGTAAAAATGATTTAATCAGCTGTTTCTATCGTGATTTTCTGGAACTTAATCATGGCGAATATCAAACAAGGAGGCAACTTGATCAATTTAACAAATGATTGGTTGGCTTGACTGGGATTTTGTGGTACCACTTCATATATTACTAGATAGGTTCATAAAAAGGAACATAACAATAATATAATTAAACATTTGCGTTTCGACATTTATATTATCTTCAGTGCAAGTGTTAGCATAAGCAGTGCCCGATTTCCCACAAGGCACTATAGGCACGTGCCTAGGGGCGACTGCGGCCGCGGGGCTTATCGCTAAGATGGCTGTTGACGACCTTATAATAGATCAGTTTTCAGTAATAAAAACAAGAAGATAATCAAGTGTCATAATGTTGAACGATAGATAGTCAGACACAGGGCCTAAAATGTTCCCTGATATTTTAAAAAAATAAAAAAATAATTTTCGATTACAAAATAGAATACTAATTAATGGCAACATTGTTTCCACCTAGAAATGTGGCAAATTTAATTAACTCGTCTAATATAGTTTAGCTGGGTACAGTCTAGCCAACATTTCGTTGCAATCCAATTAGTGGTTCTTTCAGTTTCTTGTTAACAAGATTATCATTTTAATCACTTACAAGAGGTAACACTGAGTGCACAAAGAACAACAGGTTGGAAAACTTAATCAACCGATATTTCTCTTTTGGAGGTAAACAATTTCACAACATTTCATTTCAAAAGGATAAATGAAGTGATCTTAAATTTTAAGAACTAACCACCTCTAACCAAAATTTCCCATATGCATAATCACTTTGTTTATTATTTTATTCTTCAGTTTATAGGTCTCTAGGGCATTAAATAAAATAAAACTTTATTATAGAAGTAGAATAAAGAATAAAAGTAGAATAAAGTTTTATTTTATTTAATGCCCTATAGACCTATCAACCGAAGAATAAAAAAGAAAAAAAGGGTAATACACAACAAATTTTTTTATTATTTTTTGGTAGCATGGTAAAAACAAGCAACGTAAGTAGCATTGCTTCACGTAAGTACGTGAGGCAATAATCGACAATTTCTGTACGATTAAGTTAAATTTTTAACTTTTTTACGATTGTGTAAAATTTAAATTGTTGCATATTCTTTTTCTACACTTTAAGACCTTTAAATTAGTATACAACATGTCATGGTGACTTAAAACTTTTTTTAGTCTTCCACCATATTAGCCGCCATCTTGTAAATATTAAGTGTGAAATTTTAATAGTTCCATATTCTTTTTCTACACTTCGAAACCTTTAAATTGATGTATAACATGTCATGGTGACTTAAAACTTTTTTTTTTAGTCGTCCACCATCTTGAAAATATTAAGTGTGAAGACTCCAAAAAGTGTACAGTTGTCACAAATGCCAAGATGCACTTGCGAGTGCCGGATTTTTATGTTCCTTCAGCAAACGTAGTTGATGAATTGAAAGAAGTCGACGGACAGGCAGAGCCGTTATATAAAGTTTATCAAATACAGATTATATAGATTTTATCAAAATTCAAGGTATAAATGATCTTAAACGATAAGGAATTGAACCCCTGACCTTCCTATTAGAGTTAGTGTTAGTATAGTTCGATGTGATTGATTAATTGATAACAACTTCGAATTGTTTAGCAGTGAGTCTAACATCCGTGCGGACATATAAGTGTTTCCTGGGCTCGTCTACATTACTCATACCAATGTAAAATTAATAAAATTTAATTACTGATGTGACTAATGAGACTTAGTTAGGAATAAAACATTAGTCTTAAAGTAGCTACGTTTATATTTTTTCCGGGAAGGAGCAAGACCTCACACGCGGGAGTTACAAGGCACGAAACCCGGTTAAACAAAATTCTTCCCGCGTTTTCTTTTCAACGACCAGTGTTGTGAAGATGAAAATAGAAAACTAAATATGGCTTTAAAGCACTCAACTGATCCCACTTGTCTTACATCCACTTAAAACGTTATCTCACCAGATATCGGTAGAAGAGCATGAGTAACTCTCTTGGTTAAATATAGATTGCTTTTACAAATAGAAACACTTTTAATAACTACAAGAGATTTTACTTTGACTTAACTTTTTCCTTGACAGGAGAAAACGAAGAGACAAGATGAATATTAAGGGCTTGCGACAAGGGAAGCCAAAGAACACCCCAGGCAGTAATGCTTCGGAAGTAAAGTAAGAAAGCAATAAAAATAAAAATTCTGCACTTGACTCTTCACCCTTGTTGTATAAAAAGATTTGTAAGTCTTCAATTAATTTAACTATATCCACAGGTCACCTGGTAACACTGTCTATTGACTGTTATTATTTATTTGTTATTATTATAAGTTCTGTAAAACGGGCCCATACATGTGCATACACTTAAACAACTTGACAATAAAATAAAAACAAGTTTCATAAATATAAGTTTAAATCTGGAAATAAGTTTCATAATTATTGTAAGTTAATGAAAGAACAGTGTTGCCCAGCAAAAATAAATAGAATAAAAAAACAAAACATTAATATAAATATAGATCTACAAATCTTAGCACCGATACTAACTAATGTTGGTATCAAAGATGTTCAATTCACCCACACACAGTTTAACATGTTTATAAAAAAAATAGCCACGCCCTCAAAAATCTATGGTGTTTAGGTTGCATTTACAAGCTTGTGAAACCCGAAAATTGGTTGAAAGACCTGCCCACACACGGTGCAATTTGTTGTACAACACTGAATGGGTCCCTTTAGATTAGATGATGCTGTAGATTGCAGATCACTGGATGTTAATAATGAAGATAAATTGGGAAAGAAAACGTTTCAACGTTTGTTATGTAGAAGGTTTCGTAAGTCTTTAATTAATTTATCTGCATCTAAAATTCATCTGGTAACACTGCCTATTGATTATTTATAAATTTTTAATTGTTTTGATTTTTTATAGAATCTAATAGGATACATGATCAGTCAGAAAAATTTGAATTACCTAAATACAAACGGACACAAACAACTAATTGCTAAAGTTTAATAGAGACCTTTGGTCTCTCTTTGGCTCTCTGGCTAAAGTTTAACAGAGACCTTTGAGGGACCTATGGTTGGATATGACCTTTTAAAATGGTCATCATAAGTAAGAAAAACATGTTATTATTTACATATAACTAAAGAAAACTGCAAGGTTACAAATATTGACGACAAAAAAGAGCAATAAATTGATGTTAATAAAATTAGAAAAAAATATGGAATATTTTCATCTCTCATAGACAGGTCGACAGAAGAATAGAACTAAGTGAAATGCATTAACAGGACAACTGAAAAGGAAGTGACAGACCAGGTGCACATAAAATGAGGTGGAGAGGTGAGAAGAATATAAAGAGGTAAGAGCCTCACGGAGAGATGCGCCAAATCTAATCTAAGGGAGGTTGTTGTAGGAACGATATTATCCATATATGAAGCTTGATATACTAATGGGAAAAACAGGTCAACATTCATTCACCATGAAAAAAAGAGGGAGGTAGTGCAAGAGGGTAGGACACACTTTGAAAAAGAAGTGAAAAGTTGCAAGAGATGCCCTCAAATGGAATTAGATAGGAGAAGGAGAGTTTGTAGACCCCAGGAAACATGGTGGAGAACTGCAGAAAGAGATGAGAAGAAGAGCTAGCAAGAGTTGAGCGAGTAGGTGCCAAGTTTGAGACCAGTGGAGAGTAATCGTGTCAGAGATCTATGGATGCATCGTCAGTCCTGTGGAGGCATAAGCGCCAAGCGCCCCCATTCACTGTCGTTCTTTCCCGACAGACTTTCCTTTTTCTTGATCGTGAAAGAAAGCACCGCATGATTGATAATCATGTTCATTGCCATCCACACAACCACTTTCCTGCACTCTTTCCTGTGAGACGATCCGCTTATTCCATACAGCAGGCTTGTCTTGTGACTACAATCCCTTCGTTTGATGCTATAAACACAATGAAAGGAATATCTCTATCCCATCCACATGAAACTTATCAGTTGACATAAATGGAGAGGATGGCGCGACGGGACTATCTTGTAAGATTATAATCCTGCTGATCTTTCCTCTTGAACCCCATACACTAACACTTTTTCTTGACGGATCGGCTTTCCTTACGGAAAGAACGACAGTGGATGGGCCGCTATAGTCAGTCCTGTGAAAGCATTGTCAGTCCTGTGGAGGCATTACCAGTGATTGGGCCCAAACACTTGAGCAAAATACAGCACCTTCAGTTTGTGCGGAATGAGAGTTGATTATGGACCCTCAGGTCGGCTAACCAAATGCAAGGAAACAAATAAAGCCATTAAGCTGTTATCTTAAGTATCAAGACCCTTTATTAGTGACATTCTTGTTTGCATAGTTGGCCAATTCAAAATCCTGACCTCTTATTTGCTCCTCACCCCAATTCTTTGATTTTCCAACAAGTCACAAATTTTAAGTCAAGTATAGATTGAAAAGCGCTGAAGTGTTATAGTATTATGAATAGAATTAAAATAGATGGGAAAAATTATGATTTTGATCAGTTCAGTAATAAAATTTATAAATCATATTACATTACAGGTATTTGTAAACCGATGTCTTCGGCGCATCATAGATGTGTGGTGGCCAGAAACAATCACCAATAAAGAACTATGGAGACTAACAAAAAAACTGAAGAACTATGGAGACAAACAGGACAGGCCCCTATGGATAGACAAATCCAAGAACGGAAATGGAGATGGTTGGGACACACCTTGAGGAAATCAGATGGAGCCATTGAAAAAAAAGGCTTTGGAGAGGAACCCAAAGGGTGCAAGGAGGAGGGGTAGGCCGAAAGGGACATGGTGAAGAACAGTGGAAAAGGAGGCAGGACAAGTTGGAAAATCCTAGGGTGAACTCAGGAGCTATGGATCGAGATGGATGGCGGATTCTCCTGGATGCTCTATGCTTCTATAAAAGCCACAGGAACTAAATCAAGAAGACTTACATAGTAGGGTTAATATGAATAAAAATTAAATAGTTTATAGGCTTCTAGGTGTTTGTGGTTTCAATGAAGGTATAGGTATTTCAAAGATGACCAATTAACACTTGTATCACTTGAGCCTATCATACACAATCAGTTTGGTGAGAACTCACCGAAATGATGTCTCAAGGGAACAAATTATGAGAACCCATGCTCAAACATTTGAACTGATTGAATCAAACAGTGAGGCATAGCGTGTGTTAGGTTTAGCTTAGGTTTGTTCTTCACAAAATTAAGACAAAGCTAAAGTAAGACTTGATGAGACACTAAACTGACTCCGTGCAGGCAGTGTATCCCATCACATCAAACTAACCCTTAAAACTGAACACAGTAAACTGATCTTGTTGTAGCTCTGTCCTAAAAGCTTAAAATACTCTTTCTAGTACTAAAGTCCGAACACCAATCATTGACAAGGGTCTCAGATGTTTGCCCTGACCCTGACGCTCAATACTAAAGTCATTGTCAGAGATGTTGCTTTTTTATAAGATATGTTCAAGATGCTTGTTGAAGCAAGAAGCTGCCCTTGACATTGTAAAAGACACATTAGAAAAAAATAACCACTGAGATAAGATACAAAACACCTAGAATTTATAGAAGTGCTTTCAAAAATAAATCAATATGTCAGAAAAAAAACAATGGCCAGTTGGAAGAATAAAAATCCGCCACAAAAACTGATTGTTAGTTAAAATATTTGAAGTTGTTCTATGTGTGAATGTATTTTTTAAAATACATTTTAAGGCCCTTATTTGTATGACAACATTTTAAAAATTAATGTACATATGTTGTTTTGGCAGTTGAGTAAGGAAAGTACTTAAAAATTAAGTAAATCTATTCTTTAAATAAAATTATATATTTACTTTGATTACAAAAACCTAATTCACTTACACTCAAATGTTTTCAAAAATAATACATTTAAAATATAAAAAATCCTGAAGTTGCTTACGCTATATGTATTAAATAAGTTTATTCAAATGAAAAGGGCTTTTTGTCGAAGAACAAAAAAGAAAGGAACTAAAACAAATATTATTTATATGGCTTAAATTATAAAAATTAGAAACCATTATGAAATTTCAAAAATTGCTTTCTGATCGTCTTATTCAAAATGATATTATTCATCAGTTGAGCATTGTTGGATCTTAAAAGCTTAAATACTCATGGTAAAAACAATGACAATATCTTCAACAAACTGGATTAAATTCCTAGTATGTAAAGTAGCTGATTCTTCACTCGAGTAATACAATTGCCTCAAACCCTTTCAATCCTGATTTTTCTCTACTTCTTCAAAAAAATGTTAAAATGGGCAGAAAAAAATAAAAACCCAGGTGTCAGATAGTCAGACAACCTCTTGTGATGAACTTGAGGTCTTAAAAACTCAAAACAATTATTAGTTGCATATTAAAAATTAGGACTATTTTAATAAATGCTTTTCAGAAAAGGACACCACAACTGAAAGGTTAAAGTTCATTAAAATCTCCTTAGAAAAATTCAATTGTAAATAGTTAATGTTGAAACGGTAATTGTCAACAAAAAAAGTTACTATTTGTAGAACTGATGTCTAATCATATTGTAAAAGGTTATCAATGGATTATTATGAAATTTCTATGATAACCTCAAATATGACCTGATAAAATAAAATTAAAAAAAAAAAATTGTAATTTATTTAGTAGAAATTCCTTTGATATAAATTTGAAATAATAATATACTGTTAGAATATTTCCTAATTATTATCAGTTAATTTTCAAGCCGACTGGATGGGTGATTTAAGATTTGATATTAAATCTTATCCAAGTAGAATTTTTCTAGCTTTACATTGGATTGATATCATTATCAACTCATTAACACACACCTTGTTAACTCATTAACTTAAACCTTGTTAACTTATTAACTTACACCTTGTTAACTCATTAACTCACACCTTGTTAACTCATTAACTTACACCTTGTTAACTCATTAACTTACACCTGGTTAACTTATTAACTTACATCTTGTTAACTCATTAACTCGCACCTTGTTAACTCATTAACTTACACTTTGTTAACTCATTAACTTACACCTTGTTAACTCATTAAATAACACCTTGTTAACTCATTAACTCACACCTTGTTAACTCATTAACTTACACCTGGTTAACTCATTAACTTAAGCCTTGTTAACGCATTAACTTTCACCTGGTTAACTCATTAACTTACACCTTGTTAACTCATTAACTCACACCTGGTTAAATTATTAACTTACACCTTGTTAACTCATTAACTCACACCTTGTTCACTCATTAACTTACACCGGTTAACTCATTAACTTACACCTTGTTATCTCATTAACTCACACCTGGTTAACTTATTAACTTACACCTTGTTAACTCACTAACTCACACCTTGTTAACTCATTAACTTACACCTTGTTAACTCATTAACTCACACCTTGTTAACTCATTAACTTACACCATGTTAACACATTAACTTGCATCTTGATAACTCATTAATTTTCAGGTGGTCTCGCTGTTTTGGAATCCTGTTGACGGCTGCACAGTGGTGTTTACATAACACTTAAATTATTTCAGTGATAACTCCCTGTAGATCCTTGAATTCATGAAATGCGGTCCAAATACCATAGGTGAGACTTGCTTGAAGGTTGAAACACCTTAAAGAAAACTGTCATTTTAATAGTTTTAGTAAGTCATCATTCATGGAAAACTTCTTGTGATGAAATTGTCAGTTATTAGTTAGTCATGAACAGTAACTAACAAAAGTGATACCGGTCTGAATTAAACATCAGCCATTGTGTTCTTTTTGGCTATAACCAGATCAATTTGGATCTTTAAATTTTATAGACTGCAACCAATGCTATTTGGTTTATAATAAGCCCATGCACATTTCACAACAATTAAATCTAGTTTTAGTCAACACCTCTAACTTTAGAAGATGATAAATCCAGCTCCTAGAATCTTAAACACTGAATAACTCTAATGCAGGTTTGAAGATGCCCGGATATAAGGGATGAAATATCACCTTATAACTATTTATTAATGAGTATTTATTTACCCCTGAAGACACCAGAATTTAATAAATTAAACATAACAATTAGGGGGACTTCATACATTTATATTATATATATAAATTAAATAACTCTACTCGGAATTACATGAATATTCCATAAGGTGAAAGGAAAAACAAAGGAAGAAGTAGGAAAGTTATAACAACATTGTAAGAACTAAGAGGCCGAGAAGCTAACTAAATTTTAAAGTTAGTTCAGGGTATTATTATTAGACTAGCCTCAGTAGCAGTGACGTATTTCCCTTCAGAAGTCACAGTCACAAGACAAAACTAATAACAACAAACAAAACTAAACTTAATAATTTCATTAATATTCATTCTCTAAACCATTTTTATTTTTTTTTTTAAATAAGTTATATTTAATAAGAAGTGAGTAAGTTATAAAAAAATAAGTAATTAAAGTTCCTTCATCTCTAATTCTGGGAATTATTAAGAAGGTTCATGATAAGTGGGTAATTCCAAAATGTTTTTTTCTTCAATTTTCTTTTTCTACTTATCCAATGAGTAATAATTAAAACATTTATTTTTCCAGTTCGAAAACACACTTGAACCCTCATTTGAAAATTCCCAGAAGGGTTTGGATATGTTGAGATTTTCTGGTTGAGCAACCACTTTTTTTGGCACTCAAAAGTTATAAAATGTACCTAAAAATTGATAAATAATAATAATCATCAGTGGTATAACAACCCATAAGGGCTTTAACCTGCCAAAATGCTTATACATCTACAATAATATGCAATTAGAATGAAGGAAAATCAATTGGAATCCTTGGTATGAATGAGAAATGTTTTCATTCACAACTCACTGAAGGAACAGTGATGTCAAAAACATCATTTTAGCATTTGACAAATATTAAATGCAGTAAATCTTCGATTATATATCTTCACATATCAAATTATTTGGATCAGAAAGAAAGCAATATAGCTTAGTAAAACTGGGTTAAAAAATCTAGACTTCTTAAGAATATGTACAACCAATTAAATTTAATATTAACTGAATAAATACATGGTAATATATTTTTAATTTAACCCATTGATTGCGTAATCCAATTCATGAACTTACCTTAGTGACTTATAGAATCTTTAAAAGGTAATTTAAAAAAAAAAAAAAAAAAATTGGATCCCCTGTGGATGCAAACGTCTCGGGTGACAGAGCCTTGCAAGATGGTTCTACTCAAGACACCGAGAATAGAGCTACTGAGGGCTGAAAGGAGGGGGCTTGAATCCACTGTGGATTCATCCGTCACCAGCCTTAGACCGGCATGAATCCACAGTGGATTCATCCGCACTTAATGGGTTAAAAATTTATATTTAATTTAAATAAAGTTTAATGTTTGTCTGCTTAAAAAGAAGTGGAAAGGATATGAGGCAGGGTAAATTGAAGAACGTAAAGAAGAACTTTTCTACAAAGTACACAGTGAAATATAATTAAATCAAACATACAAACCAAGGTAGGGTTCTTTTTTTTAAAGAAAATATTCATAAATTTGGCTATTTGCTTTGTTGCTTCTTTTGAAGAGGAAAGAAATTTAGTTATTAATAAGAATTTTATTTATTGATATGTTTTCAAATTTCACTTAGTGAGACGTCACATAAATGTTTTGTTTTTTGTAAATTAACATGATTGAGGAAGACTAAGCTCACCTGATAAGCTACATTTAGAGATTTTATTTAATAATTACTTTTTCCTTTAAAGAGCCCAAATTCCAAATTTAATTAAAAAACAACATAACTGAACGGATTTTCGAACAATTGAAGTTTCATTGTGATAAAATTAAAATTACATTCAAGCTAAAAGAGTACTATACATTTAAAAAGATAAATAAAAAAAAAATACATTAAATATTGCGTCAGTAATATCTCTGAAGATAAGCTATCTAACCACATCCTACCAGCTAGCTCTTTTAAAGAATCAAATGCCGTCCCTAACCATCCTTAAAACCACATGATCTTCCAACTACTTCATATTTAAGTACAGTAGAGTCTCAATAATCCGGATTTGATAGGATCCGGGCACTGTCCGGATCACCGAAAGTCCTGATTAAATGGAATCAGTTTCAAAATATATGTAAAATTTTGTAAAACTAGTTTCAACTGTGTAAAAATAAATCAAATTATAATCATTAGTAATAATGGGAGACAGACAGAGAAAAATAGACTCCAGTGCCGGGACTCCGGTAAAAATATTAAAATCAATTATTTAAGTGGACCTGAGGATCAACTTTTTAAATCTAAATTGATTTAGAATAAACATGTTTTCATCTTATTGATTGTACTTAAATTCATTGTTTATTTTGTTATAATTAGAAAATTATTAAGGTTCATCTTGATAAACCAGATGTCTGGACTAGAGGGGTCTGGATTAGCGAAACTCTACTGTTTTATAACAACAGCTGAACAGTTTATCTTGTTATCACGAAAATCACTAAGTCCACCAAAATGGGTGGGACATAGCCACTCTCTCCGCCGTTTTTCCTTTTTTTTTAAATGCCTTTTGCCAAGCTATGTCCCGCAGACGAACTTAGCCAACCACACATTCTTAAATGACACTAAAAGATTGACTTGTATACAAAATTCAAGCTAGATGTTAAACATTTTTTTGCCTGCTATCTCCTGGACTATTAAAGGTGTCAAGGAACAAAAAGTAAATCATATGATTTTATTTTTTTCTTAGTATAAAAATGAATTTAGACAATTTAGATAATTCCTTCCACATCAAATGTAAGTTATAATCAGGGATCAGCAACTCTACTCATCCTCTTGATAGGATCATCGGTGAGAAGCTTATATCAACACAATCAGTTGGTGTTTTGATCTAGCTATTAGGGTAAGTGTCCATCTGAGACTAAATCTCGAGAGCTAGTCTCAAGATTAGTCTCAGAACCTTGTCTACTTGAGAGCAACATCAGCCTCTCTCGAGTCTCGGAGAGTCGGCGAATCTCCGAGACTAATCTCAGCCCCATGTCCACTAGCGACTTCAATCTCGAGAGCGAGTCTCGATACTAAAAAGTCTCAGATGGACACTTACCCTTAGTTGCAAGTATAGTAACCATTTAACTAATCAAATCCCCTTTACAATTATTTGGCTGGATAGTGTTATTAGACTAGCTGCAGTGTAATTCACTCATGCCTTAAGCTCTTTTATTAACAATAAACTCATCCATATTGATATGTAGTCAAAATAAATATGCTTCAGCAAGTCTCAATCTAGGTTAAACTGAGTTTTCTTTCTTTGTATTATTCAGGAGAGNTTTTTTGGCACTCAAAAGTTATAAAATGTACCTAAAAATTGATAAATAATAATATTAAACAGTGGTTTAACAGCCCATAAGGGCTTTGGCCTGCCAAATGGCTTATACAACTATGCATATATATAATAATAGTCAATTAGAATAGAAGGAAATCAATGGGAATACTTGGTATGAATGAGAAATTTTTTCATTCACAACTCACTGGGGCAACAGACAGTGATGTCAAAAACATGATTTTAGTGTTAGAAAAATATTAAATGCAGTAAATCTCCGATTATATATCTCCACATATTAAATTATCTGGATCAGAAAGAAAGCAATATAGCTTAGTGAAACTGGGGGAAAAAAATCTAGACTTCTTAAGAATATGAGCAACCAATTAAATGTAATATAACTGAATAAATANACTCCAGTGCCGGGACTCCGGTAAAAATATTAAAATCAATTATTTAAGTGGACCTGAGGATCAACTTTTTAAATCTAAATTGATTTAGAATAAACATGTTTTCATCTTATTGATTGTACTTAAATTCATTGTTTATTTTGTTATAATTAGAAAATTATTAAGGTTCATCTTGATAAACCAGATGTCTGGACTAGAGGGGTCTGGATTAGCGAAACTCTACTGTTTTATAACAACAGCTGAACAGTTTATCTTGTTATCACGAAAATCACTAAGTCCACCAAAATGGGTGGGACATAGCCACTCTCTCCGCCGTTTTTCCTTTTTTTTTAAATGCCTTTTGCCAAGCTATGTCCCGCAGACGAACTTAGCCAACCACACATTCTTAAATGACACTAAAAGATTGACTTGTATACAAAATTCAAGCTAGATGTTAAACATTTTTTTGCCTGCTATCTCCTGGACTATTAAAGGTGTCAAGGAACAAAAAGTAAATCATATGATTTTATTTTTTTCTTAGTATAAAAATGAATTTAGACAATTTAGATAATTCCTTCCACATCAAATGTAAGTTATAATCAGGGATCAGCAACTCTACTCATCCTCTTGATAGGATCATCGGTGAGAAGCTTATATCAACACAATCAGTTGGTGTTTTGATCTAGCTATTAGGGTAAGTGTCCATCTGAGACTAAATCTCGAGAGCTAGTCTCAAGATTAGTCTCAGAACCTTGTCTACTTGAGAGCAACATCAGCCTCTCTCGAGTCTCGGAGAGTCGGCGAATCTCCGAGACTAATCTCAGCCCCATGTCCACTAGCGACTTCAATCTCGAGAGCGAGTCTCGATACTAAAAAGTCTCAGATGGACACTTACCCTTAGTTGCAAGTATAGTAACCATTTAACTAATCAAATCCCCTTTACAATTATTTGGCTGGATAGTGTGGGATTAGACTAGCTGCAGTGTAATTCACTCATGCCTTAAGCTCTTTTATTAACAATAAACTCATCCATATTGATATGTAGTCAAAATAAATATACTTCAGCAAGTCTCAATCTAACAGGTTAAACTGAGTTTTCTTTCTTTGTATTATTCAGCAGAGCCTAAACGATTGACAAATGAAAGGATTGGCATTGCCAACATCAGTGCAATCACCAGAGTTAATATATTACATCACTATGTAAACATTTGGAGCCTATAGTTCCTTATTCTTAAACGCAATTATATTTGAACGGTACTTCTTCAGTTTGTTTCTCCCTTAATTTTTTGTAGAATATAAATGGATATAATTATTTACACATTCCTTTGTCTAAATAACTATTAATACAAAGGGATGTTTAGTCGAATGTACTTTGGGACGAAGGAATATCACTTTTTTTTATAAGGGGAGTAACAGTATAAAGAAGAACATCCTCTACACCTTCTTTAACAACCTCGTAACAATCTAAAGAAGTGCCAATTAAACAAGTTGGACTACAAACAACATTGTCTACCAATATGGGATCTAAACCATCATCGTATAAGGTACCTAGGTATTTCACCTTGCTTTCAGGGGTACTTTTATACTTTGTTACCCACCCCTACATTGTTAACCACCATACTTTGTTACCACCATACTTTGTAACCTCAAACAAACTAAAAGGAGCACCCTCATAAGCCTCTTTTAATTTTTACCAATACCAAGCTATACTGGAATCCATAAAATTTGGAAAAGTAGGATTGGCAACAAAGTAAATAACTATTATGACAAAGGGATGTCACACTTTTCATCTTTCAGTTTTGTTATATTCTGACTTTTTGTCAAAAAATTACCCACAAAATTCATCTTAATTAAAAAAAAAGAAAAGAAAAGAAAAAAAAGGCAAATCTCCTGGAGAGGAACACAACCGGTGTCGCTGACCTTTCTTCCCTTGTATATTACAAAAAGACAAATGGTCAGATATAACTAGTTTTGTGAAGATAGTCGACACCTGACTGTTTCAGTTAATTGAACAGCTGCTATATTGCTTTATGGTGTACCATAGTTTTGATAGTATTTCTCTGTTTTTATTAGGTATAACCAGCAATTTTGGTGGCCAGTTAAGAGGACTTCCACAGTACTGAAAAACAACGTCTTACGAATTTGGACTTGCTCTACAACTTAATTGCAAGTAGAATTTTTCTTAAGTAGGATTCACCCCAGTCTTCCTACTTTCTTTTACAATGCAGACTAAAATAAAATAAAGAGGCTAAGAATGGGCATTCGGCTCACATGGGTACATAGGCGGCAATTAAACAAATAGGAAGAGTTCATTACCTAGCATAATAATCCGCCAAACCATATCAAGACGGCAGCCATTTAAAAAGTTTGTTTCAGCTTATTTTTATATATTGGCAAGGTTAGGTATTGTCTACCACTTTTAACACTAAGGCCCTCCGCACACGGAGCAACTAAACAAAAAACTGATTACAAACTCAAATCACCAACCAGTTGACTATGAGTTTCAAACTGTGTAATTGAATGGGACACCGCACACGGAGCAACTCATTACAAACTGGGTTTGCTTTCTGTCAAATCAAAAATTACTCGAGTTTCCAGTTGAGTTTGTTTCGAGTTACTCCGTGTGCGGAGGGCCTTAATCCCTTTCTTTGTAGATATATCTCTAAACTGATATTACAATCGACTGTAGGACCTATATGGAGTTGAAATAGTCGAATAACGACATTACGATACAAAACATAGGTTAAAGGTAGGTAGAAAACTTGGCACTATTGGGTGAAGAGTCTAACTTCAGCAGTGTCGGTATTCGTATAGCTCAAACATGTGTAAAAAACACATGCTATGAACCCACCTTTAGTTTAATAATACAATTACGATATAAAACATTAGTCGGTACTTTTTTACTTAATTCAACTATTAACAAAAAGGAATATTAAATATAAAACTTCTCCAGGAGTCTCAATGTCTTGGGGAGACAAAAGCACAAATCTTTGAGACTTTTGTAGAGCAGAATATTGTTTAGAACCAAGGGGGAGGGGGGTACTAAAGTAAAAATAGAGCCCATTAGTTTCAGGTCGGTAAAAACAGCAATAGGTCATAAAGGAAACAACTATAAAGCATGAATAAGGCAGTTGCACTGAACATAACACTGGAGTGAATATATTCCATATCAGTGCTTAGTAAATGCAGCCTTAGCAAATAAACTTACTGTGTTTATTACGACAATATAAGTAATATATTACGCTTAAAATAACCAAATACTTAATACAGATTCAACTTTATTTTGCACATTAAATAACAATAATGGCTATAATTCACGAATAAGGTAGCTGTACTGTAAATAACTCTGGATATTCTCCATGTCACTATTAAGCAAAAATAATGTAACCAATACATCGACTAACAAATAAACTTGCTGTCTTCATTAATATCCATAATATTTGCCATGACAGCTGTATATTTTGCATAAGTTGGCTTAAAATAACCGAGTGAATTTTATTNGTGTTGTGTATTGTGGTGTTAACTTAAAGCACCAATATTATGTGTATAACTTATTAACATCACGTTGCACCACTAACACTAACACATTATTTTTATTAGACATTTATTCAAGACAACCCTTAGGCTCTCAGCACATGGAGCAACTCAAAACAACTGATTACAAACTCAAATCACCAACCAGTTGACTATTAGTTTCAAACTGTGCAATTGAATGGGACACCGCACACGGAGCAACTCATTACAAACTGGGTTTGCTTTCTGTCAACTCAAAAATGACTGGAGTTTCCAGTTAAGTTTGTTTCGAGTTGCTCCATGTGCGGAGGGTCTTAATCTCGCTTTTCACGGTTCCTTTCTTTGTAGATATATCTCTAAACTGATATTACAATCGACTGTAGGACCTGAGTTGAAATAGTCGAATAACGACATTTCGATATAAAACATAGGTTTAAGGTAGGTAGAAAACTTGGCACTCTCGGGTCAAGAGTAACTTTAACTGTGTCGGTATTCGTATAGCTCAAACATGCGTAAAAAACACATGCTATGAATCCACCTTTAGTTTAATAATACAATTACGATATAAAACATTAGTTGGTACTTTTTTACTTTATTCAACTATTAAGAAAAAGGAATATTAAATATAAAACTTCTCCATGAGTCTCAATGTCTAGGGGAGACAAAAGCACAAATCATTGAGACTTTTGTAGAGCAGAATATTGTTTAGAACCAAGGGGGAGGGGGGTGCTAAAGTAAAAAAAGAGCCCATTAGTTTCAGGTCGGTAAAAAACAGCAATAGAAGGTCATAAAGGAAGCAACTANAATGTTGCGTCAGTAATATCTCTGAAGATAAGCTATCTAACCACATCCTACCAGCTAGCTCTTTTAAAGAATCAAATGCCGTCCCTAACCATCCTTAAAACCACATGATCTTCCAACTACTTCATATTTAAGTACAGTAGAGTCTCAATAATCCGGATTTGATAGGATCCGGGCACTGTCCGGATCACCGAAAGTCCTGATTAAATGGAATCAGTTTCAAAATATATGTAAAATTTTGTAAAACTAGTTTCAACTGTGTAAAAATAAATCAAATTATAATCATTAGTAATAATGGGAGACAGACAGAGAAAAATAGACTCCAGTGCCGGGACTCCGGTAAAAATATTAAAATCAATTATTTAAGTGGACCTGAGGATCAACTTTTTAAATCTAAATTGATTTAGAATAAACATGTTTTCATCTTATTGATTGTACTTAAATTCATTGTTTATTTTGTTATAATTAGAAAATTATTAAGGTTCATCTTGATAAACCAGATGTCTGGACTAGAGGGGTCTGGATTAGCGAAACTCTACTGTTTTATAACAACAGCTGAACAGTTTATCTTGTTATCACGAAAATCACTAAGTCCACCAAAATGGGTGGGACATAGCCACTCTCTCCGCCGTTTTTCCTTTTTTTTTAAATGCCTTTTGCCAAGCTATGTCCCGCAGACGAACTTAGCCAACCACACATTCTTAAATGACACTAAAAGATTGACTTGTATACAAAATTCAAGCTAGATGTTAAACATTTTTTTGCCTGCTATCTCCTGGACTATTAAAGGTGTCAAGGAACAAAAAGTAAATCATATGATTTTATTTTTTTCTTAGTATAAAAATGAATTTAGACAATTTAGATAATTCCTTCCACATCAAATGTAAGTTATAATCAGGGATCAGCAACTCTACTCATCCTCTTGATAGGATCATCGGTGAGAAGCTTATATCAACACAATCAGTTGGTGTTTTGATCTAGCTATTAGGGTAAGTGTCCATCTGAGACTAAATCTCGAGAGCTAGTCTCAAGATTAGTCTCAGAACCTTGTCTACTTGAGAGCAACATCAGCCTCTCTCGAGTCTCGGAGAGTCGGCGAATCTCCGAGACTAATCTCAGCCCCATGTCCACTAGCGACTTCAATCTCGAGAGCGAGTCTCGATACTAAAAAGTCTCAGATGGACACTTACCCTTAGTTGCAAGTATAGTAACCATTTAACTAATCAAATCCCCTTTACAATTATTTGGCTGGATAGTGTTATTAGACTAGCTGCAGTGTAATTCACTCATGCCTTAAGCTCTTTTATTAACAATAAACTCATCCATATTGATATGTAGTCAAAATAAATATGCTTCAGCAAGTCTCAATCTAGGTTAAACTGAGTTTTCTTTCTTTGTATTATTCAGGAGAGCCTAAACGATTGACAAATGAAAGGATTGGCATTGCCAACATGAGTGCAATCACCAGAGTTAATATATTACGTCACTATGTAAACATTTGGAGCCTATAGTTTCTTATTCTTAAACACAAAGATATTTGAACGGTACTTCTTTAGATTGTTACTCCCTTACACTTTTGTAGAATATAAATGAATATAATTATTTACACATTCCTTTGTCTAAATAACTATTAATACAAAGGGATGTTTAGTCGATTGTACTTTGGGACAAAGGAATATCACACTTTTGTTTTTATAAGGGAAGTAACAGTCTAAAGAAGAACATTCCGTGCACCTTCTTTAGACTGTTAGTCCCCTTCGTTGTTTTTTTTTTTTTTAAAAAAAAAGAGGAGTAACAATCTAAAGAAGTGCCAGACTTTATACCTTACTAAGTATAGTGCCCTTTATTGCTTTGAGCAATTACATTTTTTTTTCCTGCACAACTTTAGATGATTAATCCATAAAAATCTAAAGAAGTGTCAATGAAACAATCCTGGAGTACAAACAACATAAATTACCAATCTGAGATCTAAACCATCATCGTATAAGGTACCTAGGTATTTCGCCTTGCTTTCACGGGTACTCTTATACTTTGTTACCCATCCCTACATTGTTAACCACCATACTTTGTTACCACCATACTTTGTAACCTCAAACAAACTAAAAGGGGCACCCTCATAAGCCTCTTTTAATTTTTACCAATACCAAGCTATACTGGAATCCATAAAATTTGGAAAAGTAGGATTGGCAACAAAGTAAATAACTATTATGACAAAGGGATGTCACACTTTTCATCTTTCAGTTTTGTTATATTCTGACTTTTTGTCAAAAAATTACCCACAAAATTCATCTTAATTAAAAAAAAAGAAAAGAAAAGAAAAAAAAGGCAAATCTCCTGGAGAGGAACACAACCGGTGTCGCTGACCTTTCTTCCCTTGTATATTACAAAAAGACAAATGGTCAGATATAACTAGTTTTGTGAAGATAGTCGACACCTGACTGTTTCAGTTAATTGAACAGCTGCTATATTGCTTTATGGTGTACCATAGTTTTGATAGTATTTCTCTGTTTTTATTAGGTATAACCAGCAATTTTGGTGGCCAGTTAAGAGGACTTCCACAGTACTGAAAAACAACGTCTTACGAATTTGGACTTGCTCTACAACTTAATTGCAAGTAGAATTTTTCTTAAGTAGGATTCACCCCAGTCTTCCTACTTTCTTTTGCAATTCAGACTAAAATAAAATAAATAGGCTAAGTATGTGCATTCAGCTCACATGGGTACATGGGCGGCAATTAAACAAATAGGAAGAGTTCATTACCTAGCATAATAATCCGCCAAACCATATCAAGACGGCAGCCATTTAAAAAGTTTGTTTCAGCTTATTTTTATATATTGGCAAGGTTAGGTATTGTCTACCACTTTTAACACTAAGGCCCTCCGCACACGGAGCAACTAAACAAAAAACTGATTACAAACTCAAATCACCAACCAGTTGACTATGAGTTTCAAACTGTGTAATTGAATGGGACACCGCACACGGAGCAACTCATTACAAACTGGGTTTGCTTTCTGTCAAATCAAAAATTACTCGAGTTTCCAGTTGAGTTTGTTTCGAGTTACTCCGTGTGCGGAGGGCCTTAATCCCTTTCTTTGTAGATATATCTCTAAACTGATATTACAATCGACTGTAGGACCTATATGGAGTTGAAATAGTCGAATAACGACATTACGATACAAAACATAGGTTAAAGGTAGGTAGAAAACTTGGCACTATTGGGTGAAGAGTCTAACTTCAGCAGTGTCGGTATTCGTATAGCTCAAACATGTGTAAAAAACACATGCTATGAACCCACCTTTAGTTTAATAATACAATTACGATATAAAACATTAGTCGGTACTTTTTTACTTAATTCAACTATTAACAAAAAGGAATATTAAATATAAAACTTCTCCAGGAGTCTCAATGTCTTGGGGAGACAAAAGCACAAATCTTTGAGACTTTTGTAGAGCAGAATATTGTTTAGAACCAAGGGGGAGGGGGGTACTAAAGTAAAAATAGAGCCCATTAGTTTCAGGTCGGTAAAAACAGCAATAGGTCATAAAGGAAACAACTATAAAGCATGAATAAGGCAGTTGCACTGAACATAACACTGGAGTGAATATATTCCATATCAGTGCTTAGTAAATGCAGCCTTAGCAAATAAACTTACTGTGTTTATTACGACAATATAAGTAATATATTACGCTTAAAATAACCAAATACTTAATACAGATTCAACTTTATTTTGCACATTAAATAACAATAATGGCTATAATTCACGAATAAGGTAGCTGTACTGTAAATAACTCTGGATATTCTCCATGTCACTATTAAGCAAAAATAATGTAACCAATACATCGACTAACAAATAAACTTGCTGTCTTCATTAATATCCATAATATTTGCCATGACAGCTGTATATTTTGCATAAGTTGGCTTAAAATAACCGAGTGAATTTTATTTTACACTTTGCACAACATACTATCTTGGAGCAACTGCTGTTTACAGTTTTTGCACCGAACAGAGCCTATAATCAGCAGATTCATTCGATAATATTTGTAAACATTTCAAGAGAGATTTTGATTGTTTTGTGTACTTAACAAGTTTGATGTGTTGTCAGACAAAGGGGAAGTTGGAGCCACCTGTAGACCAAATATTACACCCCCTTCTCAACCACCTTATTAGCCACCAAGTTCTTTAAAAATAACCTACCTAGACTAATTCATTGTTGTTCGCACCGATTCAAAATTTATGTGAGTATTCGAGAGTTACTTTACTTTAATATAAATTTAAATAAATTCTTAGAATTATTGTGATTATATTCTGATATAACTACTTTGGAGTGATAACGCATATAGATAATTATATAGGTAATGTGGAAGAGTTTGTTTTATTTAGGAGCGGGTAAACATAGGAAATAGTTGAGTGGAGTGTTGACGAGTAGTTGCCATGTTCTTATCAGATTACTACACCCTCCTTGGCCAGGTTAGGTATTAGACGTCTACAACTTTTTAATACTAAATTTCGCTTTATACAGCTCTTATCTTCAAAAATACATATCTAAACTAATGTTACAATCGACTGTAGGGCCTATGTAGAGTAGAAACAGTGGAATGACTACATTATGATAAAAAACATAGGTTTAAGGTCGGTAGAAAACTTGTCACTCTCGGGTGAAGAGTCCACCTTCAACTGTGTCGCGTTCGTGCCGGTATTATTTTGAAAAGGGTTGATATCGAAAGGGCGTAAATTGATAAGAATTTCGTGCGAGAAACCGGCCTGACAACGTTCGGCATTACGTTTGGACGTAGGTACTAGATCGTGGGTCTGTGACGGGAGTTTTCCGAGAGGCAGGAAAAGCCGATTTCCCGACACTCGACCGTGTAGGAAAGTGTCGGGTCTCGGGAAACTAGCGTCTAGTCTAGACAGAGGTAGGATCCAACTACATAAATACCTTGGTTGTTCAAAAGACGAAGAAGGGACGGATGGTCATGCGACGAGTCCGCCGCTGATCGGAGTCTCTCGTAGTCGGTATTCACAGCCGTGTCATTCCGTCCGGGAACTAGAATCACGGAACGGACTCGGCTCGCGACGGATACGGCGGAATACCGGGATCGGCTCGAAGCAAAACGGATCTACGGGTAAATAAACGGACGACGGGGGAGCGGACGGCTAGCCACTACTGACAAGGGAAGACTCAGTGAACACAGGCTGTCCCTGATAAACAGAGGCCCGGCCCAGTGTTGCCACCTGACCCACACGGCTAGTCAATCGATATCCGATACTCCCTGTGCCGGCGCTACTCCGTCCCACTCGGTCTACCGGACAATACGACCATTTTTTCCTACCTAATCACGACCGGGCCCTTCATTACAGGTGCGAAATGTTCCACAGAGCTTTGCATCCGAAGATCCGAGGTAGATCCCGGCATTTTGCGTTAGTTCTCGACACGATCGCTTGACACCGGCACCGGTCCAAGCTCGTCTTCACATAAACATCGAATTTTTACCGTAATTGAAAATTTCAAATGGAAATTTTCATGGTCGAGGATAAATTAAATTGCATAATTAACAAAATACACCCATTTATCAATAATATCCACCGTCAGATAAAAATTCTCATTAATTCATATTATATTCGATTATTTTTTTCTCAGAGCACCACCTTAACCAAGAAAAATAAAAGAGCAAGAATAAAATGACGAAGCCATTTTATTGCTACAATGAAGGCAACAGTACTTATTTTATTTTTATTTAAGTTTAAACTAATACATTAAAACTAAAAATTAATTTCTTGAGAAAATTATGCAAAATACAATATATCATTTTAAGGAACAAATTGAAAGAACCAATGAAATTTTTATACATTATATGGGAGGGGTTATGATTATATTGGTTACAGCAAGATGATAAAGTAATTTCTGTAAATAGATTTTTTTGTCAAATAATTGAAGTTCAAGGCAAAAAAATCAGTTTATTTGTCATAAAATAATAATAGAATACAACAGAATATATATGTATATAGTAATTTTTTATATTTATAAATTTAAACACGATTTATTGCATCTCAACATAACTTTTTTTGTAACTATGTGTACAAAATTTTTGATTTTTAATGAACATTAAGTTAATGATTTTTCCCAGGATTATTTCTTGTATTCCTGACCTCTTAAAAGATAAATTGACTGCATTTAGGAGGATTAAAAATGTACGATGCAGTCAATCTTTCAGAACGCCAACGTACCAATTTTGAAAAAATAATTTTTTTTACCTATAGGGTATTATTTGCATCAATAGGCCCTCAATCTATCTTCAAGACACCAAATATAAGTACAGTACAATATAATCCAATCTCTCCAAATTTCAAACAAAATATTTCTTTTAATCATTCCAGCAGCTTATTTAGGATATGCTGCAGCTTTTCCTGCTGAATTTGGATACTCTTTTTTTTTGCATAAATAGCAAAAAACTTTTGTCTTTCCAAATATCGAATGTAGAGGTTTTTTACTAACATCACAAAAATGACCTCCTCCTCCTTCTAAAAAGAAAAAAACAAAAACAAAACAGAATGTTAGTATTTGAGGAATACTTGAAGATTGAGGCTTCAGTATTTTATTAATGAAACTTATTTCATCATCATGATGAACAGTTATAAGATTTGATCAAGCAACCATATTGTTTCAGGAATATGATATGAATATATGCGTGCATCTGCAACGATGCAGGACATAGCGTAATGCCGATCCAACATCTTAATGATGTATGTCTGATGTTGGAACAGTTCCTATGTGTCACGCTTGCGTGGCACATCCCTTGGTGTCTCTCACAGATTGTGTAGCCTATTGCAGTGTGCAAACACGGTATTATATTGCTGTTGATATGAATATAATTGATACTTCAAGAACAAATTTAGTTATCTAACTTTGATTTGATCATATCCCAAGTAATTTGATCAAATAACCCATTTAATCTTCAGCCTCCGACATAACATACTTTTTTTTGGGGGGGGGGGGATTTGATTGTTTGATTTACACTATTGAAAAATCAGCACTTCTTTAGACTGTTACTCCCCTCATAAAAACAGAAGTGTTATAATATTCCTTTGTCTCAAAGTACATCGGACTAAACATCCCTTTGCTTTAATAGTTATTTAGACAAAGGAATGTATAATGTCCATAATGATCAATAATGTACAAATAATGTATAAATAATGTCCATTTATATCCTAAAAAAACATAAGAGAGTAACAATCTAGGGGAGTAAATCTACAGGTAATTTATCAGTGACAATAAAATCCATGTTTAAAGTCAATTATAGTAAATAGGCCAGCTGTAACAAATAAGTGTTATCTATTAGAGTTGTTTCTATTGATTAGAATTCAAAATACAGTTGTTCCATTTTGACATCATGCAACTTAAACAAGAATAGAGATGAGTAAGAATGTCACTTAATATGCATAGCTCTGTGTACCTGTCACATAATACCATATCCATGACTATAGTGTCATGTGTGTATTATAATTCACATAGGTATCCAGGATTTCATTTGAACAAGGAAAAGTTATAATACCTTGGAGTAAATGAATCAATTTGCAAGATACTTCTAAATCAGTATAGTCTGTTTGATTATAAGTTTTTGGAAGTATTCATACTATGGAACGTTTAAATTTTAATTTAAATCAAATTATAAGTACTATTTACAACGGGAGACAGACGGAGAAAATAGACTTCAGCGCTGGGATTCGAACCACGGACCTCCTTTATTTCCAGTAAAGACGTTCTAGCCCGGTTTGAATCCCGGTGCTGAAGTCTATTTTTCTCTGTCTGTCTCCCATTATGAATAGTAATTATAATTTGATTTAAAGTATAACGTATTATTTTGATTATTACAACCAGTTCCAAATACTGTTATCAATTGAATTTATTTTTCCAGTAAAAGTCAGATTAAAATCAATTTTAAATTTCATCAACTTCTGATTGACAATACAGAGGTACTCTTTTCCCTCAAAATCAATTTCATCTTAATCAATAAAAGCAAAAAAGTATTTAACAAACTTTAGGTAGAAACCTGAACTTTTGGTGTAAAGATAAAAAGTTACATTAGGCGGTAACAAATAGAAGAATTTTGTCTTTAGTGGAGGGTTATTCCATGTTGAAGAGTAATCTATACAATCAATTATGAGCTATTGATTATGAAAAACTCATTCACTGACTTGTCATCCAATTCAGGAATGCACCTCTATGGAGGGTTGAAATAATACCAAATGAAATTACACAATTTAAAAGTAAATTAAAAAAAAAAAAAAAAAAAATGTTGGGGTCCTCTGGGGATACAAATGGTGCATGGCTGTGTCTTTATAAGAGTGTTCTGGCTGAGATACAAGGAAAAGAGTGGTGGAATGCTTGAATCCACTAGTGATCCAACCACTAGCGGCCTTAGCACAGCATGGAACCACAGTGGATGAAACATGTTCAACGGGTTTAACTCCTCAAAAGAAATCAACTCACGCTATAGAATGTTTTATTTTTGAATTATAACTAATCTCAGGGAATGAATCTTCATGTCGTAATTCCCGTATTGATTCCAAATTACACGCTACGTGGCAGTCATACGAGTATAAACCCTTTCTCACTCCTCTCCTATTTTAACAGTTGGTGTCGAGCAGGGGTCTCCTATCTTTTTGGTGGAAAGCCGGTGTAAAGGATAGGATGGACTATAGCGGGCCGTATAAAGTAAGCAACCTCAGCCATTGGACTTCACAATGGTAGGCAATATCCGGATAAGCAATATCCATTCGGCCTAAAAACTTCAATAAGGCTCGTGCTGATCTTGCTAATTGAAATGGCATTTGATTATGAAGAACTTATAATTTTGCATTGTTTAGGTTCATTTTTTAACTTCTTTTGTGGGGTGGGCAGGATTAAAAATGTCTTAAAAGCCAAATTTGGCCAGCAGGTGGTTTGGAGATCCCTGGCGTAGAGGATTTGAAGAAATATTTTAAGAATAGCCTATCTCTAAGCCTGGGACCTTGTTATGCCTTATTCTTCAATCAAATTCCAGATATTTTGTCCTAGTGCTAACACTATGATGTTTACTCTAGCCTTTTAAGTTCCTTAAGGGTATTATTCCTTTTCAATGTGCTCGTGATGTGTTTTATGTTTGTACTAGCAGTTAGGCCCGCGGTAACGGGCAGAATAATAAATATGGTTGAGAAAAAGAGCTGAGAGATAATTATTTATAATTAAAATAGATATTTAAAGAGATATTTACTGCTTAAATAGTAAATTTTATGCAGTTATAATTAAAACATTTAAATAGGAAGTTTTGTGCTCCAATATTCGTTACATAGGTATGGCGCAAATGGTTTAGTATCTGGGGTACTCCCAGTAGCCCCGGGTTCGATCCCAGCTTATGGCACATCAATTTTTAACATTATAAATCATTTAGAGGTGAGTCGTTGTTGTCGTTGTCGTTGTTGGGACACTACTCGATTATATAAAAGATACCTAAACTTCATATAAAATATGTGCAATAGGACGCCATCTAGTGGTTCTAAATGAGTTTTCTTTTTTTTAACTGAAATCAAGGTTCAGAGTAGTAATCAATACCTAAAGGCATATCAAGCTTTAAGGTTTGAGGTCACTGGTTCAATTTACATTGTCATTATTGATCAAACTGTATTTGCTTAGGTGGGAAATTAGTGTGCGAACTCCATAAAAGAGTTAAAAGACGGCCACAAATAGGTGGCCTGATTGATAAGTTGGAACTAGTGGTTCGTCCATCCCAATCTACTTCTTGCAATATCTTATATTTCACTGCTATAACTAGGTGTTGTGAGATATCGAGAGTATAAAAAATATGTAATTTTAAAGAAAGAACTTGTGTATTTACTCGTAACTTATTTAAACAATCAGGCACTTCTTTAGAATGTTACTCCTTTATAAGAAAACAAAAAACAGAAGAGAGTAACAATCTAAAGAATGTGTCCAGCATATGTTCTTCTTTAGACTGTTAAGGGATATTCCTTTGCCCCAAAGTACATCGGATTAAACATCCCTTTATCTTAATAGTTATTTATACAAAGGAATTTATAAATAATTTATAATCTATTAACATTCTACAAAAAAAGGGAGTAACAATCTAAAGAAGTACCAACACTCATTTATTTTAGACTTAACAAAGCACAGTAGGAATAATGAGCATAGGCAACACACTAAAACCACTCTGGTATCCTGTAGACCCTTTTTAAAAAATAACTAAAGGGCTAAAAGTGTGATAATTTCTTTTTCCTACTAGCCGCAGCAAAATTACGCATTATTGAACTGTTTTTAGGCATGAAAATGTAATTTCTCTGAGGTTTCAAGAAAACTTTACAATAGGCAGCAAAATGCTGCCTAGGCGGCAAAATCGTGTTTTGCTGAGGATTTTTCCAGGCTAAGCCACGCCCACATTCCCCGCTTCAAATAAATAAACAAAACAACCTCTTGTTTTATATAATCTTTAACCTAAATTATTTGAACAATTTACCTTAAAAATATTTCAAATTTATAAAAATAAGGTTTATAAGTACTTANGTGTCAAATAATTTTTTGGTGTCCATCAAGAATATGTGTTTGGCAAAGTTCGTAGGCAAGACATAGCTTGCCCATAAGCAATATAAAAATTAACAGACTAAGGGAGAGCGATCATACCTCACACATGTTGTTGGAGAATGTGATTTTCATGATCCTCAGTATAAAATTAGTTAGTGGACCAAAAATCAAGTTAACGTTGATTGTTCACTTGATAGGTGACCACTTTGATTTGGAGTAATATTTGACTAGTAGTAGTAGTAGTAGTCTAATACTTCCTACTAGAACGGGTAGAACAAACTACTTGTTCGAGCCTTGCAATTAGGCCCTTTTCACCAAAATGTTCCAGTTTTCAATAGTTAACAAATAATTTTATTGCACTTTGAACTTTTAATTTTTTATTACTTTAAAAGTGATTATTAATTTCTTTAAATCATATAAATAATTTATACTATTTCATTTCTGTATTAAATTCGTTTAATAAAGAAATACAAATGTGTTCTTTGTTGAATGAATCTTATTTATAACGCTTTTTCTTGAGATAAAATTTTGTATGTACCTTGAGAATAATGCATTATTATTCCCTTGTTATAATTATCTCCTTCGGCTTCACCTCGGGAGTTAATTAGCATTAATCCCTCGGCTTCGCCTCGGGAATTAAGATATATAATACCCTCGGCTTCGCCTCGGGATTTAGTTGCCTCGATTCCTTCAGCTTTGCCTCGGAAATCAACTTAATCACGTGGGAAATAATATCTTACATTATTCCCTAGGTGCATAAATAACTATTACAATACCAATATCCTGATGTTTTAAAGCTGTCCTGACCTTAAAAAAGTATCGTTTAACCTCTTTTTACAAACTACTAACAAGAGCTTATAAAAATATCACAACACACAGAAAAATCTAGAAGGGTGTAGATATAAATATATTTAAAGTTATATAATATATTATATTATATATTTTACAATTTACAGCATATATTCCCAATACAACAATGAAGAAGTTTCAAAGTCTTACTGTTTATTCACCCAATTTTTGTACTATCAGGTGTGCTGTGACAATGGTTCACAGCACTCTTATAGTGATATTAAAGATCACTACTTTACGAGATGAAAAATTAAGCATATTTTTTTACCTACATTTCTAAACTAACTTAATTTCAAACCAAGTTGAGTTTCTTCATTAGAAATTATGAACGAGGTAAAATTACACCACCAGCGGATCCACAGCGTCTGATCCATGGATGAACCAATGCTCTCCTCACTGAGCAACAGCTTAATTCTAAATAATATTTATGATTGAATTTTAAATGTCTTACTAGTTGAGCATATTGTACACTATACTCGGTCATGAATACCCCCCCACATTTTTTAATGAGCTAATAAAATCGATAAAACATTTAAATAATTAGAATAAAACTATAAAAAATATTCTAGATGCATATTGAATCTAAGAAGAAGAATCAAAACAGATTTGTCAATAACATTATAATAAAACTTGCAACATGGTTTTATCAAAGGTTCTCCAACAGTTTATTAAAATTTACACTTCAACTTAAAAATATACATTTTTTTAAAAAATAAAAACAAATTCTTGCAGTTTGATGAGATCTAAAAGTCCACAATTCATACAACGGGTTCAATAATAAACTGAGTTCCTTTCTAATTTCATCATTATTATAATTTCTCTCTTTTTATAATGATTACTTGTACAATTAAACTTTCTTTATACAAATAAAAAATAATCTTTTCACTTCAGGTAATAAAGGTCCTAGACATTTGTTTATAATAAATAAAAAAAAATTTAAAAAAAGAAAAAAAACTTGTGTTTTTATAAAATTATAAGAACAAAGTCATCGTGTATAAAATCATAACAAATTTTATCCTCCGTTTCAGTAATTTTGATGTAAAATAAAGAAAAATTTTAAAAAACAAAAACAAAAAAGGAAAATATTTCATTTTCATTGTATTGTAAATGTATGAAAAGAAAATAGTTGTATCTGTGTGTGCGGATGTTGGTAGAGACCTCTAGGAAACAGACGCACCGAGGGGGAGCGACGGGGGGAGCGACCTGTGAGGAGGAGTCACTAAGGCCGGGGCTGGTTCCTGGGCGTATTCCTTGGACATCAGGAGGGAGTGGGCGCTGTCTCGGCCGCTACCGGCCCCGCGGGGCTCTTTAGCGACCTGTCAACAAACAAACATACTAATAGTCACTCCCACGACATTTTAAAGCTCCATATTCAACTATATTTCTTGTTTTATATAAGAAAATAATGCGAATCATTTTTTTAAAATTAATTTATCTTGAAAACTACATTCAGACTTGAATCATAAGCCAGAGAAATCAACCACTTTAAATATCTGCTAGATGTGATCATAAATGAGAAACATGTCTCACCTATCCGTGAAACATGCTTTAAGCCTTTAACACATCAACACTTGTTTATAACCTACATCTTGCAACCTTACTTTCCCTAAAAAAAATTCACCAATTTATGGAAGAAAATTGAATCATAGATATGTTTTTGTATTCCCTCCTGGTGACAAAATATAGTACTAAAGTGATACCCGGACTACCTCCATTGATGGGACCTACCTCCAGTTCTATCCCAACTTCCGGACACTATATTTAAGAGTGGCATATTTTTCATGTCATTTCACCAAAATGTTCCAGTTTTCAATAGTTAACAAATAATTTTATTGCACTAAAAACATGCATATTCTGATAATTTTATGATATAAAATAATTAATGTATACAATTTTTAGTTTTAGGAAGATAATACAAGTGAAGGTACACAAAACAAAAATATTAATTAATTAATATTATAAGATGAGTAATTTTATGAATAGATTTTTTTAATATACTTAATTATTACAGCTTCCTCATCAGGTAACGACCCATTAACGTTTGTAATGACAATGACCCATTATCGTGTGTCCAAATAATCTGTTTTCTTTGTAGATTAATAATTATATTAATAATTATTATATGTAATAATAATAATTATTTTTGAAGTCTTCATTGAAAACTCAATCATTTTGGCACCCTAAAAAATTCTTTTGGGATTTTAAGTCTAAAAGTGGGATGCTTAGCAACCCTACATCAAGTAACTCTACTGCTCATCTCTATAAAAAACTAACTAAAGTAGTAATTTCCAAATACAGAACGGAAGGTGAACTACAATTGACATTAGGAAATACATCTTACATATTTTGGATTTGAACCCACATTATTACCAATATTTGGACTTATTTTTCACTGATTAAGCCTTAAGTCTCATTATTTTTTAGTTTATTTAAGACATTTGTTGTAACAATTTTTAATTTAATTTAATTTATTTATTTTTTATCAGCACACTTATAAGACTAGTGTTTGATAAAACAAGATTTATAACAATAGTGCACTGGGATAAGCTTTAAAAAACATTAACCACGATTAAGTCAGTAGACTGTGTCCCTCGTGGTTTTCAATTCTTTAGAGGTTGGCTCAAATAACAAAAATATAAATAAAATAAAAAATAAAGAACTGACTGCTTTGATACTGTAACAACCAAATACATATTTAGAGCCAAAATAGGAAAAGAGCCACGTTAGATAAACTAAAGTTTTTGAGTGCAATATTTGCAAAAAATAGAATAGGGTGATAACTTCCAGGGGACAGGTTGACAGGCGTCCCAATTTGAGTGAAACTGTCATATTGATTAATTGACATATTGTTGAGTTTGTCCCACCCACATTTCAAGATATCCCATATCAAGATATTAAGATTTGTAAATTGAACAAAAACAAAAGTTAAATTATCACTTAAAAAGCATGAGCTGAGATTGACAACTGATGGCAATAAAATGTAGTATATAAAACTTTGCCCAACACATACCTATTCTTCAAGGACACCAAAAAAATGACTTCATACACAAAATTCTAGCTTGATGATAGTCAGACACTTTGGTTCATGCAATCCCCTGGGTAGGGTTGCCAAATAATAATTAATCATTTTTCTACCCTGCTCTAATAAAATAAATTCAATCAAAGGAGTCTAAGGATAGGCTAAGCCAGTAAATGTTCCAAAAATCTGGCAACCCTAACCCTGGAGATTTGATGCACAAAAGTGACTGATATATCAAGCAACTATGTCTGGATATGTAAGTTACAATCGAAACAAGCAAGAATTTTACGTGTCAAATAATTTTTTGGTGTCCATCAAGAATATGTGTTTGGCAAAGTTCGTAGGCAAGACATAGCTTGCCCATAAGCAATATAAAAATTAACAGACTAAGGGAGAGCGATCATACCTCACACATGTTGTTGGAGAATGTGATTTTCATGATCCTCAGTATAAAATTAGTTAGTGGACCAAAAATCAAGTTAACGTTGATTGTTCACTTGATAGGTGACCACTTTGATTTGGAGTAATATTTGACTAGTAGTAGTAGTAGTAGTCTAATACTTCCTACTAGAACGGGTAGAACAAACTACTTGTTCGAGCCTTGCAATTAGGCCCTTTTTACATCCCGTGGCAGAGAATTCCAGCCACTTCACACATCATACATTTGTAAATTGTACCGCTAAAGCGAGTATGGTGTGGTCAATAGTGAGGAATCGAACCCCATCTTGTTCCATTTATGATTCAGTGATGGCCGAGCAGACGTGGTTTAACCCACACGGCCACGCTGGCTCTCCAAATATTTGACTAACTAACCAATCAAGTAGTGAACAAATTAACATCAATTTGATTTTTGGTCAACTAACGAATTTTTAATTGTGAGTAATTAATTAAATTAATCCTATATAAGATGACCTAAGGAGATGGTCGAAATATAGCCGAGATGTATTGAAACCATTTAATACTTTATTATTCCTGTTGACCTATTTAAAAACTACAATTTACTCACAATTTAAAAAAAGGGATCACTATAGACAGAATAACTAATTTTTTATTTAGGACCATGAAAATAATGTAGTCTGCCAACATGGGTGGGGCATAGTTGCTCTCCGCCGGTCTCTTTTTGAAACAGCTTAGAACCAAGCTATGTCCCACAGACAGACTTTGCCAACCACATATTCCAGGAAAAAAATTAACTCACACGTACAATTCTAGTGTGATGTTAGGTCAGTCACTTAACATTCACACACTATCTCCTGGACTATTAGTGTAGGAGCCCCCTGACTGGATTCAAACGCTTTACTTGATCCTATATTAATGAATATTGTTGCTCAGAAGCCAATGCAATTATGTCTATTTTGTTATGGCTGCTGATTTTTTAAGAAAATTTAAACTCAATTTTTAAGTTTTTTGTAGTATCCATACTATGGAAAGTTTAAATTTTAATTTAAATCAAATTATAATCATTATTAACGCTGGGAGACAAACAGAGAAAAATAGACTCCAGCGTCGGGAATTGAACCACGGGCTTCCTGTATACAGTCCTGTATACTTGGTTCAAGTCCCGGCGCTGAAGTATATTTTTCTCTGTCTCCCAGTGTTAATAATGATTATAATTGGATTAAAATGAAAATTTAAACTTAAGGGCTAAATTATCATGAAACTTATTATCACATGAAAAATATAAATTACACTCTTTTTAATTAATTTTTTTTTTTTTTAAATAATTAATTAGTAACCAAACATCATGTTATTACAAGATAGAGGAACTATCTAAGTAGACTAACAACTAAAAGGGATTTTTATGTTCATGACAACTAATTTTGCTAAAAAAAATATAAATAAATAAAAAATTAGCATTTTATTACCACTATCAACTCAATTGATAATATTAATAAAGTCATACTATATAATGGTTAAATCAGTTAGAAATATTACTATTTCTTTAAATTAAAAAAAAAAAAAGTATTATTTCTTTGGTTGAATGTGTTTTAAAGCTAAAACAAGCCCTTAAAACAGTGACAACAGGTTTTAATTTATATTTAGAAAACTATTAAAATTAACTACAGTCTATAAGATTAGAGTTGGCACAATCAAAAGGCGAGAAAATTTTGAGGGAAACGATTTTATTGGTCCCCCATGTTGAATGCAACTTCAGAAAAAAAATGCTCTACTCTACCCCTGTTCCACAAAAAAATATAACATGGCAACACCGATTTTCCCTTTTTATAACCCCAAAACTACCTCCACGTTTGTTGTTTCCCGCCTTCGATTGAGCCAACTTTAATCTTATAGACTGTAATTTAATTTAAATATCTATTTAGATAAGTTATTATTTATTATATCTATTTGAAGACCAACAAATCAAAACAAACATACTGCCCTTAACATAGTGGGTTGTCTTAACATAGTGCCCAATTAGTTATTTCACAACCAATCATTTCGAGGTGGGATGTCGTCATCAGGGGTCATTACTTGATAATATAAATGATTGATTCATGACCCTAATAGTTAACTGATTATGATTAAGTTAGGAAACAGTAGAACCTCGATTAACCGTAAAGCATGGAACTGGAGCCTTGAAGAATAATAAAACAAATGGTTAAGCTGGAAAGGGAAAAATATTAGGGCTAAAAAAAAAAGGGGACACTCATTTTTATTTTTGATTAAAATCTTGTTCACACGGTGACACTAAATGTCGTGACATTCAATGCTGTGACACTAGTGTCACTCAGTGTCGTATGAACAGTAGATGTCATGGCACTAAACGCACTATAACTAGATGCTGAGTGTCAAGCAGTGTCACGGCATTAAATGTACCGACATTAGTGTCATCATGTGAACGAGGCTTTAGGGCACAAAAACTTTGTCAAACCAAAAGTTAAAACTATCTTGGCTCATAAAGGCACTTTTTTGAGCTTAATAATTGACAGATAGTGTCTTCAGTTGGGAGACCTTTGGGTTCAGAGGTAGTGGGGGAACGCATGGAGTTGAAAAAAGCAGGTGTGCTTGATGGTTAGGCGAGAAAGACGGATAAACAAGATTCTACTGTAATCCAAATCAGTAACTCTTTTAATATTTTCAGAGAGATATGTTTGCCACTCAAAGACTTTATGCAATTAACAAACCACACTTAACATTAACTGATTACTTTAAGTTCCTTCCCAGTAAAATTTGTTTGTAAAACAAAAAGGAATGCATTATACTCTTCTTACAATTAGAATTGTTTTTTAACAGCACGGGAAAATAGTCAAGAAGCCAATGAGAGCGCTGGATTTTGAATTCTGGAAGGTCAGGCCAACCAGGAAAATAAAAATGTCTTTAGTGGAGGGACGCAGACCTAAGGGTAAACGTTCGAAGAACAGGCCGAGACTTAATAACCTCCACCGCTTGAATTCACTTTTGTTATTAAATATAATGTACTAAATATTTCGCTGGATTTGAATTTTGTTTGTAACTACCTGTCATTTCAATTTTTTAAGTTATTCTGACAAAGTAAGACTAAGACAGAAAATTAATAAACTCAGTAATCGTTATTGAAAAATCATGTACAATATTGAAGTAGGAGCAGAAAAATTATTAACCTTATTAGAAAATTCAGCTATACATAAACACAAAAGGACAATGTTTCCATGTTATATAATAGGGTTTATTGTTTATTTACTGAAAAATAATAACTACTACTAAAAAAAGGTTCTTACACTTCTTTTCATTTCAATTCAACATCAGTTACGTAAATTAATTCTTCATCTATGTAGTTTTAAGCACACTTTTCATACAGTTTTATTACCGACATTACATTTCATGATTCTATAAAGGAAATTAACTCTTACATTAAATTTCAAAACATATTCGTAAATAAGAAGTGAAAATTTAAGTGGCAAAATCAGGTAAAAATATCGCAATTTGTTGAAGTAGTAAAATAACCTTCTTTTGTTGACAAACAACTCCATCCCCTCCTACAGGCCTAGTGGCTTTATTTCTTCCCTCACATAGGTTGGTCAACCTGAGTGTAAAAAAAATAATTCTAATTGTAAGAAGAGTATAAAGGCCGAAATACACGGTGACACAGAGCGAGAGAGTCTAGCGAGAGTGGTGTCCGATCTGTCTACACGGAGAGCCAAAATTTGGCTAGACTGGTGTCCGAGAGTGCTCTCGGAGAATGACCTTGAATAAAGCTCCTAGACCAGTATCCGAACTGTCTGCACAGTGTTCCGTTTGTCTAATAATCTACGTCTCCTTCGTCGTCCACACACGTTACACGGCTGAGGTATTGATCATGCTTGCTCTAGAAAACGTTTCACCTAGCTGAAACTAGCCTAGACCGAGTGCGAGAGCAAATTGACATGACAGGTGTCTTGTCTACACAAGGAAAACAAACACCGAGAGCGCAACTAGCTAGACCGGAGTGGGGATGGTCTAGCGTCCACTCTCGGCGGTGTCTCCACTGCGACACTCAATCTAGACACCCAATCTAGCAACAAAAGTGTCGCCGTGTATTTCGGCCTTAAGAGTGTTACATTTGAGCTTTCAGGGCCCTGTGTTTTTTAGTTAACGTTCTCTCTCTCTGACCGATGTGTTATTGTAATCTCTAAATAAATGTAATGGTTATAATTTACCTGGAGGTTTCTCTCCATGTAACTCTCCACCTACTCCTTTCCTTCCGCAGTGTTTTTGCCTAAAAGAAAGTAGCGAGGTTAACATCATTGTAAACCTCCAGGTAGATCTCCATATAAACATGCATCCAAGTGTACTAAAGCATGCAACAAGTACCCTAAGTTACCCAACCACCAGGATTTGCCCCAAAATTGTGTACAAAAATGTAGCCCGCTAACTGTACCCTCAGAGGGATAATGTAAGAAACTGTAGAACTTTCTGTAGTATACCACAATGACCAAGAAAAGGATCAAGTTTTCAATAGATTTTAATGTGTTAATAAAAGGTATTATTTTTATTTTATTAATAGGAGGGGGGTTTTCTTAAGGACTAAATTATTCTCAAAATTAACACAAGAGAAATAAAGACTAGGCTTTAATTAAAATTAATTAATAAGTTAATTAGTAACACAACAGGTTATTACGAGGCAGAGGGATATAAACACATCTACTATATGATCACCAGTGGGAAATATCTCATATCTCATGGGTTTGAACCATCACCAGATATTTGAAGATTTAGTGTTAGCAAACTTTCAAGTGAGTGAGATGTAATAGTAAATGATATAAGATACATTAATTATTTTCTTTGCTGTTTGAACACTTAAACAATGGCTTTAGTTGAGAAAAAAATTTTATGATTGACAGATGTCTTTAAATATGCCTAATATTAATAACTACTGTAAGTAGTATAAATATACAAAAATATTATCAATATACTAAATGAATTGATGATCATATTTTGTTGGATAATAAAGTAAAAGAGGGAAAAAACTAATATATTTTAGAATCACAGGACAAAAACAAGAAATGTCAAATTAATTCAGGGGTAAATTAAGGACAGAGTACAGATGCAAGAGTAGTATAAAAAAAGAGATTTAAATTTGCATTCGAAGATTTAGCATCTTTCGAGAAACAATTTTTAATTAAATTAGATCTAAGAAGGTAGATAGAACAGACAAAAATAAACAATCCACCCAGGATTTGAACCATTGACACAAAACAAAATTAAATTACACGTCAAATGCTCTAACAATATTAGTATGCTAAGTATTTTACAAGTATAAAGTGAACAGCATAATGTGTACGATATTTTAGCAAACAATTTATTTGCCTTGTTAAGTGCTATCAATAAGCCCTCGATGGACCAGGAGATAGTTTGCAAAAAATTGTTTGACAAAACATCAAGATAATTAATAAGCTTTTAGTGCCTTTTAAGAACATGAGATCGGGTAAGTTTGTCTTCGGGGCATAGCTTAGCCATTATGCTATTAAAAAAATGACCGATGGAGTACTGCCATGCCCCATCCATTTTTGCGGACAATGTGATTTTCATGATTCTGAGTACAAAATTAGTTTGTAGACCAAAAATCAAGTTGACGTTAGTTTGTCACTAATAAGTTAGCTATTAAAATATTTCTCCAAATCAAAGTGGTCACCAATCAAGTGACAAATTAACTTCAATTTGATTTTTGGCCTACAAACTAATTTTCTACTCGGAATCATGAAGAACACATTGTCCACTAAATTGGATGGGGCATGACAGTTCTCTGACCAGTCTGTTTTTTTATTTATTTATTTTTTTTTAACACTATATAGCCGACCATATATTCTTAAAGGGCGAAATATTAACTTATTTCAAAATTTTTTGGCAAAAAGGATCCAGAGATGGTCTGTTTGCCAGGCTTGGCCTCCCCGCCCTTACTACTACTATTTCAAAATTTTAGCTTGATGTTAGTCTAACGTGTGAACACTTTTTCACACGCTATCTCCTGGACCACTAGACGAAATAAAAATAATTTTGCTATTATCAGGGACTAGTCTTTTTGCTTCGGACAGAGAAGATTTATTCCCCGGTGTAGCTTGTTTGGTAGAGTGTTGGAGGTATAATTCAAAGGTCCACAGTTCAAATCCTGACAGTAGAATATATTTTTCTCTGTCCTGCCTTTCTTGTAACTCTAATTTAATTAATATTGTTATTATTACAGAAGAAGGGAAAACGACAGATAGAAATAATAGCCACCACTAGGAATTGAATCACTAACCTCTAGGCTTATTCTCCATTGCTCTAATTACAGCTATAAGCACAACAATTTTTACCCCTCTAAATAGATAAAGAAATCCAATTACGTATATGATAAAAGATAAAAAAAAAACATTCTCCCACCAGGAATTGAACCCTTGATCTCTGGAAATGTGATAGTTCTCTTTGTATAAAAAAAAAAGTTTTAATTATTTGAATTTCTAGATACAGACTGCCATTAATTGCAACTTTCTTTTTGTCAATGTATTATTAACTATTGTAGTTGTTGATTTTTTACAATAATAAAAATCTATTTATTTTATTTGAAAATATGTTTTAAAAATATTTTTGTGTTTTTAATTAGTTAGGCACATACGAAGGAGAATTTTTAATATTCCACCGTCTGGATGTATCATATCTCTCCCGCTGATCTGGCCTGCTACAGACCAGGAACTGTTATTGTGCACGAACGTAAACAAGTCATCTTTTGCTTTCTTGATAAACCTGATGTGATTAAGGGACAGATCACTTAGTTAATTGTAAAATATTTCATATTTTAAGGTGACTCATATGTGGGAGAGATATTTTATAATACTTTAAAATTCTGATGAGAGTTCTTTTGTAAAAAAATGCTCTCTGATTGTTAGTAATGTATCTGATAATTAATAAATTGGGTTCAGGAGGGAAAACAAATTTAGGCATATAATGCCTTTACTTGGTGTGGTAACCCTGTGATAACCTTGGAAGAAGGTAAGGGTTAAGGTTATGTCATATATTATACTTGGTAGCGTCTAACTCATGTGTTATATGTTATATGGTGCTGTACTCGTATGTTACAATCATTATATTATTATAAACATTCAATGTGTAGTGTTCTTTCTACTCCTCAAGATGATCTCGGATACAATACTTGGTGAACTACACCAGAACGAAGTAAGCAATTTGAGAATGACTACTTTAAACTTTAATGAATTTATCGTTATATCATTAAAATATTTTGTTTATTACAAAAAAGTAAATCTCATAATACCCTTTGTATTTTAGGGTTTTTTTTTAGGACAATAAGTTTTGTCTCAAACTTTCCATAAACATTGTCCTTTTTTTTCTTTTATCCACTCCACTTTATTGTTAAATTAATAATAAAGTAAAAATAAAAAATAAATTTGTACTCCAGTAACCGGGGAACAAACATAAATATCATTCCTTTCAGAGAATATAACTGTCAAAAAGCCTGATGCATTCTGCATGAGGAGTGGGGGTTTTGATCAGTGCCGGCAAAATTCCTTTCGTATGTGCTTTAACCCAGGGGTTCCCAAACTTTTTTGGTGGCGTACCACTAAATATGTCTTGACTTTTTCATGTACCATTGATGTTTATACAGGAACAACCAGGGCATTTTTACGGAAGAAAGGGGGTCCGGGGGCCTACCCCATACAAATTTTGAGTTTAAAAATTCAAAAACGTTGGGCTATTCATTAATACAAAAATCGGTCCGAGATAACTCAGACAAACTTTCTCATATAAGAGCTTATAATTACTTAGCCCACTGCTTTCCATTTATAAGTTTTCATAAGTACATTTAATAATTATTGAACATTTCATCATAATGTATCATAAAAATGACTTCTCTTGGGCGGGGAATATTGGAATTTTTTTAATCAAAATTGTTGGAATTGTTTTCGAGAGATCATTTTTTTCACGTTCTTTCAGAGTTTTCGGGGGGCAGCGCCCCCAAATTAAGAGGTACAATTAAATTATCGATTTCGCCTCGGGTTATGATTTTTCTGAACATGTATGCCAAATTTCATCAAAAGCGGTCCAGTTTAGGCTTGAGGTGTCTGCACAGAGCACAGACGACAGAATCTTTTAGAAACCACTTTTTTGGACTCAGGGAACCTCAAAACGTGTAAATCCATCAAAATCAAATTTTTGCACCATCACAATACTTTCTCTTTATATGAGAAAGTAAAAAGGGTAGGCATATCACATTATTTTTACTGCAATATAACTATTTTAAATATAAGTTGTACCAGACCAGGGGACTATCATTATTGCTTTCGAGCTTACCAAAGGTAACAAAAAATATGTGATCGTCCTGACGAACGAAAACAATGTGGTTAGGAAGGTTAATGGGATAAATGTGCTTGCAACAATTGGCTAAAACTAACAATGTCTGGTTTGATGGGGCTGAGTTTTAAACGCAAATCATCCTCAATGCAGGACAGTCTGATTTTATACTTGCTCTTAAGTTATATTAGGGATGAATTCAGTCCTAACAACCGCAAATATTTATGTGGCGCGTATCACTGGATGCGATCTCACATACCACAGTTTGGGAACCGCTGCCTTAACCCATTAACTAGAATTGCAGTAGGCAATACATAATCTGTGAAAGTATCAGTGTTTGAGGTAGTCAGAGAGTGGGTCAAAAAATTGATTACAAAATCTGAACCTCACAAAAAAGTTAAATTAATTATAAGCGTGTATAAAAAAAAAATTGAATGAAGAGAACCTAAGGCCATTCATCATTTCCCACTATAAATCCCCTAAATCTAATTAATAAACCTATAAATCTAATATCCTATAAATTTTTAAAAGATTAAAAATACATTGTTCTTTCCTAGTATACTTGAAATTTAACATGCTTATTTATTTGTAATATATATTTATTATTCTACAATTTGTCAATAGAACTAAATACTTCTATTTTCACAAACAAAAAAAGTTAATAAAAATAATAAAATAAAATAAATAAAAACTTTCTACACTTTAAGTAAGAATATTTTCAAAATAAAATAATATTAATTGGAATAGTAATTATGCATGCATATTTTAAAGGAGGGAATCTTTTAATAAGCTAAATTAATTAAACTTTAAAGTCCATGCTTTAGTTAAAATAGTATTAGTTTTAAATAGAAATATAGAGCATTATGTAGTTTCGGTGCTTGGAGGAAATAGTAAATTAGAGGATAGATAACTAAAGGATAGATAATAGAGGATAGATAAATGGAGGATACTTACTTGAGGCTGTCGTTGTGTGTCTTGTACTCGAGGACGGTGTTGGGGGGGAGGTGGAGGATTCGTTTCATTGTGTCTCTAATCCTAGATGTCGTAGCCTGGTCAGATGCCGTCCTATTCCAGATACACAATATGTCCTCCTGTCATAGAAATTCATAATTATTAGCCGACCATAATCACAAATAAAATAAAATTTAGGATAACGAGGATTTTTTTTTTAATCGCGTCAGGGTCACCGAAAAATGTTAACTCAAGAGATGTGAGAATCCTTCAATATTTATAAATGTAAAAACATGATATCTTCCGCCGAAGACTTGAATATGAATATATCTTTTGGTTAACTAAATAAACAAACTTTTTTGGAGCACAGTACAAAGACACAGACCACAAAATGGATCCTTTGAACAAACACCTGGACTGTAGAAAGTATTCCCACTATTAATCATCTATGATTTAGCAGCCTGGGGCGGCAGCTAATTGGATGTGAAAGTGTTTCTAGGTAAATCCACTAAGGTAAATTCATAAAACCAATTTTTACTTTAGACTTCTTTTTTACTAATTATTTTTAACTGCCCGTGAGATTTTTTTTATGTCTATTTATCAATAGATACAAAAATGTTTAGAACCTGTAAACCTTTTGTTTGCAATTTAATCAATTATAAGGACCTACTTAGCTTTTGTATAGTGTTAGTGTAAAAGTAGTACCACTAGTACTAGAGGGGTAAAACGAACCACTTGTTTGAACCTAGCAATATCCTTTTTAGCCCTGTGGTAGTTGAAGCCACTTCACACATCACACCTCTGTACTGTGCACCGCTGAAGCGAGTATGGTGAATTGTAAGTGAGCCAAAGAAATCAGAGCATCACAGTGTGGGATTGAACCCACAACCTCATGCCAGCTTGACTAATTGATGGCTGAGCAGAAGTGGTTAGTAATTTAATCCTTACGGCCACACAGGCTCCCAATGCTAGAATATGTATAAATTTAAAATTTTAAACTTGTTTGAAGTTGCACTCTAACTAAGATGTATAAACTAGCATTTTTTGTTTAGAAAACTTTTTTACTGAAATCGATTTACAATCTTAAAATAACAAAACGAAACAAAGAAATTATCAATGAAGATTAGTTAGCCAAGATTTGAGGATAGCTTAGAAAGTTATGCATATTTTTAATGTACTCTAAAAGAAAGTGTCTGCAAAAAGGGCCCACTGTCAAAATTCAGCCCTCAAACTAATATTAGATTTTTTGTTTACAGTTAATATGATGAAATATTCTAGAACATATTGTAGGTCAGATAAAAAGCATCGAGATAAAAAAAATAGTTGAGGAAGTTGTTACCTGAAACCTAATAGAGATTACAGCGCCACAGATCTCCTGCCCAACCATGAACTGCTCTCCTAGCATAGCCAGCACCAAGTTCTCCCAACACCTGGCAACACATTAGCAACAACAACTTAGTGGATAACACTAGACAACAACAACAATGTGCAAACTGTAAACCTAGTTCTAGGTATTCAATGGTTGGGGATCATTTTCTAAGTGGTTCCTTAGAACTTCACTAAAATACCAAAGGTGGTACGCATTCTAAAATAATATACTATAAATTCTACTTTACCTTGATGCCAGGCCTTTACGGAGGCGAACCATCCATTTCCCACCGAGTTTATTCGCTTCATCCTGTCAAAAAAATAAAAATTAAATTAAACAAACTATTCTTTGCAGTTTATAATTCTTGAGTAGTTGCCATATTTAGAACCAATCCTAGGGTATTTCTTTGCCATTTCTTTTATAGCCCTTATCAAGTCAACACTAGCACTTAAGACATCTACTGAATGTGATTAATCAGTGTGATAGATGTCTCAATTTCTCAGATATGTGAATAGTGTTATGACTTTGATACAATCAAGTTGCAGCTTACCACATAGCTGCGCTCTTTCTCCGATTGTTTATTAGTGACATTTTAGAATAAAAAATGACAAGAACAAGTGTGATTTAGATATAAAGTACTTGATTAAGACACATTAACAAAATTTACACTTCTAGTCAGGAATATTTATCGAATAACAATACAACTTTTTATAACATCATTCAATTTTCTTACGGTTTCAACTAAGTATAACACAGTAGGACCCCTTTAATCTGGGCAAATGGTAATCAGAAGAATGCAAGCCCACAACAATAAAAAATTACATCGCAAAACACATCTTTTGTTCGCTATCGTTGACCCAGTGCACAATGAAAACTTGGAAAATGCACTGAAAAATTTGAATTGAATAGATCTTGTGTTTAGCCTAGCTAATAGTTTGAAACTGATAGGAATGTACACATGTATGTTCATTCACATTCATATGTAATTACATATTACGTTCATACTGTTAATTTAATTTATCCATACTTATGTTAATATTAACCATACATACAATTTTTTATTAAGTGTTTTAATTAATTTCTTTTTTTAAAAAAAAAACCCTCCCTAACCTGGAAATTCCACAAATTTAGACAACCTTGCTTCTGAATTTGTCCGGTTTAATGGTGTTCTAGTAGTAGTAGTAGTTACCTAGTACTTCCGACTAGACAGGTAGGACGAACCACTTGTTCGAACCTTGCAATCAGGCCTTTACAGTAGACCCATTTTACTTGCCCTGTGGTGGAGAGTTCCAGTTACTTCACATATGATACATTTGTACATTGTACCGCCTAAGGGAGAATGATGTGGTCATTAGTAAGCTATATAAGCGAGCGTCAAAGTGTGGGGGAAGAGTGCCCCATAGTGGGTGCCCTCGCCCTACTCCAACCTCGAACCATAGATACAAATCACATCTCATGACACGGATCGAACCCACTAGACAGTGTGGGGGAAGAGAGCCCCTCAGGGTTAAGGGGTCCTACTGTACATATAAAAGCTCATATGATCTGTAGTTTAGTACTTTTTTAAAAAATAAAATAAAATTCTTTAAAAATTAGGTAGATAATAATGTTTTATTAAAAAATTTCAAGAAAAAAAAATTGAAGGAAAATGGAGAAAAACAGTTAGTTGTTTGTTTCTGCTGAAAACTTGAGTATTGTTTGATGCATCTCACGTTGTCGCCATGGACATTAATAAGATTAATCTGAAGTGAGTGGACTGACCTCCCACATAGGTTTGATGCCGACTTTGAAGAGGTGGAAGTCAGAATGGCTCTGTAGGTCTGATGGTCTCGCCAGGTGACTGTAGTTAGCCCAGAATTGTTCCACAGAGCCAAACGTTGCGATGAGCTTGAGGTTCTGATCGTATGACTGACTCGATTGTTTGCCTGGAGACCTCCGACTGTACCATAACCAGTAGCAGTGTTGAAGTCTGTGCTCGCCCGCCCCTATCTCTACATCCACCCTCTGAAAGGAAAACGCATTTGTTAGTTAGCATAGAAATAATGCACTCTTAATAAATGCTAAGAAAGGTATCAATATAATTAATGTATCAACATTAGAAGTAAAGCACTTTAAAAACAATAGGATTTTCAAGGAGTGTTTGAAAAATAATTTTCATTTCATACATGGATATCAACTAAACATTACAAAAATTTGCTGGTGAAAAATCATCTCCGATGAAAAGCTGGAGGAAATCGCAGACCAAAACCGAAGAACAAGAAGAGGAAGTGGAGATGGATTGATTGGTCATGAATAGCTATAGAAATCACTGCAACAAACCTAGCCTGGAACCCACAGGCAAGTAAGTAGGAGGCGAAACCAGTAAGATGTGACAAGAAACAAAGGAGTTTGATATATAAACAAGTAAAGGCACGCTTTCTGTCTCTTAACACTCTTTGCCACGATGGTACTTTCTTTCTGCACATGGAAACTTCATCTAATCATCCCATTTAGTTTTTGACCAACCTTGTCCTTTATTTCTTCCTCTAGGTTACAATCCTCATATCTCTCAATTTCATCTATTGATAGATGAAATTGGATCTATATATCTAGGTTGGATCTATATATCTAGGTTAGATATTCAAACCTATTGATAGGACCTGTTGATCTAATCAACGTAACTTCAGCGCCAAAGCAGTGGTCTCAAGAGGTTATTAGTTTAATTTAAGTGAGCAGCTCACACAACAGATTTCAGACTCTAATGCAGAGGTCTTCAACCTATGGAAAGATGACTTTATCCGGCCCAACTTTTAAGTTAAAAATGAAATTTAACAATGTCATTTCAACCATTAAAAAAGTTAAGCACAATTCTTAATGAGATTTTTTGGCCGAAATGGATAGTATCTGGATATTCCCTAACTTGTGAAGTCCAATGGTTCAGTGTTGCTTACTCCAACAGGCCCAATTTATACTATCCTATCCAGATGTGGCCTTTCAACTGAAAAAGGTAGGACACCCCTACTGTAGCGTGTCACTTCTACTTCTAAGCTACTCACTCAATAGCTGTCAATGACACCGACTTAGTTACCTCTAAGCGGTTCTGAGCTCAAAACTACTATATTATTTAATAAGAATTTTAATAATAAGAAGAAATTTAATAATAAGAAAGTATAAAGTAAAATATAATATATCCATTTAATCATTATAATTTTGTACCCTTAATGTCTAGGTTTTTCTTCATACAACCATTTAGAAGATAAAAAAAAGGAAAATATAGTTACACTGATCAGATCTTTGTCAGAGTGGTCCTTCTTATTTGACCATTTACTTTCCTTGTGATCGTCCTCACTTCCTTCGTCACTATTCTTCAACCTAAACAGAAAAAAATAACAAGCTAAGTTAGTCAATAACAACAAATAGAATTTTTTGGTTTTAGTTCCGTTCAACAGCCTAGGTCATTGCAAAAAGGGGGGGTTATTATCTAACGACTTTACTCATCTACTCGATGAGATCAGTGTGTAACAAGTCTCACCTATCTGGGATTTGAACTCACAACAGGGGTTTAGACCTTCGTTTCAGAGTAAAGTGTGCTAACCACTTGGCTACACCAGCCCCCGTCTTAGAGTTACTTAATTAGGAATAAAGGTACCGTTAAGAAAGGTAACATTGTTGTACAAAGCAGACTTTCGAACATTCCTGGCAATCTCAAATGCTGGTGGGAGAACTATAAATGTAAAAGAGAAAGAGTTAATGCAAGAGTAGCGACAGACGTTTAAATCAAAACTAGCTGTTTACCTTAACTCTTATTGATCCTCTTATATTTCTACTCTGTCTTATCTAGATTTGTATAACAAAGTTACTCTAATTAACAATTTCTAAATAGAATTACTGCCAACCATTACAGCTAGAGTGCATTAACTCCCCTTGAAAAAGAAAAAAAAAAAAAAAAAAAACAATTGTGGAAGTATTTAAAGTAGAAAGAGAGGCAACTGCTCAACCTAGATTTTATTTATTTTCAATGCCAATTCTGCTAACACTTGAAACTAATCAAAATTATCACATTTTCATGGATATTATGCTTTAATCTGAATTAATAAGGGAAATTCTTGATCTATTTTGTACTAAACACTAAAGAATAGAGGTAATGTAAAATCAAAAAAATATAAAAAGCAAGAATTTGTCTAAAACAAATAATGCATCCTCTTCATAAATGCAGCACAAGGGTAGTCTCGGTATTTCTTATGCATATATGTATATGGTACAAGCAAGCATAGAGAGGTAGCGTAGCCGTAGCAGTTAAACCACCTCTGCTCGGCCATCACTGAATCATGAGTGGAACGAGATGGGGTTCGATTCCTCGGCGTGACACTCTGATTTATATGGCTCACTATTGATCACATCATACTCACTTCGGCAGTACAATGTACATATGTATGATGTGTGAAGTGGCTGCAACTCTCTACCGCGGGACGTACAATGGGCCTAAGTGATGGCCTAATTGCAAGGTTCAAACATGTGGTTTGAGGTTCTAGTAGGAAGTACTAGACTACTACTGGTACAAGCACAATTTTTTCAGGCATTTCTCGTTCATGAATAAGGTATAATGACAGTATTCAATCACTTTTGGATATTTCTAAAATAAATGTGATACAACAGCAGTATTTTAATTATTCTTTAATTAAATATTTACCCATTTTGATTATTTCAAATAATCTACAGCAAATGAACATGGTTTAGAGAAAAGGGATGATTTAATCATCACACATGTTAAAAAAAAGTCCGCCTGAAGACCTGCTGCCTGACATAGAATAGCACAAAGAATAAAAATAAGTCTGAATTAGGATTAGAGGCGAAGTTGAAAGATTGAATTACAGTCGCACCTCCATATAATGGAACTCATGGTTCCAGAAAAAAAGTTGATGTATAGAAATTTCGTTATATAGAATTTCTTTTACTATAGAAACCCTTTACATAGAGAAATCATGGAACATAAAAAAAAATGTGTCGTAAAGAGATTTTTGTTGTATAGAAGTTCACTGTATGGATGTCCAACAGTACTTTTGTTTCACCACAATTTCTGTCCTTAACTCCTCCCCATGCTCCAACAGATATTTATCTGGAATCTAAAGCCAGAAACTAAACCGTAATTTAAAGATGTGGATGATGGAATATCCCAAGTGGAAAAATTCAGAGAATCATCTAACTCATTCAAAAAGAAAATAAAAAGGCTTTGTTTATTTTTATTTTATTATTACAGAAGAGGCTTGTGAGAATTGAATCAAGCCATCACTTACTCCATAATATTAAGAGAGGGAATAAGAAATTGGAACATCAATAGTGACATATTCAAAATGCACCATTTATTTTAATGATTACACAAATCTATTGAACTTCAGAAGATTAATAATCTTAATCAGGATCAGTAACATTTGTTCAGTATACTGTATATTATATATTAAAATAATAATCAACTGTGCATCACTATTGCGTTGATGGGAGACGTGTGATTGCTCTAGGACTCTTATCAGCAGCATTATCAGGTTTAAAAGATTGATGGACACCTCATCAGTCCTCTTCTATTTTTTAGCTACACATTTACCCAAGATATTCCACTAGCATCTTCCATACTTTTATTATGTCATATTAAAGGGCAAATAAGTCATAATATCTCTTTACAGCACAGACAATTATCAGTAATTTTAATACACTATAATATTTATAGTATCAAAAACTACTCTCAAAACAAAGAGAAATCATATCTAACATACAAAAGAGATTACATATATATATACCTTGATAAGTTTGAAACAAACAAATACCCACAGTAACTTATGCATAAGAGAAAATATATTCATTTGTCTTATAAGTATGGGCACAATAATATTAAACAGGATGCAGAAGTGTCAAAGTACAGTGTACTTAAGTAAGTATACTTAAAGACTACAGTTTTAGAGTGAAGTGGCACTCTTTAGTCAATTTAGTGAGAGAATAATATAATATATTTGAATAATAACACAATATGTTTGCCATTTGTTTGTTTAAGTTTCACAGGCAACTGTTATGAGGTGTGAAAGAAAACCTAGTAATAACTATGGTTGGGCATGCTGCTCGCCAATCAATGGTTTGCAGAATCAGAGCATTGATATAGAACTATACAGTATACATGTGACATGTGTAGCCAACTCAAACTGTGCTTAACACAGGCTATTAATAGAAAACAGTCGAAGAGGTTTCAAACTGATAATGGTACAAATATTGCTGGAACAAATCTTGTAGTTTTACTTAAATCAGGATTATAAATAATAAACGAGTGATAAGCGCTATCACAAATTGTGATTGTACCGAACATTGACTCGTTCCTATGACCAGTCAGTCGTACTTACATGATTTATAGTGGAGGTATGTTAGCGGGCGAATCAATTGGCCGGCAGTTAAAACACCATAAGATAAACACGGATAAAGTCTTTTTAAAATTCTAACGAAAAATATACTTATTTATCTAAATAATATGTACACTTTATATTACGCAGTCTCGACAAATTTTTAAATGCTAATATCACGGCCGGAATCCGGAAATACAAATTACAAAAACCTTAAACTTACGGAGGAAATAACCCGGTACAAAAATTAGAATAAAGCTATCTATATTATCACATTTAGAAGACGTCGACAAAATATCCGAAATCTACGTATCGGAGTAGTGAGTCGGGTCGGCTTGGTTCACCGCGACGAGAGCTTCGCACACATTCGGACCTCGGTCCACACACGAAAACCAGCCACACCGAGCTGAGAACAACAGCTTACGCTCCACAAGACTCGAGTAAAAATACCATAAGGAACACTATAACTAGAACCCACGAAAATATTTCCTTTTCTTTTCGACGCTGAAATTTAATATTTACACGGAACAGCTGTTGCGGGGAATCTGGGGCACCCTCGGTTCGCGTGCTTTATTTTCAACTGCGCTGCGCTGTAGGAACCGATAGATCGATAGCACTATCGATACTATCGATAGTTGTTGCTATCGATAGTGCAATCGTAATAGTAAGCCAACTATCGATTGTCCCCCCCCCCCCTGCAAAAANCCCCCCCCCCCAGAAAAATCCTGTATAGCCCAGTTACAAAATTGGCTTAGTTATGGAAGTGACATTACAGAAACAGATTATAAGATATCTCATACTTTAAGAGGTTAATTTATAATAATTAACTAGTTTAAACAAACTAATGAAAATTAAATTAGAGGGGAAAGGGATTATTTATATTATCCTTGAACTTGAAGGCAAAAAGAACACGTGCAAACACTTTTAAGTGAAATCTTAAGGAGATATAGGATCTAAAATGAAATAATTAAATTTGTGTATTTCCCGAATATAATTAATCTTAGGACAACAATGACTGGTTAAACTAATTTATTCTTATAAAACCAGAGAAATATTTTTAAAATATTATAGTTACACCTCAGAAGCATACCTAGGGTGTTTATTGCCCAGGGACAAATCGGTTTTAGTGCCCCCTTCAATAATTTTGTGAACCAAGAAAAAAGGTCGCCACATTCAATTTGGTGCCCCAAGATGCTCAGCTCAACACAGCTGTCCCCCCCCCCCCTTGTGCTACGCCACACACACACAGTATAATGTTAACTACTTAACTAACTACTAACGGACAGACATTTTCTCAAAACAGTAGTAAACACACTATTGTTATCTTTTACATACTAGGAAAGAAAGCTCAGTGACACAGTTGTCGTATAAGGAGTTTTACCCCAGCTGAGCGACCTGTACAACAGAAACTGGATAAAAAGTCTCCTCTACTGTATAAGGGAAGTTGTCACAGTATTCCACTAACACTCAAAACAATTCTATGAAAATAATTTGTTGCATCTGTCTATTTAAAGGATGGTTAGGCCTATTTCTTACTTCTTTGACAAATTTTTGACAGAAGAATTTTTAAGAAAAATTGTAGGCAAATTAACTCACAACCTCTCAATGAAAACTCTTTATGCCACTCACCTGGCAACTTAAGCTCACAGCCTCTCAATAAAAACTCTTTATGCCACTCACCTGGCAACTTAAGCTCACAACCTCTCAATAAAAACTCTTTATGCCACTCACCTGGCAACTTAAGCTCACAGCTTCTCAATGAAAACTCTTTATGCCACTCACCTGGCAACTTAAGCTCACAGATCTCAATAAAAACTCTTTATGCCACTCATCTGGCAACTTAAGCTCACAGCTTCTCAATGAAAACTCTTTATGCCACTCACCTGGCAACTTAAGCTCACAGCTTCTCAATGAAAACTCTTTATGCCACTCACCTGGCAACTTAAGCTCACAGCTTCTCAATGAAAACTCTTTATGCCACTCACCTGGCAACTTAAGCTCACAGCTTCTCAATGAAAACTCTTTATGCCACTCACCTGGCAACTTAAGCTCACAGCTTCTCAATGAAAACTCTTTATGCCACTCACCTGGCAACTTAAGCTCACAGCTTCTCAATGAAAACTCTTTATGCCACTCACCTGGCAACTTAAGCTCGCAGCTTCTCAATGGAAACTCTTGTGAGTCAGTATCATAAAGAGTGACTGTATAATCCTTACCTAGGATGGATGTTATGAATCTAATGAAATAATAAAATGAATGAGGGAAATAATAGAATTAAAGTACATATATTTAGTTTTAACAACCATTGCCTTATTAATTTCAAAATATTTCAAATAAAAATAAAAGAAACTCCATGAAAAATCCCAGACTGTTTTATTTTTTCTTTTATACAATGATTAATTATATTAATTTGCAAATAAATCTTTAAATTGAATTTTTAATTAAAGCCTAAAATTAATTTTTTATTACAATTTATTTTTAATTACATTTCCTTTATTAAAAACCATATTATTAATGTTGAATCAAATTAATATAATATTAAATTGTGTCTAAAAATTAAAACTATTTATTTAAAATAAATAGATAAAAAAATTTAGCTAATATATCAATAATGTATTTATATTATAAATGTTTTATTACAGCAGGCAGATAATATATTTTTAAATTTGTACATTAGAAAAATGTGTAATTATAATAAAAGAGGAAAAATTATCTAATTAAATTTTAAAATAACTAGTAACAAATAAATTTAATAAATAAATGACCATAGATGTATGTCCTTCTTTGTTTATAAATGTATAGCAAGACCCTACGAGCAAATTTAACAGTATAGACCTCCTCATAGTGGATCTATGTTCTAATGTTTTATTTCCTATGCTAGAGGCATCTTTAGAAGATACATCCGCTATGTCAATGTCACCCATGGAACACCTTGACATAGTGGATGTATGTTCCAATGTTTTACCTCCAATGCTATATGAAAGTTTATAACATACATCCGCTATGTCAATGTCACCAATGGAACACCTTGACATAGTGGATGTATGTTCCAATGTTTCACTTCCTATGCTACAGGCATCTTTAGAACATACATCCGCTATGTCAATGTCACCAATGGAACACCTTGACATAGTGGATGTAAGTTCCAATGTTTCACTTCCTATGCTACAGGCATCTTTAGAACATACATCCGCTATGTCAATGTCACCCATGGAACACCTTGACATAGTGGATGTATGTTCCAATGTTTTACCTCCAATGCTATATGAAAGTTTATAACATACATCCGCTATGTCAATGTCACCAATGGAACACCTTGACATAGTGGATGTATGTTCCAATGTTTCTCCTCCTATGCTAGATACAACTTTATAACATACATCTACGCAGGAGGTCGAGGGTCCATATTTTTGTACTTAAAATATTTGCTAAAACCATATATTGACAATAAACTGACTAATTTTGATCTTTAAATTTTAATAATCACTAAAATATTTTAAAATAAGACTACATATTTTAAAGATAGATCAATAAAAAAATTTAACAATCTAATCATAATCAAATTAAACAAAGATAATAACATGTGTGGGTGTTTAATTAAAATAGAAATCTAATAAATTATACTAATTAATAATAAATAAATAACAATGAGACTATTTTTAAAAAACAATATGTATATAGTGCTTACAATTCCAATAACAGAAGTCCCTTGTTATCCTCAGGGGTTGTGTATTAGTAATTTACAAGAAAAAAAAGATGGTTTTAGTTCAAAGAATTTTTATAACTGCATACACAATCAATATGTTCAAATTTTTATTTTTTTGTACAATTTGCATGTATATTACGAACAAAAAATTTAACATGTAACTAGAATTAAAATTACAAGTTTGCATTATGAACAATTTTTTTTAAATATCTGATTAAAAGAACAAACAAGTAAGACGCGCTTCACGTAAGTACGTGAGGCGATAATCGCCAGTTTCTGTACGACTTAGTTAAAATTATCAGTTGTAATTGTTGCATATCCTTTCACTTCAAGACCTTTAAATTGATGTATAACATGACATGGTGACTGTAAACTTTTTTTTAGTCACCCGCCATGTCGGCAGCCATCTTGAAAATATTCCGTGTGTTATTTTAATAGTTGCATATTCTTTTTATACACTTCAAGACCTTAAATTGATGTATAACATGCCATGGTAACTAAACACTTTTTTTTTATTCACCCGCCATATTGGCCGGGCTGCCATCTTGAAAATATTATATAAGTGTAGAAACTCCAAAATGCTTCCAGTTGCATCAACCGCCGAGATGCACCTGTGTGCCAAATTTTATGTTTCTAGCTATAGTAGTTTATGAATTGAAACAAGCCAACGGACAAACGACACCAATGGACAGACAGAGCCNTTATGCCACTCACCTGGCAACTTAAGCTCACAGCTTCTCAATGAAAACTCTTTATGCCACTCACCTGGCAACTTAAGCTCACAGCTTCTCAATGAAAACTCTTTATGCCACTCACCTGGCAACTTAAGCTCGCAGCTTCTCAATGGAAACTCTTGTGAGTCAGTATCATAAAGAGTGACTGTATAATCCTTACCTAGGATGGATGTTATGAATCTAATGAAATAATAAAATGAATGAGGGAAATAATAGAATTAAAGTACATATTTAGTTTTAACAACCATTGCCTTATTAATTTCAAAATATTTCAAATAAAAATAAAAGAAACTCCATGAAAAATCCCAGACTGTTTTATTTTTTCTTTTATACAATGATTAATTATATTAATTTGCAAATAAATCTTTAAATTGAATTTTTAATTAAAGCCTAAAATTAATTTTTTATTACAATTTATTTTTAATTACATTTCCTTTATTAAAAACCATATTATTAATGTTGAATCAAATTAATATAATATTAAATTGTGTCTAAAAATTAAAACTATTTATTTAAAATAAATAGATAAAAAAATTTAGCTAATATATCAATAATGTATTTATATTATAAATGTTTTATTACAGCAGGCAGATAATATATTTTTAAATTTGTACATTAGAAAAATGTGTAATTATAATAAAAGAGGAAAAATTATCTAATTAAATTTTAAAATAACTAGTAACAAATAAATTTAATAAATAAATGACCATAGATGTATGTCCTTCTTTGTTTATAAATGTATAGCAAGACCCTACGAGCAAATTTAACAGTATAGACCTCCTCATAGTGGATCTATGTTCTAATGTTTTATTTCCTATGCTAGAGGCATCTTTAGAAGATACATCCGCTATGTCAATGTCACCCATGGAACACCTTGACATAGTGGATGTATGTTCCAATGTTTTACCTCCAATGCTATATGAAAGTTTATAACATACATCCGCTATGTCAATGTCACCAATGGAACACCTTGACATAGTGGATGTATGTTCCAATGTTTCACTTCCTATGCTACAGGCATCTTTAGAACATACATCCGCTATGTCAATGTCACCAATGGAACACCTTGACATTGTGGATGTATGTTCTAATGTTTCACTTCCTAAGCTAGAGGCATCTTTAGAACATACATCCGCTATGTCAATGTCACCAATGGAACACCTTGACATAGTGGATGTATGTTCCAATGTTTCACTTCCTATGCTACAGGCATCTTTAGAACATACATCCCCTATGTCAATGTCACCAATGGAACACCTTGACATTGTGGATGTATGTTCTAATGTTTCACTTCCTAAGCTAGAGGCATCTTTAGAACATACATCCGCTATGTCAATGTCACCAATGGAACACCTTGACATAGTGGATGTAAGTTCCAATGTTTCACTTCCTATGCTACAGGCATCTTTAGAACATACATCCGCTATGTCAATGTCACCAATGGAACACCTTGACATAGTGGATGTAAGTTCCAATGTTTCACTTCCTATGCTACAGGCATCTTTAGAACATACATCCGCTATGTCAATGTCACCCATGGAACACCTTGACATAGTGGATGTATGTTCCAATGTTTTACCTCCAATGCTATATGAAAGTTTATAACATACATCCGCTATGTCAATGTCACCAATGGAACACCTTGACATAGTGGATGTATGTTCCAATGTTTCTCCTCCTATGCTAGATACAACTTTATAACATACATCTACGCAAGAGGTCGAGGGTCCATATTTTTGTACTTAAAATATTTGCTAAAACCATATATTGACAATAAACTGACTAATTTTGATCTTTAAATTTTAATAATCACTAAAATATTTTAAAATAAGACTACATATTTTAAAGATAGATCAATAAAAAATTTTAACAATCTAATCATAATCAAATTAAACAAAGATAATAACATGTGTGGGTGTTTAATTAAAATAGAAATCTAATAAATTATACTAATTAATAATAAATAAATAACAATGAGACTATTTTTAAAAAACAATATGTATATAGTGCTTACAATTCCAATAACAGAAGTCCCTTCTTATCCTCAGGGGTTGTGTATTAGTAATTTACAAGAAAAAAAAGATGGTTTTAGTTCAAAGAATTTTTATAACTGCATACACAATCAATATGTTCAAATTTTTATTTTTTTGTACAATTTGCATGTATATTACGAACAAAAAATTTAACATGTAACTAGAATTAAAATTACAAGTTTGCATTATGAACAATTTTTTTTAAATATCTGATTAAAAGAACAAACAAGTAAGACGCGCTTCACGTAAGTACGTGAGGCGATAATCGCCAGTTTCTGTACGACTTAGTTAAAATTATCAGTTGTAATTGTTGCATATCCTTTCACTTCAAGACCTTTAAATTGATGTATAACATGACATGGTGACTGTAAACTTTTTTTTAGTCACCCGCCATGTCGGCAGCCATCTTGAAAATATTCCGTGTGTTATTTTAATAGTTGCATATTCTTTTTATACACTTCAAGACCTTAAATTGATGTATAACATGCCATGGTAACTAAACACTTTTTTTTTATTCACCCGCCATATTGGCCGGGCTGCCATCTTGAAAATATTATATAAGTGTAGAAACTCCAAAATGCTTCCAGTTGCATCAACCGCCGAGATGCACCTGTGTGCCAAATTTTATGTTTCTAGCTATAGTAGTTTATGAATTGAAACAAGCCAACGGACAAACGACACCAATGGACAGACAGAGCCGTTATATAAGGTTTCTTTTTGTACTTTGTACAGAAACCTAAAAACAAAACAACAGAGGATCTGACTGGACTTAACCTTAGTAGATAACAAGGGATTACTGTAGTTTTTATTAAAACAATTACCTAATAATACAAAAAATAAAAATAAAAAATAACAATAATAGAAAATAATAATAATAGAAAATAACAATAATAGAAAATAACAATAATAGTAATCAATTTTCACAATAAAAAGAATACACTTTAATGAAATTAATTCTGTCTTAAGAAGGTTCAAGACAAAAATACATAGGGGTTTTTTCCAATCTTAGATCTTTTAGAAAAAAGAGACCACATCAGAAATTTCGAGAACGCCAGAAATTTAAACCTATTGCAGAAATAAAATTTAGAGGAAGTTGCTCGAGGTGAGAATTGTGAGCAACTATTGGTAATCATAATTTTTCTAGAGAAGACTAAAGATGGTCATACACAGTTGCCTTAAATCTGACAGGTAAACTGGAGCGTAAGTGTTATCAAATTATGACATAACTGCATAGTTATTATAGCACATCTCCGGTTCACCTATACAGGTTTACCTGACAAGCATACCTCAACATGTGTGGCCGGCTTAGGTCTAAAAATTGATAAATTTCTTACAATTTATATTCAATTTTTTTAAGAGAGCTAATGAATGATGTATTAAAGAACTTATGTCAATGCCTAACATAATTATAATTGTGTATTTTTAATTATAAAATTTGTTTGAAATATTTGAGATATACACAATTATTATAGACATAATTTTTCTCCAGAAGAATCTAAATTTTATTTTGTACGCCCAACATCTGATCATATCTTAAAAGTACAAGAGATCAATTCTCAGGTATAAATATACAAAAAATATTAAAGTTTACAAAGACTTTTTTTTTACAAATATTCAAATTGATTTGAGTGATTTTAATTGAAAAAAAGTGGATTTTTCAAGTTTAATACTTTTAAATTGTGAAAATAAATAAATTTCACTCCTGTGATAAAAAAAACAACCAAAGATAAAATCTTAAATTAGTTTTATCAAAGTGAATAAATTTGAACATTTAAAAGATAAAAAATTACAATAAATACACATTCTTAATATAATAAATTAAAAAAAAAAAAAAAACTGAACAAGAGTAAGATTTTATATAAAGGGTTGTGAACAGAACATTGGAATGAGAGGATTATCATCATCATGATTAGATCAACAGATGTTATTATGATTTATAGTCCGTCCCAGACAAGAGTTAGTGTGTTGACAGCTCAAGAAAACTAGCAAATGGGGTGGGGAGCCAATGAGAGCTTGAGATTTTCCCGGACAAAAGGTCTGGCCAACTAGGCAAAGATGAATGTCTCTAGCTGAGGGGAGAGGCCTTCTAACCACAGACCTAATGGCTTTATTTTTCCCCTAAGAGAGATTGGCCAAACTGTGTTTCACTCAATTTCCTGCGCTGTCAACGTACTACCTCACGTTTGAGACAGACTGTAAGTTATTTATTGTAACTTATCAGTTACCGAGATATAAAATGCTTACCATTGATACTCTGAATGAATGGCCAGCACCTTCTAACGTAAGCTCGGCAATGACAAATTTATTCCAAGAAGGTCAGTTTCAAATGGCTGAACAGTCATAGACAGATGTAAGTAAACACAAATTAAGTTAGCTTAGTCTTATAATATCCTCAATTAACACACTATAATTGTGTTTGTTAGTTAAATTTTCATTCATTTGATGAATTACTGTTTAGAAATTACAGAAAAAAAACCCATTAAGTGACTGTTGAAGGGGTAATAGAAAAGAGGTCATCTTTACCAGATCATATTAGCAGGTTTTACTGCGATTAAATTGGCTGGGCGGAGCAAGGTCTTGTTTCAACTTGATTGTTTAGTATTTTGTCTGTTTATTATGCAGACATTACTAAGTGAGTAGTTCATTTTTATTATTTTTTTTTTCAAATTTGGCACAGATATTATTTAAAACCCACTTTTATGGACTCGGGGGACCTCAAAATGTGTAAATCCTTAAAAATCTCAAAAACGAATGTTATGAAAACTTTTTTGAGCTGTCCCCTTTATGTTTTATATATATTTTTTTTAAAGGTGTCTTTAGGGGTAATAAAACGCTTTTTTAATAAAGGTGATATTTCATCCCTATATTTGGGATATTCTCAAACCTTGTTGAGTTGCCAGCTGTTCCTCTCATAATAAAAAGTTAAAAAAATGTTAGTTAATTCTTTACTATAAAGTAAAGTTGTCAATAAAAAAAAATCAAACATAGGAACAGCCAGAAGCTGGAGTATGAGAGCTCTAGCAACTGAGTCAGTTGCCAAATATAGGGATGAAATATCACCTTTATTAAAAAAGCGTTTTATTACCCCTAAAGTCATCTATTGTTTTTGCTTGAGCCAAGACATACACTCTTACATTCTTGTAACTTCAGCCAATATTCATACACTCCTATATTCTTTAGTGATTTCTAGATCTAACAGGTACCTTAGTTCAAATGTTTTTCTTTTCTATTTTTACACAGTTATATATGAAGTATTGTTAACTCTTAGATACAGGGGCTGGCACATTGAGTGTGCCAAGGGTAAAAAAGTTACTGTAAATCCTAGATTTACGATGCAAGAATAAACTCTCACTTTACCCTGCCACTAAAGACCCCTAAAACAGATGAAACAGTCTGCTTTGACTATTGCTTCATTCTGCATTTTTTTCTGTTTATTTGTCTTGGCGCTCTGTATTCGCCGCCCGTGCCACCACGTCCGGTACAGAGAAATCATGCCTTCCGATCAATATTTTTTGGTTTTGCATGAGTTTTCAGATTAGAATGATGATTGCGAGGAGTTATCTTATGACTTTGACAACTAAATAATAATTAATTAAGTTTGAAAGCCCGATACTAAGTCAGAACACTGAAGGAGTAATTACTGATTTTTTAGAGTAGTTTTTATTTTCTATAATTAAAGATATCATTGAGAAATAAATATGTGAATTAATTGACTTTTTATTTCGACATTTCCAAAATACAATCTGATTTTGACCTATTTACGGTTGGAATAATGGATTGGCGCATAAAGTATGCCGCCCGTGCCTCATTGTATAGACGTGCCACGAAGGGTTAAGTTGACTAAGTCTTATATTGGCCTACATTCTTGTTGCTTCAGCCAAGACTAGTAAGTTCTATATTCTTAAAAGTAATATCTAGATTAGAAAGTATCTTAGCTCAAACATTTATCCATTTATAAGCAGTAAGTGTCTTTAATTAAAATGTATTAATTAACGATATAAGATCACATTGATATTTTATCTTTCATATTGAATATCAACTGTAAAAAAGTAAATAATATCATACTATAAGTAATTTTAATTTAGATAAATGTGATCCCTAAATATGTTTTCTATTATCCTGCGGTTGTGGGTCAATAGGGATTAAAAAATATTCCTGATTTTTCTTCTATCTCATTTTGCTATATTTCGACCCTATAAGGTCATTCTCAATCATCTACAACAATGAAATTATGATCAACATATATACTTTTAATACAAATGAACACAAATTTAAAACAAAGATAAAGGTATGTGGGAAAAAATTCTTTACCTGAATACTAACTTAATCTATAGTCTGTTTTTTTTTAATAATACCAGATTTGACTAAATAATAATTTGACTGTTCTGGTATTATTAAAAAAAAAAAAAACAGACTTTATCTTTGTTTTAAATTTGTGTTCATTTGTATTAAAAGTATATATGTTGATCATAATTTCATTGTTGTAGAGGCTTGAGAATGACCTCATAGGGTCGAAATATAGCAAAATGAGATAGAAGAGAAATCAGGAATATTTTTTAATCCCTATTGACCCACAACCGCAGGATAATAGTAATTTTAAAAATAATGTAGTTATTAATGTACAATCTTTTATGTCTAAGGGATGGTGGGAATCTGAAGGGTGAGCTAGAGTTGTTTTGTGTAATGTATAGTATTTTTATAAAAATACACACAAAAAACACTAGAATTTCGCTAATACTATTGTATTTATTTTGAGTAAAATTGTCATGTAAAGCAGTCATTTGGAAAAAATAAAAAAAAGGTTTGTTCTAACCACACTTCAAACTGGTTTGGAGCTGTCTGACGCATGCGAATCGGACCACACTTAAACGTTTTTTGCTAATGCACATGCGAAACTAGTTTGAGGTGTGGTTAGAACAAACCTATTAACACCAGACTATATCAACTTCGGCATTTGAGATAACAGTTTTTGCCGGGTGTCGCCACTTGTTAGTCGATCTATAATATCCAAGATAATTATTAAATTGGTTGAACCTAAACTCTACCCTTGGAATTAAATAATACTGAATACAAATTAAATTGCAGAATTGTTTAAATTTATTGTCAAATCACAATAACAAATTATTATTAGTTGACTAATTATGTCTAATACAATCGCACATTAATACATATAATTTTTCTGCTTTAATTTAACTTTTATTTGAGCTGTTATGGTTTACGTGGGTAGAGAAATAATAAGATTTTAGAGGGAAATTTTTTTAAAGATAATTGTATAATTGCCGAAATATAATTACAGGTTAGATGTCTCAAAGAGAGGGACTATCACCTTTCAACTATGATAAAATAGTTTTTTTCCGAGGTAGGCTGTGAAATAGTAACTTTACAGCCTAAAAAACAAGGCTAAAATCAATTTTTTCATTACATGGACTTAAAAAATCTTTTCTTTACTCCTGGCAGTAAAGAAAAAAATTTTTACGTCCTAGGACGTAAAAAATTTTTATTGTACTATAAGAGCTTATCAAAACTTCCATAGGAGCGCTAATTTCTTACTGAAATGGCCTTAGTACGATAGAATTCCGCTAGATGTCAATGCGTTTTATTTATCTTTTCTTATAGTGTAACCTCTTTTTAAGGTTTCTTTTTTTAATCTTAAGTTTGAACTAATAGTTGTTATCATTATATTGATTAATATTTAATGTTTTTTAATGTCTGCTACCTCGGAAAAAATTATTATTATTATATTGATTAATATTTAATGTTTTTTAATGTCTGCTACCTCGGAAAAAATAGCATATGCTACACGACTGTGAAGTGTTTTTTCTTTACCTTGGCAATATTTCCTGTCTCGCTTCGCTCGACAGTAAATGTAATAGCCGCGGTAAAGAAAAAACTCACTTCACAGCCTAGTAACATAATATACTATTATTTATTTATCACTCCTAAGGACCCAAATGATTTATATATGATAATTTATTATTTATATGGGAAGAGTATTTATAAGAATTGCTAAAAGTCTGATTTCGTATCTAAGAAAGCAGGAAGATGAAGAAATTAGAGGAGAGATGTTTTATAGACACCCAGCAAGGAGGCGCTAAAGTAGATATCAAAGAAGGATTTCAGATAAATAAAAGATGATAATTGGCACCGACATTCTCAGGACAAAGATGATTGGAAAGGAGTTACTGAGCAGGCAATTAAAGGAGTTACTGAGCAGGCAATTAAAGGAGTTACTGAGCAGGCAATTAAGTAAGAAGTAAGCTGCTTGTTTGTGATTGAATAAAGTAGAACTTTCCTTTAAATATACCCAGCAAACTGTAATTCTTAATAAAAAAAAAATCCATGACGTGCCTTCCAATTACAGTGCACACCACTTTATGTAGTCATAATTAATGCTATCAACTGCTTAGTGTGATCAAAGTAGCTAGAAACAGGCCCATGCAATACCCAAGTATTAAACATTTCCGGTTTATTGCTACCATATTATTATAGCCATTTACTGTAATCTACGTAGAGATCATTGACATTTTTCTTAATACTTGTTGGAGAAACGACTGGAGTTGTGGCACTTGGTATTTCGGTGAACATCCTATTTTTTTGAGAAAGTAAACCTCACTTTACCTTCACTCATTACTAAGAAGGACTGCAGCCAGAACTCAATACTCTATGTCTTTTTGTCTTTTAACTTTCAATTACTACGTTCACACATCGTTTTGAAAGAGTTTCTTACAACAAAAAATACAGGTGATTGAAATATTTGTTTTCGATTCATAACGGTGACGTCATGAGTAAAACCTTCTTTCTTGTTACCTAATAAGTTCGCGTATTTTTAATTTTTATTTACAAATTATAAAAGTTTTTACAGGTTCTATATAGTTTTAACTTTTGTTTAATAACGTTTTTGCAGTTTAAAAAAAGAAACGGAAGCTCACGACAGTAAAGAACTTGAAAAGTGGAAAAGAGTAAAATAACCTGATATCTCGATCCCCTCCACGACCTGTTCACACGAGTGTTTTGAATTCGATTCCCCTTTCCGATCACGTATTTTTGGTGGAGCGGATCTAAACCGATACGATCCGTCGATCCCGTTCATACAACGTTTTGAACTAGCGGATCGTTTTCAAAACCGTTTCCAAAACGATGTGTGAACGTAGTACATGATTTGTATCCTTTCATCAACAAAAGTAATTAAGTTCCTAGTGATTTGTTTCACCTTGTACGAAGAATGAACCCTTTGAAACCTGTGACCTTTGTGATTATGTACATTTACATATCATTTAGGCATTAGTATTACCCTTAAAAATATAAACAATAATAATAGTTTTGCTTCCAAGCTTACCAAAGGTAATGGTCCGAAGGTAAAGACTATGTGATCATCCTGAAGAACGAAAATATTCTATGTCTCCGATTCAAATAATTCCACGACAGAAAGCCATTACAGACATCAGGGAACATTTTTGGTTCCATGTCTGTCTGTCGGTCTGATTATCGGTGTCTGTCTGATTGTTTATCGAAAGAAACCCGTAGATAGCCCCATTAACTTTTTCTAAATTGATACTTTGATTCATGTAAAAAATCAAAACAATTTTGGCAGATTAAAAAATGTAGGAAACAAATGAACAAACAGCATAAAATTAATGAAGTATGTCTCAAGATGAGAGGAAGCTATGTGCCACACCAATTGGCAGTCTATTTTCAAGTTAAATCATGTACATTGTAATTCAAATTATTATTTTTATATGCTAATATGTCATCATATCATTCAGAATGCATAACAAACTTAGTCAAGTTCATAATTTTGTTTTGTTTCAGTTTTACTTCCTCTAGTGGTACCTTTTGCTTATTATTATCAGTAGGTTTTATCACTTACTATGGGTCCTTAAGTGATCATATTTAGTGGCGTCCACTGTAGTTGGTATTATGCAACAATTAGGTAAGGCCTTCCAACTTAAGATTATTAATTTAACAATTTAATAAATTCATTCAAATGCTCTTCTAAGAAATCAAAAACTGCTAGTAGTTAAATATTTTATTATTATACTTCTCATTTACATTTTTTTATCTTTATTTTATTATTTTATAATGGTTAAAACAGGACTAGATAAGAAGAAGAAAAAAAATAGAACTCTAAAATATCCCATAAAAAATTAAGCCATTTAAGATATTATATTAAATTCCAGTTGTTTCTTTAACAACTGATATAATTTTAATGACTCTACCAGGGGAATTTTACACAATCGGTACACTAAAAAAAAAGAAAAAAAAGGCAAATAAAAGTTCAGTAAAATCTATAAAAATGTGATAAAAACTAAAAAAAAAAAAAGAAGAAATTAATCAATTACACATCGGTAAATAACTATTTTATTTTATATTTTTATTTACAAACCAAAGGTGGATCACACAATAGTATTTTGATTAATTTAGATTCACTTTAAGTTAAAATACTCTAAAATTTATCATTTAAGAATTTTCATTGTTTTTAAAAAATGATAGATGTGATAAAGAAGCTTGCAGGATTTAGAATTAAAAATTACAGAAGTTAAATAGTTATAAATTACTTTAAAAAAATTACATACAGTATGATTCAATGAATTGGATTTAATTTACTTAATTTACAAGTTAATATTCAAAATTTTAAATTTTGCACAAACTGAAGGCTAAAAAGAGATCTCTACATTCCAATGCTTTGGTCCTCTTAATACTTTACTATGTAAATAAAACTTTCTGACGGCTCTAATTAAAAAGAGTTTTGACGATCAGAATACCATTTAACTATCCTTATAACCTTATAATAATTTTAAGTTCATTTTTTACAAAATAAACAGCAATCCAGCAACAAAAATAAACATTAAAAAACAAAAAAATTAAAAAGAAAAACAAAAAAACAACCTTGTATTAACAATTACAATAAATCAATAATATGAGTGTATATATTTTGACGGTGGAACGACGGAGGGATCTAAGAGTCCGACAGTCACTGTGCCATCTTGTCTTGGGGACTTTGTACAACTTGTGGTCAAAACACATCAGCTGAGATTTCATGTCATAGTGAGCCACTTCTTCTGTCTATACCGTCGCCACCTTGATACTGAGTACTTGTAGCGAGTCAAAATACGGTATGATAGTGGTAGCGACCATGTCGGAAGTACACAAAGATCTGATTCCAAGACTCACAGAGATGACTGCAGCATCGAGGTTACCGTGTTTTATGATTTTGTCAAAGTAGTGACCATGTCCGTGTGACTGAGCCAGGGAGCCGTGCCATGAAGTCCTCATAGATCCGAGCCATCAGAGCGACCTGATTAGTGGGTCACTATGACCTTCGATCCAGAGAAGTGATCATGACGAGCTACTCTGGGCCGTTATTTGTAACGACCCCACTAAGTTTTGTAAACTGGCTACCTCTTCATTCTTTGAATCTTTTATGTCTTCACTCCCTACTTCTGCATACCTAAAAAAAAACATTACAATTAAAATTATTCCCTTAAATATTCCTTTAAATATAGTTCCAGTCACTTCACACATCATACCTCTGTACATTGTGCCACCAAAGCGAGTATGATGTGATCATTAGTGAGCCATATAAATCAGAGAATCATGGCAAGGGATTGAACCCACAACCTTGTACCGCTCTTGATTCAATGATGGCCAGGCAGATGTGGTAAGTAATTTAATCCACACAGCCATGATTTTTAAAAGTTTGCAATCTAGGGTTCACAGAGTTTGAAAAAAGTTTCAGTTTTATGTTACTAAAAAGCACACATCAATCTCTTTATCGACAGCAGCACATAACAAAATTTGGACAGTATGGCAACCTATATATGGTGAAGGATAAAGGATCACAGGGTTTGATGATTAGGACTCGTACAGAAGATGGAGCCAGGAAGGAGACCAAAGAAGATACTCCAGCATACACCAGGCAGAACAAGAAGGAAGGAAAAGATGGTTTGACGATTGGACAAGTATAAGAGTCCGGGGTTGGCCTTGGATCAAGAGGATTAGAGAGTTCTTGTGAAATAGGCTAGAGCACTTCATGGGCATTAGCACCATCGAGTAATAAGTCATCTCTTAAACCATTTAACTGTAAAAGAAATTAAAATGATTTATTGACAAACCTGTCATTTATTTGTTTCATCGCCCAGAGAACTGTACCGTTAGCTTCTTTCTTCTTAGTAGATGTACACTTCTGTGAAGTTGCAATATTCACCGCCGTCTGAAAAAAAATCAAAGGAAAAAGAGAACGTAAAAAGCTATTTAAAAACACAATTAATACTGTCCTCACCGCCATATCATATTAATCTAATCCATACTAGGGGGCTCGGCCCCCTACTCGCAAAGATGATAATTGGCACCGACATTCTCAGGACAAAGATGATTGGAAAGGAGTTACTGAGCAGGCAATTAAAGGAGTTACTGAGCAGGCAATTAAAGGAGTTACTGAGCAGGCAATTAAGTAAGAAGTAAGCTGCTTGTTTGTGATTGAATAAAGTAGAACTTTCCTTTAAATATACCCAGCAAACTGTAATTCTTAATAAAAAAAAAATCCATGACGTGCCTTCCAATTACAGTGCACACCACTTTATGTAGTCATAATTAATGCTATCAACTGCTTAGTGTGATCAAAGTAGCTAGAAACAGGCCCATGCAATACCCAAGTATTAAACATTTCCGGTTTATTGCTACCATATTATTATAGCCATTTACTGTAATCTACGTAGAGATCATTGACATTTTTCTTAATACTTGTTGGAGAAACGACTGGAGTTGTGGCACTTGGTATTTCGGTGAACATCCTATTTTTTTGAGAAAGTAAACCTCACTTTACCTTCACTCATTACTAAGAAGGACTGCAGCCAGAACTCAATACTCTATGTCTTTTTGTCTTTTAACTTTCAATTACTACGTTCACACATCGTTTTGAAAGAGTTTCTTACAACAAAAAATACAGGTGATTGAAATATTTGTTTTCGATTCATAACGGTGACGTCATGAGTAAAACCTTCTTTCTTGTTACCTAATAAGTTCGCGTATTTTTAATTTTTATTTACAAATTATAAAAGTTTTTACAGGTTCTATATAGTTTTAACTTTTGTTTAATAACGTTTTTGCAGTTTAAAAAAAGAAACGGAAGCTCACGACAGTAAAGAACTTGAAAAGTGGAAAAGAGTAAAATAACCTGATATCTCNTATTAATAAATTTATTTTGATGTTTATTCCAATGTACTTTGGGACAAAGGAATATCACATTCCTGTTTTTATAAGAGGAGTAACAGTCTAAAGAAGAACATTCATTACACCTTCTTCAGATTGTTACTCCCTGCTGTTTTTTATAAGGGGAGTAATAATCTAAAGAAGTGCCATCTTAATAAAGTTACAATTTTCAATGTTAACTTGATTTTTAAGTTGGTGGAGTGACTTTGTTCTCTCCTTAAATTTAGGCTATTATTTTACCCAGAATAATTAAAAGAGTGAATAATAATAAATGAAAGAAATTAAATTATAACAATATAAAATTACTTTATGAATGGACGTTTAAGTGTTAAGATTATATTTTATCTGATTGATGATGTAATATATTAAAAAAAAAACTGATATACAACATAATATGATTTTTTAAAATTAATGAACACTATACAACATATTATATTAGGAAATGAATTTAAAGAGGTTGTAACGTTATCTTTTGACCTATCATGGAGTTCTCGATAAAAATTTAAAAACTTTAAGAGTTCTAAATATGGCACTTCTTGAGATTGTTACTCCCCTACTTGTTAGGGGAGGAACAGTCTAATATAGGTGTACAGAATGTTCTTCTTCAGACTGTTACTCCCTTTATAAAAGCAGAAGTGTGATAATCCTCTGTCCTAAAGTACATGGGACTAAACATCCTTTTGTCTTAATATAGTCCTTTTTGTCTTAGTTAGTGGCGGTTAGTATTGGTTATTAGTGGTTAGTGGTGGTTATTTGTACTTCCAGAGGTAGAATATACCCAAAAAATCTAACTGGGAGGGGTGGGGTAACAAGAATAGACCCCTATTGTCTTCAGAAAAAATTAAATTTTTGAAATTTTCAAAAAAATATTGCATCTTTGAAGCTCTATATTTTGGGAAGTATAGGGTTTACGAAAAAATAAGAAATATAAAAATTGTTGCAAATTTAGTGCTCTACAAGAAAGATACGAAAACTTTTTTTCAGGACATATAGGTAAAGAATTATAAAGAAAAAACTAAAAAATAAGTTAGCACAAGGTCTAGGAGGTCGAAAACTTGGGTTTTTAACTAATATCTAGGTACATACAATATAACCAAAAATAAACTTTTTATGAACTCCCTCATTAGAAAAAACAGGAGAGTAACAATCAAAATAAGTACCCTGAATATTGCTCAATGGTGACATTGTAGCACCTACCGGCACATGCAGTGGTCAAATCAGAATATAAAACACACTTACCAAAAGAATACCATAGAGTGCTCTCATGTTATGGGGGTTCAGCTTGAGTGCCTGATTGAAGTAGGCACGTGCTAGTTCCAGATTTTCAAATCCACCCTGCAAAAAAGAGACTAAATTTTAAAACAGAATTTAATTAGTATTTATATAAATCGGTGCATACCAGCTGGGGCCATCATAACCAATCTAGGTTCGCTAAGTGAAGAGGGGTATTTTAGAAAATGTAAAAGCCAATATTTTGCTTTTACTAGTTAATGCAACTGTAATAAAAAGGTGTTCTGCCCTAGGTTTATAATGTTTTGACATTTATGTTATTTTTATGCAGTTATAAATAAAATATTCTTATTCTTCTAAAATAGTGTTATTGGACATCATGATGAAAACAAGAAAGAAAGTTATAGAAACATTTAAAATAATCAACTAACTGATGATGACGTTAAGTCGAAACCGGCATTTTTATTTTTATTTTTTTTTAATTTGTAATTATTCTTGTGGTCAGACAATACACTTAGACAATTATTCCTTAGATGTGCGTGTGTGTAATCATTTATTTACTCAGTTACCTAACAATACTATTATATTATCTAAATACCACAAAATCTCCGTCAAAACTACTAATGAATTCATATTATATGTAAAACTTTATAACTGTAACAATAAAGTTTATCAACCTTACGTAAGTTTATTATCCTATAAGTGTAATTCTAAAAAGAACTACTATGTTGTGACTTTAAAGAAAAGTCACTCTACATAAAATCTCCTGCTTGTTCTAATACGAGAGGGGTCAATTTTAAGGTCTCATTGAGCGCATTAAAAGTTGTGGTTTTGCTTTTTTTTGAAAAAACAATATGAAAGCATTTGTAGAGAAAATTTTAGCTAAATTATTAAAATATTATTTATTTTCTTTAATCAAATAAAATCATCATTTTCAAACATGAATTTATTTTCCTGATTAATTTCCCCTTTAATAGCTTTCATGTTATCAAAAAAAGCAATATTTTTAATGCACTCAATGAGACCTTTAAATCAACCCCTCATGCCTTAGAATCAGACAAATTTGACTTCTTATAAATGGCAGGGAGAGGGGGTGGGGGGTGAAATTTGGTTACCAACATTTTTATACGAAAAATAAATTTTAAAGAATACTTTTTTCTTGAATAGTCCAAATTTGGACCGGTTTCCTCTCGTACAATTTTAGAAAATTGTACTCTCTGGGTACAGGGTATATTTTAAACAAAATGTAATACTATAAATCTTCATTTAAGAACAGCAGAAAATTTTTTGAAGAGTGACTTTTCTTCAAAAATTGAAATTATTTTTTTGAATTTACGCGTATAGACAACTCTATCAGTCAGGGGGGTGGCATTCGTTGAAAAATCCCGTGTCCCATCATGACGTCACAAAACTTGGAAAATAGTTTGTGCAACGGCTCATACAGGGGGGTGGCATTCGTTGAAAAATCCCGTGTCCCATCATGACGTCACAAAACTTGGAAAATAGTTTGTGCAACGGCTCATAGAATGCGCTGCTCTCAATAATTTCAAGAAAAAGGGGGACGAAAGAAAAATGACAGCGATTTATTTTGGTCTTAGATAATTAAAAGGATTGTTGACAGTTCTTATTTTACTAAATTTTTCAGTACTTAAAGAATTGTGTGAATCATTTTCGAAGCCTAATTATAATTTGTTGTTTACTTTAAATTCACCGACATCAATTTCCTTTTACTATGGTCAAAAGATTCAGAAAATGCTGTGTTCCAGGCTGCTCTAACATCAATAATGAAATAATAAAATAAAAAGGTTGTGACAAAAAAGTATATTAGGTTTGTTCTTTATGTTCTCATTTCATAAATACTATGCTTAGTTCATTACAAGTTGTTACTTTAAATTACTTTATATGAACATTTTGTTACTAAATAAAATGTTAAAAAAAAAGATGTGATAAAAAAAAAATAAAAGTGACACTTGTAATAACTAAGCATAGTATTTATAAAATGAGAATTTTCGGGGATGACTACTAGCGACACCTAGTAGAGGCATAGAGGAACTAAATGCGCTATTATCATCCCCACTCCTTTTTTAGATGATGCAACGAACAACAGATAGCGCTGATGTCACTTTTCATGAAGGGACAAGAAATCGCGCCAAATGTCAACTCTATTTTAAGTCTATTCTCTATGCTATCAGTGGACATACTGTATATATTTCTTTTAACTGTGAACTGGGTTGATTACACAGGTCTGCGACCAAAAAGATGTCTATGATTTTTTTACTGATTCTTATGTATTTTGGTATGCTGGACCAGGAAAAATAGTTAAAAAATTCCAGCACATCACATTTTGTGGCAAATTTAAAATAAAAAAGTAAAAATCGTGGTTTTGGATGATATTAGTAGGTGGTTTTTTATTTTAATTATTTGTGAAAAACATTTTACTGTACACAGTATAATAAACTAGGGTAGTTTGTTAAATTAAAATAGCTTTAATTCGGCTCTGGTTAAGAAAGATAACAATAAGATATACTGGGTTCAACAAATTAATACTACCAAATCCTAATCAATTTTAGTTGTACTATGAAAACTTTGAACTTTATTCGCAAACACAATTTTTTAAATCTTATTTACACATTCTAATGTAAGTGGGACTATAAAACACTTCAAAGTATTTTTTTTACTAATTTTTTGAGTAGGGGTTCACTCTTATAATGTCTCATTTTCGCACAATAAATACATTTTCAACCGTGTTTTGTTTGAAAACTGTACGTGTTGGAGAAAAATTGAGAACATATTTGGATTCAGCATGCCAAAATACTTAAGAATCACTATAAAAAACTAACACAGCAGACAATTTTTTCTTTTTTGCAGACCTGTGTTACAGACCAAACAATCTTTTTTTTGTTAAATTAAAATCAATAAGTAGCATAGAGTGACTTGTGTTTAGTTTAGAGTTAAAGGCTGAAGAAATTGCAACATTTAATGTGACAAATATAATAATATACAGTCGCACCTCCATATAACGAAATTGATGGTTCAGGAAAAAAAATTGTTGTACAAAAATGTTGTTATATAGGATTTCTTTTGCTACAGAAACACTTTACATAGAGAAATCTTGGGGCATAAAAAAAAATCTTGTATAGAGATGTTCGTAGTATAGAAGTTCGTTTTAAGGAGGTCCTAATAATAAGATCTATATTATAACTAGAGTTTGGATCAATATGCACTTAAAAACCTCAATATATGCATTTGAAAATTGCGAAATATGCACATAATATATGCAACTTATCCCAAAAATATATGCACTAAAATATGCACTTATCTTTAATATATGCACTCAAATATGCACTTATCCCAAATATATGCACTCAAATATGCACTTATCTCAAATATATATGCACTTGGCACTTAAATATGCATTTATTCCTAATATATAAACTCCAATAGGCATATAAATATTGAATAGTGCTAAGTAAAGTGCATTTAAAGGGTTTAAAATACTAAAAAACCTGGAATTTGAAGATTAGGCAGTAGAATACACAAGAATAACCACCAAAAATAGAGATATTGACTATATTTTAAAAACAATTCAAATTTATTATTATTTCACAATTGATTTTTAATAAATTATTTAAATTTAGGAAACAGTAAGAAAATTTGTCTGAACTACTAAGACTTCCTCTAAATTTGTAATCTTAAAATTTCGTCTGCGGTCGGAAAGAACCATTTTTTAATGTGAAAACGTTCTCTCGACGTCGCAAAACACAGCTGGGGCCATATTTTCAATTTCGTCTCTACCCTCCGCCCCTTCCAGAATTCGGGTGACGTTCTCCACAGTGGTCCAGCCCGGATTACGGTGGAGAACTGCATCCATTTGTTGTCTAAGTCTTTCCCTAATCGGACCCAGTTTTTCTATTATATTTGGAAGGTCCCTGAAAATTAATAAGCTTTAATAAATGCCAATCTCTGAATGACTTTGCGGTTGTTAAGGGCACTCTTTGCTTTTGGGATGGCCAAATTTGCTGAATCTCCAAAGCCCTCTATATGACCTTAATGTAATACTCCAATGCACGTGTTGCGCATTCATTTGGTTAACGAAGTTATTTTAATCCGATAATAATGGCAGCACTCTATAAATCGTCAGCGGTAGCTTTGTCCGGGATTAAGTCGAAAAACAAGAAAACAAGCCTTCTTAGTATTAAAGATTATTAGGTAGTGGTCCCCTGTAAGTTCTTATGTTGAATTTGTTGGGTCTGTGAGGGGTGAAAAAATAAAAGTGAAGAACTACTTCATGAAAATGTGGCTATATTTCGTTCCTTTAGGAACATCTTCAGGCCTGTGAAAAAGGTACTTTTTTTTATATAATATAATAATTTAAGAACAATTTGTCAGTTACAATGATTAAACTATCCTCCAATAATGTGAGTTGGGAGGAATACTAGATTCCCTCCCTAATGTATGAAAATTTTTAACAATGTCTAATTTATCAAAAATAAAACTTAAATTAGCTGAAATTTTTTTTGTAATTACCTTTTTAACATCAAGTGTGGTTAATATATAAAATAGGGTTTAAAGCATTTTTTTAAAAAAAAAAATTTGTCAACAGTTAATAAAATAAACAACTAAAACTACTCTTCCACACAGAGGAAACAAAATTATTACTATAAAAGTTAATTTTGTTTCCTCTGTGTGGAAGAGTAGTTTTAGTTGTTTATTTTATTAACTGTTGACAAATTTTTTTTTTTTAAAAAATGCTTTAAACCCTATTTTATATATTAACCACACTTGATGTTAAAAAGGTAATTACAAAAAAAAAAAAAAAATTTCAGCTAATTTAAGTTTTATTTTTGATAAATTAGACATTGTTAAAAATTTTCATACATTAGGGAGGGAATCTAGTATTCCTCCCAACTCACATTATTGGAGGATAGTTTAATAATTGTAACTGACAAATTGTTCTTAAATTATTATATTATATAAAAAAAAGTACCTTTGTTCACAGGCCTGAAGATGTTCCTAAAGGAACGAAATATAGCCACATTTTCATGAAGTAGTTCTTCACTTTTATTTTTTCACCCCTCACAGACCCAACAAATTCAACATAAGCCTTCTTAGGGTATCAACAGCTTAAGGGGGTACGTGCACCGTTACACAGTGAATGACTTCTAATCCTCAAAAGGTTTTGGTACCTAGATAATATATGTTTGACTAGAAACATCATATAAAATATGCATCTTAGTGGAAATTTCTCTCAAAAAGTAGAATATTTATGCGAAAATATGCACTTATCCCGGAAATATGCAATTATATGCAATAATGCCCGAAATATGCAAAATATGCAATTTTAAATTTAAATTTAAAGTGGCCAAGTGCATTCCAAACATCATAATTCGTAAAGAAAAAATCACTTGGGGCAATAAAAAAAAAATATGCAAAATCCGAACTCTAATTATAACTACAGAAGAGTCTCGCTTATCTGGACCCCGCTAGTCCAGACATCCGTATAATCCGGACAGGCCAAAAACTATGTACTAATTGAAACCAGGGCTAATTCAGATTTAAGACTTGTTAAGATTATCGGAGTTTCTGCTTTTATTGTCTATTTTATAAAATTGTTCCTAGAATAGTTTACAGGTGTTTATTCCAACGTTCTGGCACGAGGAATACCCTCGTGCCAGGAATGCCCTCGTATTTCTGTAAAATATTAGTTTGTTAAAACAGATTTTAACCAGTATTTAGTAAAAACAGATTATGAATAAGTAAGAATATCGAAAAATCACTTTTGGTTCCATCAAAATGTAGGGCGGAAGATACAAAGGTAGAGTATTCCAGGAAATACAATAATATGATTGAGATGGTGAGAGGGTTTTAAGAAACATGTAGCGGTGACTCAACGCAGTTCCGTTTAATTTCGCCAAGCCGATTGTATATAATATCTCAACTTTTTGTGAAATGATAATCCCTAACTCGAATTTTATATCGGAACACAGCTTGTTTCTCTTGAAGTCCCTTCTATACATGCACCTGCTTAGTAGATTGGAAAAAAAAAAATCACTTGATATTCGGACTGGTGACAGAACAGTTCTAAAATAATTGACGTTGTACAAGCATGTTTTTGAGATTAGTAGAAGTAACTTTTACGAGAAAAACATCGAATTTAATAGTTTTTCTTAACTAAAACTTGTTTTGCAGACATTTTAAAACTGATTCCGTTTAATCCGGACTGGGTCTGGTCCTGTCAAACCCAGATTAGCAAGACTCTACTGTATTCATATTTAGAATTTTGTATTTATATGAACTCAAATTAAGGCTTATAATTAGATCGCATAAATCAAGAAACAATCTAATTCCCTTTTTCTTTTAGTTTTAATTAAAAGTCAATATAAATATATATTTCCTTTTATACAAATTGTTTTCTTTAAAAAAAAAACTCGACCCATGGTTGTTTGAATAAATGTTATCAGTGGATGAGCAGACGATTACAACCATCTATGATAAGACGAAATTGTAAAGCAAATATTTAGAAAGGAAGAGGGCCCGAGTATTTAAATGAAGAGCTCTCGACATGGGATTCCAGTCTCCGGGCAACACTGTTTACTCACACTACCAACTCAGTCAGACTAACTCAGATAAACATGCAGCAAGATAAGAACACTCCGTGTAAGTTATATCTCTTTATTATTTGTTTTAATTACTCCAAAGTCATATAATTACATAATACTACACTTAACTACGTGTTTCCACAACTACTATACTTTTGCTTTCAAACAGTTGTATCAGCTTTCTTTAATAATATAAAATTTGAGGATAGTGAGGATCAGTCAAAAGTTTTTTATTTTTTTAGATTTATTTGACTGACCGTTTTTTACTTTCAGACTGATCCTCTTTTACTTTTGACTGATCCTCTTTTACTTTTGACTGATCCCCTTTAACTTTCAGACTGATCCTCTTTTACTTTTGACTGATCCTCTTTAACTTTCAGACTGATCCTCTTTTACTTTTGACTGATCCTCTTTTACTTTTGACTGATCCACTTTAACTTTCAGACTGATCCTCTTTTACTTTTGACTGATCCTCTTTAACTTTCAGACTGATCCTCTTTTACTTTTGACTGATCCTCTTTTACTTTTGACTGATCCACTTTAACTTTCAGACTGATCCTCTTTTACTTTTGACTGATCCTCTTTAACTTTCAGACTGATCCTCTTTTACTTTTGACTGATCCTCTTTTACTTTTGACTGATCCACTTTAACTTTCAGACTGATCCTCTTTTACTTTTGACTGATCCTCTTTAACTTTCAGACTGATCCTCTTTTACTTTTGACTGATCCTCTTTTACTTTTGACTGATCCACTTTAACTTTCAGACTGATCCTCTTTTACTTTTGACTGATCCTCTTTAACTTTCAGACTGATCCTCTTTTACTTTTGACTGATCCTCTTTTACTTTTGACTGATCCACTTTAACTTTCAGACTGATCCTCTTTTACTTTTGACTGATCCTCTTTAACTTTCAGACTGATCCTCTTTTACTTTTGACTGATTCTCTTTTAGTTTTTACTGATCCTATTTTACTTTTGATTGATTCTCACTATGCTAAAATTTTATTGCATTCCCAGTCAATATCCACATAGTTAACAGTTTTTATTGTTATCTTGGTTAAATTATTAATTAGTTAACTTGATACTTTGTTCTATCGATGTCTTCTTTGGTTAAATTGTTCATCAGTTTACTTGATACTTTGGTTTAGTGTTATTATTGGTTAAATTAATAATTAGTTAACTTGAAGCTTTGTTTTATTGCCCTCCTTGATTAAAATATTTATTACTTTACTTGATAATTTGTTTTTATTGTTATCTTGGGTTAAATTGTTTGTTAGTTTACTTGTTATCTTGATGACTTGTTTATTTGTTAAATAGCAATATGTTTATTTGTCTTAAACTATACAGCTTCTACAAAGATTACAATTATACATTATTATTTATAAATAAATATTCTTGCAGTGCATAAAAACAGAAAATAGAGAGAGAAAAACAGAACAAGACACCCTTTAATATGATGTTTCTGCCTACCCCTCAACTCAGTAATAAGTAATAAGAGATCTTCATAACACCCCAACAGCTCAAAACTACTAAATAATTTCAATATAACATCTTTGTTAACTAACCTAAACCCCCAAACATGCACAAATTATATAAATTTTATAACTAAAATCATAAGACAAAGACCACACCATCAACTTTTTTTAATTAAAAAGAAATTCTAATAAGAAGGATGGGTTAGCGAGGTGCTGTCAAATAAAAACACTGTATTAGGGTTTAAGCTAACGTTTCGCTAAATTTATTAGCATCATCAGAGCAAAATATAAAGTATAACAAAAATATGTAGATGTTGACTCTAAGACATGTTATAATNTAGGGTTTAAGCTAACGTTTCGCTAAATTTATTAGCATCATCAGAGCAAAATATAAAGTATAACAAAAATATGTAGATGTTGACTCTAAGACATTTTATAATAGAATGAATAATGTGTAGTTAAAAATACAGAGATATAAGAAAAGGGGTAAGAAGTCAGGTAGGCGGCAGATTAGCGGAAAACAACAAGATTTTCTTAAAAACATAAAACTTTACCTAGAATTACAATGGTGGTTTCTACATATTTTTGTTATACTTTATATTTTGCTCTGATGATGCTAATAAATTTAGCGAAACGTTAGCTTAAACCCTAATACAGTGTTTTTATTTGACAGCACCTCGCTAACCCATCCTTCTTATTACTCTTGATCTGTCACTACTACCTTAATTAGAAATTCTAATTTTAAAAGTTCATTGATGAGTATTCTTTTTACTAGTAAAAGGGTTTTTTTTCTAAGAGTTAATTTTAGACTTTATGAAGCCGTTCTACTCTCTATTTTCTGTTTTTATGCACTGCAAGAATATGTATTTATGAATGTATGCGTTATTTATTATATGTATTTATTTATACATAATAATGTATAATTATAGAACACAACCCTCTTTGATTTCATTAGTTTGTTCACTTGTATGCCAGTATACTTCATAACTTGTATTTCAGTTTATTTGTACCTTGTTTTAGTTACAATAGAATCGTGATATTCCATGTAACTACGAGGGTAGGCTGAAAAGTAATGCACACACGCTTGTAGAACGTGAACGAAATGACTTTTGGAAGCGCAAAGGCCGGCATTTGGAAGTGGCACTCCCCCTCTATACGCATGCGCAATTTGAAGGCCTTAAGTTCATCCAGTGAATTTTGAGCAGCGAAAGTACAGAGACATATTCTAGTAAGCGCGATTTTATCGAATTTTTAACTACTGAAAAAGTGACTTCTTCTGAGATTTATCGTCGTTTAAAGGGTTTTTATGGTGAAAATGCAATTGATAGGTCTACTGTGAGTGTATGTCTACTAGTAGACCTATCAACAGCATCGTCACCATAAAAAAAAATTTAAACGACGATAAATATCAGTACAAGTCACTTTTTCAGCAGTTAAAAATTCGATAAAATCGCACTTACATAGCACTCGAACATGTCTCCATAAATTAAAACCTTCTGCACAAACTCCTGCCACGTTTCCTGGTCATGGTAAAAATTTCAATAGTTAATGTTAATCAATTCACTGATCAGGATCAGGAATAAGTAAATCTGTCTAAGCTAGTGTGTACTGTTGTTATTTTCGTTTTTTTTTTTAAGTACAACTGATTAATTTTTACTGTTCAAGGTTTATCCTTAATGAGTAAGTGTACAGATCTTTCATACTAAATAGTAGGTTTGTTCCGACCACACTTCAAACTAGTTTCAAACTGTACGACGCATGCCCATTAGCGAAAAACGATCAAGTGTGTTCCGATGCGCATGCGTCGGACAGTTCCAAACCAGTTTGAAGTGTGGTTGGAACAAATCTAGTAAGTCAGCTAAGAATCTCAGATAAAGCACTAACTTGGTAGTTACCAAGAGTACCATAAAATTCAGATTAAATCTGTTTAAAAATAATGGTACCTGTGTGTATCTGATCTCGGCTAATCTCTGGTGGAAGAGATGATTATGGGGGTTGTGCAGAATAAGTTCTTCCATACAGAACGCTGCCTTGCCAAACTCATTCTCCATCAGGTAGAGCTCACATAACTCCTGCCACGCTTCCTGGTCTATCATAAACCTACAAACAGAAAATACACAGTTATAATATACTCTCACATGGATATTATACAAACAAGGAAACAATTGACACTAACAATAACCGTTTAAATACTGGTAGATATACAAGGGAAATAATAACATGAAAGACATATCTATCTATATTATTAAAAAAGTTTTGTAAACAAACAAGTTCAGTGAGAGTGAAATATAATTAACTGTTTGTAAGAGTGCGATAGAGATAAGAGGGGTTAGGGGGAGGTTCTCGGGGGGGAGAAAGGGGAGGTTATCATAGTAAATTCCGCTCAAGAATGACACGGGGAACTGTCATTCCCGAGGCAATAAACAAAACACGGGACGGTTTAATAAAGAAAGCGCATTGTTTGTTTACATGCCTTAATCAAAAAGTGACAGCTTTCAATGCACAACAAATCAATAATATAATTTTAATAAAATTGTCGGCTACTATTTTGATAAGTTATTAAATCTATTTAAAGATTAACAAATCAACACACAAACCTTTACTTTTATCGGTAGTAAATCATAAATGTTATCTTAATAATTATAACTTTAGTTTTGATAAAATTATCGGTCACTATTTAGATATGTTTTATTTAGATAAGTTTTTATAATATATATTTGAACTCCATGAAATCAAAACAAACCATTATTTTTGTTGGTAACAAATAATGAAATATGTGTGAGGCTCTCACGCATTAAAAGTAAAACTTAAGGTCTAGAATATAAAATATTTTTGTTCCGAGGTAACATCTTTATTTTTAAGTGCAAAAACTATTACAGCCGATTTAAACTTTTTAAACGGTCCCCGGTTCTTATAGTAAATAGACAAAATAATTCTAATACCCTATACTAGGCAGCGGCCGCGCATAGGCCGCCTTTGGGGGCGGGGGTTGACAAGCGAAGCGAGTAGGGGGCGGAGCCCCCTATTGATAATAATGTTAGTTTATCTGTTTTCAAAAACTCCTTTATTTATGTCAGAATAGTAAAAAAAACCTCTATATTGACTTAACCATATTAAGTATTATCTTTGTGGCCTTTTAGCAAAAAACTAATATTAACTGTATAACTTCAAATATATCGAGTTGGATCCTTCAAGGGTATAGAAAAACTCAAGTTATTTCATTTCATGTTCGGCAATTTTTCGGCCTAACCGGCCATTTTCAAGCCTAAACAACAGAATTTATTTGATAAGAGTCCAAAATTTACATTAAAAAATACATTAACACCTAGAGGATAGTAATTAATCATGAGAAGAATTACCTAGTAATATTACACTAGAGGTAGTGTTGTCGTAACAGAATAATACAATAATTGGGAATTCTCATTACCTTTGTTATTTAAGTTTAAATTATTTCCTGTGATGACTTGTTTTATCAACCTAATTTTACCATTATTTTTCTTGTTAAGTGCATTGTTTTGGTTAGTGATTAGATGACAGAACCGTATTGTTCCTACTACATACTTATTGTATTATTCTGTTAAGTCAACACTACCTCTAGTGTAATACTACTAGGTAATTATTCTCATGATTAATCGCTATCTTCTATGTGTTAAATGTATTTTTTAATGTAAATTTTGGAGACTTATCAAATAAATTCTGTTGTTTAGGCTTGAAAATGGCCGGGTAGGCCGAAACGTTGCCAAACAAGAAACAAAATATCTTGGTTTTTTCTATACCCTTGAGGGATCCAACTCGATATAAATCCAAAAACTAAAGTTTTTTTTATTTTCTTCTTATTTACTTAATAGGGTTTATTTACTATAGGAGAATGCGTTTATTATTTTCGGTGTTTCCTCTACATCTCCATCAACATAATTAGATTATTATAAGACATGGTATGCGGCCACTTTACTTATCTACTCAATGCGATTATCAGTATGAAATATATTTCCCTCCTCTGGGATTCAAACTAACCAGAATTAATATAGACCTAGGTTTCGGCAGTTACAAGAACCCTAACGACTAGGCCAAGATGGTCTCTTTGCATTCATTATTTCATTTTTTTTTTCTTTTATCAATGACTTCGATACTACATAGTAAATATTAGCTGAAATTAAGATAAAGAGCTAAAAAGTAGCAATTTAAAGAAATTTAAAAAAGCCGAGAATTAAGTCAACGTGTGATTTTTTACTCTCGGTGTTTCGAAGAAAAACAATGCAATTTGGTACACTCAATAATTCAAAGCAAAATTCTGTAAAAGTGGAGACATCGACACGCTGCAATTCGAAGTTGCTCTCCCCAACTCTCGACAATTCGAACTTCCTTCATGGAGAGACACGTCTAATCGCTTTCTCACTTACCCGGGTCACTTTTTACCCTGCCCCTTATAAGTTTCTCTGATCCCACCATTTGGTAATTCGAACTCTTGATAATACAAAGTTTTTTAGAGGTCCCTCCAACTTCGAATTATTGAGAGTCGACTGTATGAATAAGAGATGGTCACAAATAATAAAAATAATTCAGATTTTATAACTTGAGAAGAGTACTAAATGATTACTTTTTTAAATATTCGTTTAGTTCTTTAATGGCTTCAGGTATTTTGCCTCTAGCCTTCAAGATGGCGACTCGTCTTTTCCTCGGAGCTGGATGTGTTTCATCTTTGTTGATAAGTGTTTCCAACAGTTCCAGAGCTTCCTCGTACCTGATAACAGAACACAAAGTTTCATTATTTCTTGACTGCTTTAAATAGTAATACGTCGTGTCAGAGAGGTTACGTAAAAGTGACGAAGGTTGCTGTGACGTCAGGTGCCCTCCACGATTTTTCGTCAGGTTATCTTTTCTGGCTCATAATAAACCATTGATTACTAGTATTCTGTAAGCATTTTATAGTTTTTTCCTCTTTTTATTCTATTAAAAGTTTTTTTAACCTTATCATATATTAGTAAGAATAGTTAGTAGGCCAATAAATTTATACATTATAGATGATAAAACAAATAATTGATTAAAAAATAATAATAAAATAAAATAGTACTGATAAAACCCAGTCGTATATCCAATGTTACGAGCCAGCTAACCTAACAACACACACTTTTTTATGTAAGTGACGTCACACTTCCCTGGCGTATAAGAAAAAATAAAATAAAGTGAGACCATGATAAATAAATCATTTAGTCAATAGTCAAAAATCACAGCACCTAACTCTATATGCCCAAAATCACTCTAATACCTTAGAGGAAAATTAGGGTAATTTCAAATAAATAGGGTAATTTTGGGGTACTTCAATCATTATTATTAAATTGACTTTTTGTGGTATGTACTGTAGTACAGTAGCAGATAATTGTGGCAAAGTATTGTATCTTCATTGTAAGTGAATTTAGAAATAATCAATGTGAAAGTTGTGGAGAATTGGAGGGAGCTTCTAAAAGTTTTAAACTATCCTTCCCACAGCACATTGAGCTAAAGTGCAGGGAAATATGGTTAATCTAATAACTTTATATGGCATAATAGACAAAATATTATATATAATTTAGATAGAAAAATAGACTGCCAATTGGTGTGGCACATAGCTTCCTCACATCCTATCCTCGTACTTTTATTGTTTTTTTACAAGCCATTATTGTATATTGGTTTAATTGTTTTTTTTTTTTTTTGTTTTTTTTTTTTTTTTGTTTTTTTTATTTACAAGAATTAAAGTATCAATTTAGCAAAAGTTAAAGAATGTAGACAGTTCCAATTAATCTGGGGCTATCTTCGGATTACTTTCTATAAACTATAAAAGTTTTGTTCAAATCAGATTAGTACTTTTGAAGCTATAGGTGTAAATAAATGTATGTTTGTGCGCATGTGGAATAGATACAATTAGGCGCAGAAGGTTTAAACTTATATGGGACCAACAATGGGCTAATTATGACCTACCACCCAAATTTCATTAAAATTGAACGTGTAGTTTTTAAGATATGGTGGTTCGCAAAAATTGATGGACAGACCGACAGACAGACACAGAACCAAAAATGATCCCTGATGTTTGAAACGGATTTCTGTCTTGGAATTTTTGAAATCGGAGACCTAAAATATTTTAGCAAAAGATAAGCCTTAGCATCCAGGTCACCCTTAATGCTATTAAGCTTTGTATCACATGTTTTTCGCTCCTAATGCTGGAAGCATCTTTAAGTGTGTTCATGGTGTCCTAGTAAAAGACAGGTGTAAACTGTCATTTGTTTTTTGGCATATATGTCTGCAGTTCACACCTCTCTAACAGCCTATCCCAAACGAGAGTTAGTGTGTTGACAGTGAGGGCCTCTCCCCTCCACTAGAGACATTTATCTTTGCCTAGTCGGCCCAACCGTTTGTCCAGGAAAATCTCAAGCTCTTTTTGGCTCCCCACCCCAATTGCTAGTTTTTTCCTCGCTGTCAAAGCACTAACTCTCGTTTGGGACAAACTGTAAACTGAGGACAACATGAACACCCCTAAAGATGCTTCCAGCAGTAGGAGCGAAACGTCGGGACATACGCCCTTCGAGTTGCGGTCACCACTGGAAGACCTAGAACTTTATTATTATTGAACGGTAATTAACTAGTTAGTTACATCCACTTTTACTAGCCTCATTGTAGAGCGTTTCAGCCACTTCACAATGTGCAGTGGAAGCAAGTATGGGGTGGTCATTTGTGAGCTATATAAACAGATGCAAATCAGAACAACACTGCAGAGAACCCCTCAGGGGGTTTTTACTAGCTCTGTATACGCCCTCGGTTCAGAAATGTAAACCAGAGCACCATGGCACAAGATTTAATCCACAACCATGTGTGTCGCAGTGTTGCCCTCAATTTGAAACAGACTCCTATGGTCCCACAGACCTGCTGCCTTTCTTTGTAATACCTAAAATGAGACTTAAAATAATTCAACTCTGACGGTAAAATACAGAACTATTTTCTTATATGAGCATTAAAATGGACTGGTCCCATTATTTATCCCTGGCATATCAGTTTACTTACCTTATTCTTCACAAAATAATAAAAATGTCTATCATGTTAAATCTATTCTGAGACATACTCTAAACTTGAAACAGATTAAATATGGAAAGACATAGTGAAGCTTACCTGTGCATGGCTTCAAACTTAAGAGATTGTAATAGAAGTACTCGGGTACTTCCCGGAAACTGCGTAGACAGATCATAGAGACAGTCATTCACTACATCCAATCTGTTACAGTCCAGAGCCGCTAGGCAAACCTGCTCCAGCACCAGGTAGCCTGCAATAAACACACAAGAAAATAACACTAGCCGAAGCACAAATAATCAAGTCGGTTAAATGCAAATATAATAATAAACATGATTCTGTTTTTATTTTATTAATTTGTTTCTACATGAAATATTAGCACATCAAAATTGAAAGAAATAAAATTCAAGTTTCTTTCACTTAAAGAAACTCCCGATTCAAAGCTAAAGTGTAAATTATTATTAGTCCTTCTGCTTATATTAAACAAAAATTTAATTTCTTGTGGAAAATAGGACAGGAATTTTAAGCAAAAGTGGAAACACTTATCAATATTAAAAAAAAATAAATTAATTTTGACATGATCCATTGTCTGGTTGGAGCTACTACTGACGCTATTTCAGACAAATCGTTAAAATATTTATTTAGGCAGTAGTTATTTTTATAGAAATTGGCACAGTACAATTATATACACCAGAGTAAAATCAGTGTTTTAATGGAGCATATCAATACCAATAGTAAAGATAGAATACAACAAGATGTCAAATATGTTCATTAAGGCAATCATGGGGTCATATTTTTTTATTGTTTTGAAGGACAGCTTAAAATGGCTGTACTTAAGTACCACAAGGCTGGTCAAACTTGGGCGTGACCTGACCACAAAACTGACATGGCCTGACTTGACTGACATGGTCAAACTTAGACTTAAAGTCAACATAAGTTTTTTATTTATTCATTTATTGATTTATTAGGGTGTAAGACAACTAGGTCATATAAACCCAAATAAGTTTTTTTTATAACAACTTAATATAAAACAACATACGAGAGTGACACTATTCAGGTGTTAATTAAATAGTAAGACAAAAGTGTATTCATCACATATACACAGTAAAGATGGTATCATTTATAGTCTGGTTGATCTCCGCCAGACATGATTTAATAATTATCATAGTATCAACTATTAATAGCACGGAATAGTAAAAGAGCAGGTGAGAAGGCATGTGAATTTGAAATTTTGACGTCTTACAGGTCGGAGTCTTGAGCTCTCATTGCTATCCCTCTATATTCCCACGCTGTCAAGAGTTTAAACTCACCTCGACCAAACTGAAGTCTTGCTAGTGTTTTGTAGGACATCAGTACTGTAAAGATTTACCCAAATTTGTGACTAAAAACTGTTTCAAGACAGAGATATTACTCTATAAAATATTTCAAGACATAAAAGACCTTGAGCTAACAAATATAATATAATTCATTGTAGCCATATGTCCTTGTGATAGATTGAATATTTAAGTTAATCAATTAATAATTCTCCAACCATTTTATGAATATTAATAATATCACTTTTAGAAAAATAAAAGTGAATTGGAAATAATAGTTGTGATAAACATTCTTAGATAATAATAAAAATGATTCAGAATCAGATATAAAGAAAAACTTAACATTACTGTAAAATAACCTGTTAAAAAGGAACCTCCAAAACTTTCCTACAGAGACTGCCGATGTCTACTACATTTGACAAAATATAATCATGAAATACAATCGAGCGAGATATTTACACGATTTCTTCAAATGGTTAAAAAAATTAAAGGCTAATAAAACACACTTTTGTTAAATTATACCACTCCTATTTGCTAATGAAATTACTACACGATCCGAGGAGAATTCATGTAGAGAAAACATTTCTTTAAGAACAAACTTGTTACGTACTTTCGTCAGCTAATTTGTGAACTTTAGGTTTTAAGACGTCTTCCCAAATAGTGACCACTGTTTTACTCCGACGAATCGGCTCCTCTCGCCACTTGCGAAATAAATCTCTCGCTTCTGCAAAAACAAAATAATGGTCATTCACAAAACACGATACTTAATTGAAGTGAAAGATACTAAAATCCTAGTAAGTTTAATTAAACAAAAACGAATACAATAAAACATTAATTTACCTGGCCAAGACCGCACATTATTTCTGTGATCCATTAACGACTAGTTAATTCACTAAAATCATTCGACGAACCGATATTAATTACGAGATGTATACTCTCTCGCTTTAGAACGTAACTAAATTATAAAAAATAAGCAAATCGATTGTAACAACTAATATATTCAAATCACTTTACTAAAATTATTAAAAAACTAAAATTACTTCGATTTTAAACGTTTATTTTAAAGAGAACAGAACATTTTTGTACCTCTTCTCGATCTCCAAAAAGGAACTGGGCCACGAACGTCAAAAATCATTCTCATGCAGTGTTGCCATCCTCAGACAAAATATTTTACTAGTATATTCTTATTATAAGCGATGATTATCATTAAAATATCTAATTACTAACTAATTTTGTCACCAATTATTAATATACGGTGGTATAAAAGTATATTAAATGGGATCTAAGATAAACATTTAGTTATTTAACAAATCGACAATTGAACACGGTAATAACCTTGAGGGGATTTAACGTTGTTAGGTTTTCAAAAATCATATCTTATCAATTTAGTTCGGTTTGCGCCCTGTCTTTTTTGCAACTCTGCGCTTTTTGAAGCCCAAGTTGCGCCGGGCTTTTAAATTTGATAAGCGCAAGATAAGCAGTTCGTTTTCATTTTTGGTTGTTCATATTTAGTAACATAGCAGTTGCTCCTTAGTTTTCCGTATTAGATTTAAAGTTAATTCGAAGCCAATCTATTCTCGTCGGTAAGATCAATTTGGCACGCTTTTCGTTTTTACATAATTTCAATTTGAATTCTTGTTGATTTTAATTCTTCGTGTTATTTTAAGTGATGAATCGCCTAAAGGAAGGATGGTTTAGCGAGATCAGTGAATTCTGGCCCGGTGTCTGCACTTCGCTGAAAGTGGAAAAGATCTTACACGAAACAAAATCTGATTACCAGGATATCATGGTTCTCAAAACGTAAGTAAGCCTTGTAATTAACATTTCCCACTCAATCAAATTATTATAGAAGTTTTTAATTGGTATCTTTATTACTTAATTTTCGTGTTTAATTGTGTTAAAGTTACTACGTTGTGTGTTGTCACTTAGTCAAAACGAAGCTGCTTATTATTTTAATCGATTTACCCCATGCAACGATCTCATTATACATATAAATAATACAGAATTCATTATCAAACATTTATCAGGGTATTTATTTAAAATTTAGGAAAGTTATTCTTTACTTAGGCAAACGAATCAAACGAATAATGCAAAATTAATGAATTCAATTAAAATATCAATATATTTGTATCGTCCTTGAATCTAACTTATTGGCTTAAAATTGATTAATTCAAATTAATATTAACCAATGAAGGCTTTGTACTTTGGACTAGTTCACTGTGATTGGTCAGTCTGTAAAGGAAACTACTATTGTGCTATTTGCATTCTTTAATTTGACAAATAATGAAAATAAATAAAAAATGTAAAGAGTCTGAGATTAAATTCTTATTTGTTATCTTGGAAAAATAATCTGTTTTATTGTATTTATTTGATTGATTCTCATTTCCTCTAAGAAACGTAAAAACACAATGCTATTTATTTTTATTTTATTTATTTAATTAAGAGATTCTGACTAGAAGCAAAATTATAGTGCAGATTTACCTTAATATCCCCTTTTTCTTAATTTTTTGGGACTGAAATTGAACAAAAATGTGAAAATTCAGTGTTTAACTAATACTTAAAACAAAATATTTTTTTATTTTGTCAATATTATTTTTATATTATTTACAAAACATCAAAGTATGTTTAAACTAATTTTTAAAGGACGGGGGGGGGGGGGGGGG
>KZ651532.1:349753-361330 GCA_001010745.2 Gerris buenoi
CTACAGTAGCATTCACGAAAGAAGACGTGCGTTGACAGCGTGGGAAATCAGATGACACTCAGATTGGCCAACCTATGTGAGGGTAAAACTAAAGTCACTAGGTCTGTTTTAAACGGTTATCCCGAGGGCCGCACCTCTCCACTAGAGATTTTTATTTTTGCCTAGTTGGCTCAACCTATTGCCCGCCAAAATCTCGAGCTCTCATTGGCTCTCCCCACAACTTGTCAAACTTTCCCGCGCTGTCAACTGTCAACGCACGTCTTCTTTCGTGAATGCTACTGTAGTGTAATTTAACTCAATTTTTAAGTTTTTGGTAGTTTTCATACTACAGAAAGATTAAATTTTAAATAATTCAAATTACAATTATCAATAACTGCGGGAGACATACAGAGAAAAATAGACCCCCCGCACTGGGACTCGAACCACGGGACCTCCTGTTAATCCGTTACAGGTGCTCTTGCCAACTGAGCTATACGGGAGAATGATTTTTCTCTGACGTAACCGATACAAATTCCCCGAATCCAAGCTTTCAATCTTATTCTACAAATCTACGTGGTTTGAGTCCCGGTGCGGGGGTCTATTTTTCTCTGTATGTCTCCCGTAGTTATTGATAATTGTAATTTGAATTGTGTAATTTAACTTAAAACTTAGGTGTTGGAAAAAAGAAAATTGTACCCAATGCATAAACAATACCTAATTAACTGATAGCAACTCAGAGAAAGTGAATGACCTTAATAGGAAGATTACCTATACCATCTAATCTTTTAACTGTTATTTTAAAAGATCCACGCATTTTTGCGTAGGTTGGGATACAAAGTTACCCTGCACAAGCACTGAAGGGTTAATCAATTGAGAACTAAATGCGACCCTGAAAATGATTCTTTTTAATATTGAAATTTATGTGCACACAATTTAAAGTACAATATTCCAATTAAAATGATTACTTAATGACATTACATAGTTGTAAAACTACTATAATCTTCTTGGATGTAATTAAGTTTAGTTAGTATAATAAAATTTAACAATGTGTTAATTAAATAATAATTGATTTTAATTCACACTGGTGATCTCAGAAGAGTTAAGTGGCTGTAAGCGTGCTGGGCCCATACTCTGATGTAATAAGACAAATTTTATATATTATGAATACAAATTCAAATTCAATGCAACTTTAACAAAAATATAAATTATAAAATTAAATTTCAAGCCACATGAGTGACATAAAGACAATGTCACACATTAAAATCCAACAATAACCCCCGTCCTGTAATAACCTTGTCAGTTTATCAGGACTAAAACCCAAAAGAAAAAAAAAAAAAAAAATTTAGTAATTTAACAGTATAAATTTAAAGATGATGCATTTAATTAATAGACTGCTTATTGTTTGTGCTATTCATTTATAGTGGTATTAAAAAATATGTAGTTATATACTAGTCTTACAAATAGCATTGTTTTTTATCAGGATAAACAAATTGAAAAATTAGAGTGAATGTCAGTGAGAGCTCAAAATTTTGACGTCTTGAAGGTAGGTCTAATAGGGTGTTTAATTTTGTAAGGCAAAAAATAAAATTTTAAAAAAATTGCAGACTTTGCTTACGCCCCGAGTCTAAGTGGTGTAAAAGATATACAGGGTGACCAGAAGTTAACCAGCCAAACTTCATGGGTAGTATCTATGGTCAAATTGGAACAAAAAATGTCGAGTAAGCATATGCCCAATTCTCAATAGTTCTCGAGATATCGCTTTATTTCTTTTTTTTAAGTGTTTCACGCAAATTTTTAAAAAATGCCAAATATCTCAAAAACTAAATGAGATAGGGAAATCAGGATAAGAAACAATTTTAAAGAGCATAAAAAAACCTTTCAGAATCACTCATTTATTTTCAAATTATCAGCTGCTAAGCCTCTTTTAAGTCCTGTTACATTTGAAAATTTGGATTCTTTAAAATTCGACCCCAAAATTCCAAAGCTTTCTGCTCTTAATTGAAGGATGCTAGAAGTGTGACGATTTAAGGAAAAACTTCTGCTTTTCATAAGCTTTCAAATGGTATAATTAAAGTTTAAGATCAACGGACTACTTTTTTAATTATAGTGAATTGAATGTTACCAGGCGTGCATTTTTTTGGTCCGGATCACAACCAATTCTAGTAAAAATGCAAAAAAGGTTTCCCCAAACGAAACTACAACACGTAGGGTTTCTTATAGGAAATTTGACGCTGAACAAAAAAGTTCTTATAAACATGGTTCCGAAAAAGCTTAATTTTCGAGATATTCGCAAAAAAACATTAAATCAACACCAATTTTAGACGTTTTTCATGAAAATTCTCCAATAAACACTTATTACCATATTACTCCTTGAAGCAAATCTTGTAGAGAGTCGAATTATACTAATTTTAGCTCTCTGCAACAAAATATTTTAATGTTAAGTGTTGATGGAGATCACCTTAATGGATTGACTAATGAAGAGACACGGATGTGGGACGTAAAATTTTGAAATTTCGCAGAAAATCAAGAGTTTGTCGTGCAGCGCTGGAAAGGGTGCTATTCAATAAAAAATTATATTCTACGAGGTTTCCTTTAAGGTGTTTTATGATAAATAGTGCATTATTTGGGAATTTTTATGAAAAACGTCTAAAATTGTTGTTTTTTTTTGCGAATATCTCGAAAATTAAGCTTTTTCGGAACCATGTTTATAAGAACTTTTTTGTTCAGTGTCAAATTTCCTATAAGAAACCCTACGTGTTGTAGTTTCGTTTGGGGAAACCTTTTTTGCATTTTTACTAGAATTGGTTGTGATCCGGACCAAAAAAATGCACGCCTGGTAACATTCAATTCACTATAATTAAAAAAACTAGTCTGTTGATCTTAAACTTTAATTATACCATTTGAAAGCTTATGAAAAGCAGAAGTTTTTCCTTAAATCGTCACACTTCTAGCATCCTTCAATTAAGAGTAGAAAGCTTTGGAATTTTGGGGTCGAATTTTAAAGAATCCAAATTTTCAAATGTAACAGGACTTAAAAGAGGCTTAGCAGGTGATAATTTGAAAATAAATGAGTAATTCTGAAAGGTTTTTTTATGCTCTTTAAAATTGTTCCTTACCCTGATTTCCCTATCCCATTTAGTTTTTGAGATATTTGGCATTTTTTGAAAATTTTCGTGAAACACTTAAAAAAAAAGAAATAAATCGATATCTCGAGAACTATTGAGAATTGGGCATATGCTTACTCGACATTTTTTGTTCCAATTTGACCATAGATACTAACCATGAAGTTTGGCTGGTTAACTTCCGGTCACCCTGTATATGAAAAATGTCATGAAGATTGGATAATATTTAGAGGTTGCAATTCGATCAGTTTTGTAAAAGTAGGCAAAAAATACGGTTTTTCACGATTAATTATTTTTATTGGGAAAACTAGAAATCAAATACTTACAAAAATATTAAAACTAAACGCTAAGATTAATAGGTAAATATTATATTAAATTAATCAACTTTGAATGAAGCAATATTTTCTTTTGTTCGCTTGGTGATGACTTTTCTGTGATGCTTGACTTCCTTAACAAGAATAATCGTTTTTGTTTTTCGTCAAAGGCTTATTCGTTGAACTTTTTTATCAGATCCCCTTTCACGTTCAGCAGTATCATTGACCAAAGAGCTTTTACCAAGCAGCATGCTTCTTAGAGAATCGTTGTGGATTGTGGATCCCAAACAATTCAATGAACATTTTTGTTTTAATAGTTACGAAATGGCTTAGGTCTTTTTCTTCAAAAACTAGGTTTTAAACGTTCCTAACGTTATTAAGTATTTGATTTCTAGTTTTCCCAATAAAAATAATTAATATTAAAACCCATATTTTTTTGCCTACTTTTACAAAACTGATCAAAATGTGCAACCTCTAAATGTTATGCAATCTTCATGAAATTTTTCATATAATATATATCTTTTACACCACATAGACTTGGGGCGTAAGCAAAGTCATATGAAAATCGGACCTTTGGAAAAATGAAACACCCTAAGGTCTAACTAGGCAAACAATAATGTCACTGGGTAACCACAGGATAACTGTCTAGTGACTTTATTTTTCCCCTCACTTAAGTTGACCAACCTGAGTGTTTAAAAAAAAGCAATTTAAGGTCCTTAAATTGGTCATTATTTTCTATTTTATACGAAATTAGTGGCATAATGTTTACTCCAATAATTAAAAGCCCCTAACTAATTTCAGTTGGATGGAGAGGCCGGCCTCTAAACCTTAAAAAACTAGAACATGTGAAGAAGGATTTGCCTAGAGGCAGAAATCATACCTAGGTGAGAATCCTCCTTTATGTAATGGGGTCTGGCATAGTTAATTAAGAATTACCTGAACATAGATGCTGCACTTTGGTTTGTATTTTATAATTTGAATGTATAACTGATAACTGTTCAGCATTAGTCTTTGAGTCTTGGCCTATCTCCATCATTTTTCCTTGGTTTTTATTAAGTCATCTAACCGCCTTTTACATAGCTTTTCTTTTAACCTTCGACCACCTCGGTGTGCCACAAGTACCTTCTTGACTCCTCGATGGTCAACCCTCCTCTTTATGGATTCAATTACTGATGGATACTGCAATTAGAATTATTATAAAACTAATGTTGATATTTGATTGTGTAGAGTGAACCATGGAGTGGCACTGGTACTCGATGGAATTATACAGTGTACAGAGCATGATGAGTTTGCTTACCAAGAGATGATATCCTTTCTGCCCCTATGCAGTCATCCTAATCCTCAGAAGGTATGCCTCAATATTGTTGACTTTTATAAACTTTAAGATCCCCTTCACACAGGAAGGTGCCGGGACAGCAATAAAAATTATGTGGGCTCTTCATGCGGGGCTCACATGGGGAATGTACCACCAGTCATGGTGGTGTGGTGAAGAAAATTTAGAGTTTTATACTTGTAGGAGTTGGGAAAAACAAACCTGTGGCTGCTGCACCAACAATCCAATCCATTGTCTTTATTAGAAATACTTTCTCTTAGCATCTTCCTCAGCTGCAAATAGGTAAATCTAAAGTTGGTTACTTTTGTAGTTGTTGTCAAACATAAGATGAGGGACAGACTTCTGGAGCAGAAAACTATGCTGGAAACAAAGCATTCGAGTCTACTAAAATCAAATTAAGTCTTTGAGGTATACACATGGTGTTAATTAGATGTGCAATTGTGTCTGAACGTCACAGTTAAGCATTTTCCACTTTCCACGGCCGAGTTTATCTTTGAACTTAGTCGTACATTCGAGTTACTGACCCTAACTCTAGGTCTTGCTATACCTCCAGCCTTAAATGCTCTTTACTACATTATGTACTATCTTTTAAGGCAACTCTAACTCTGCTAAATACTTTTATAGGTACTTATTGTAGGAGGTGGTGACGGAGGTGTGGCAAGAGAAGTGTGCAAGTTCCCTACTGTAGAAAAAGTTGATCTTGTGGAGATCGATGATAAAGTTATAGAAGCAGCTAAAAAGTTCTTACCCGATATGGGTGTTGGACTATCGCACCCTAAACTAACAGTAAACGTAGAGGATGGCTTCAAATTCATGGAGAGGAGGAAGGGAGAATATGACGTTATTATAACTGATTCCTCTGATCCTATTGGTATGTAAAATATTTTATTATTTATATTTTCAATGCAATTTTAAACAGAGAGAGTATCTCAAGTTTTTGTCGTTAAAAATTATCTGAAAAATTATTACAGATGATAGAAATGTTAATTAGCTTGTTCTTTATTTTATTCATATAATCCTTATGCAAATATTCTTCTAATATTGTTTCAAAACAACCTACAAATTGGAATAATGATAGAGAGAGATCCACCAAAATCATACTTTTTTATGTTAGATATAAACCCTTTTAGGTTTGAGTTTATGCTTTGTAACTTGTTTTACACTACTGAAAAAACAAAAAAATTGATTATGTGGTGTTTGCTATAGGCCCTGCCGAGTCTTTATTCCAGAAAGGTTACTACGAATTGATGAGCAATGCCCTGAAGCCAGGAGGTATCGTGTGCAGTCAGGCCGGAACATTCTGGGAAAATATGGACATAGTTAAAAACACGTTTCAGATATGCCAGCAAGTATTTCCTTCCGCTGCCTTCGGCTATGCATCAGTACCAACCTACCCTACAGGACAAATAGGCTTCGCTCTTGGCTCTAAGGATAAGGTAAAAACTCAGTTATAGTGTGATACAGTGTTCAATAGCAAGAAATAATCATTTTTGTATTTAAATTTTTTTTTATGTCCTCCGTGAATATTTGGTTGGCTAAGTTCGTCTACAGGACATAGCTTGGCCATAGGGTGGTAAAATAAAATCAAGAATAGTAAAAAGGGGGGAAAGAACTAGGCCTTCACACAAAGTATTTGTGTTAACAAATCATTCACTTCAATATCAGGTTACATTGAACAACTAATATTGAATCTGAAAATGACTATTAAGTAGCTGTAACCAGTTATTTGTTAATAAAAATACTTCGTTTAGTTTTTCCTTTTCAAAATTTTTAGTAAATATTACATATTGGTAGAGAACAGTTAAGAAGAATGGTCATATTTTTTTGGGGACAATGTAATATTATAGCTGACCACTTTGATTTGGAGAAATATTTGACTAACTAACCTATCAAGTGGCAGACCCATAGCAACTTGATTTTTGGTCTACTAACTAATTTTGTACTCAGGGTCATGAAAATAACATGTCCACCACAGTGGACAGGGACATTTCCACTCTCTACCATTTTTTTCTTTGAACAGCTTATGGCCAATGGCTATGTTCCAACCAAATATTCTTGGAGGACACCAAACAACTTGTATACAGCATTCTACTATGTGTATTATATTTGACTAGCCGTAGAATAAAATATGGTCAAAAATCATATTAAAATATTTAAATAGATATTTACTGTTTAAATAGTAAGTTTTATGCTCGTATCTTTATTGCAAGGTGGTGGCTCAGTGGTAGAGTACTGCCTCATGTGCTGAAAGTCACTGGTTCAATCCCAGCTTATGGCGCATCAATTTTTAACGTTATAAATCATTTAGAGGTGAGTTGTCGCCCGTCGCCGTTGCCGTTGCCCGTTGTCGGGACACTACTCGATTATATAAAAGATGTTAGTCAGTCACTTTTATGCATGCTGTTGTCTGTATTATTTTATAGTATTTTTTACTGAAAGTAATGAAAGCTACTTACATGGCATTATATTTTGTTACTCTGACAGCGTGGGAAAATCAGAAAAAAAAAAATAAATAAAAAAATAAACAGGAGGGGAGCCAATAAGAGCTCAAGATTTTGGCGGACATAGTTAAAAACACGGTAAAAACTGCCAAAACACGTAAATCGGGCAAACAAATATATCACTGGATAACCCTATGATAAAAAACCTAGTCGTTTTATTTTTTCCTCACATACTCGAAGGTTGGACAATCTGAGCTTTCAGATTTACAAAGATAATGCCATAAGTTTATACGATCGTTCTGAAAAGCAAAATTTTTCATGTCTCTGATTTCAAAAATTTTAAGACAGATATCCTTTTCAGATATTAGGGAAAATTTTAGGTTCCGTGTCAGTCTGTTGGTCTGAAAAACCAATAGGGCGTGTGGAGGATTTTAATTTATTTATTGTGAGTTCGAACCCAGTGTCTATTTAGTGTGCCTGCTAGGGATCTTTCTTGCAATGCTGTTTATTTTTATTGGAAATGTAGGTGCTTGTTAATTTTTTTAAAAAAGAGAAAAACAGTTTTGTACAGTCAATTGATAGAAACTGTTGTTATATGATATTGTGTTTGGATATGTTGGTTGTATTAAAGTGAGAGGTTGAGATGCCTCTCTCGATGTGGGGGTCCTTGAACGGTAATTATACAGAAGCATGTATGAACCAGATGAGAACCCTTCACTAAGAGTTAACACATATCCTCATTCTCAACTCATCTCTGAACACACTCACCAATTTGCCCAATCAATATTAATTCATTTGATTTTTTTTTTTTTTCAAATGTCCTCTCATATGATCTGTTTGATTTATCTTAAAATAATTGTGCAAGTTTTGTTAGCAGGAAGTTAAAATTAAGAATAAATTATCAGAAAAAAGCATTACCGTACAATCTCGCATATAATACGCACTTTTTTTACCTATTTTTTCCTTCCAAAATTGGGGTGCGTATTATACATGAGTGAAAAAAAAAAAAAAAACTTCGTTTACACCTTAAATTTTACCTCATTAAAAAATAATAAAAAACATAAAAGTAAACATACTTTTTTTTAACAAAAACTAATTTTATGTATCTTATCGTATATATTTTGGATACCATACTTATTTTTATTCTCTTTTTTAGACAGAAAGACTTGTTATCATCAAGTTATGTTATTTTATTTCGCTAGTTGATCAAAGTCATTGATAAAAGTAGATAGAAGATCATTTTTTTGTTTATCTCAAAAACCGGTACCGCCGTGAGATTACACTTGTGATAACACCGGCTTGATAACAAACGATTGATTTCAAAGGCGGCCCTCCTACGAATTTATCTATTTAATAAGAAAACACCCAGTTTTCTTATAAAACAGACACCTCATTCTGACCATCTGACCTCGCAAGTAAAAATATTACACTTTAAATAATGGAAATAACATGTAAACTGTGCCAAATATAACATTCTAGGTACGAATTTTTTTCTAAAATTTGACGGAAAAGTCGGGTATTATACGCGATTATTTAATTTTCCCCAAATTATAGCTCAAAATTTGGACTGCATATTATACACGGGTGCGTATTATACGCGAGATTTTACGGTAATTATTTTCTTATAACCTTTTTCGTTTTTAGGGATGGAAAAAGGTTAAAAGGCCTAGGATTTAGTAGTGTTGGGACAACCGACAAACAACCCAATGAATAAGTCGATTCGGGAAAAAACAATCAACTGAAAACAGTTTCATAGCGGGAATAGGGTATACCAATAAAAATATAGCCTGAGACTGAATCCGCAAGTCGAATGTTTCAATCGAATGTTTTTGTTTATAATTTAAGATTGGTAGGGGAAGGGAACAACGGTGAAGGACTCAGAGCTGATGAGGGATGAGAAGGCACATGAGACTCTTATTAGACATATACACGTCCGAATTACAACTCCAAACTACTGATTGATTCGACTGATATTAGTCAAATGAAAACTAAATATCCACAACCGAATGAATAATTATTTTAAAACAACCGATTAGTCGACTGTTTTCAGTCGATTGGTTCCCAACGCTAGGATTTAGGCCTGAAGATGCCCAGGTATGGGCAAAATGTACCCAAATTTTAAAGTAAAAAGAAAGTATTTCTTTTTTCAACCTTTTAAAGACCAAAAGGATAAAAAAGTAATGTGTACAACGGGACAAAAGAACACATCTAAACAGATATGGTCTCTTGTCTATAGAATTAAAATACCGCAATGCTTCGAATATAAGACGCACTTTTTTCCGTTTTGGCTTCTCGATAAATCGGGGTTCGCCTTATATTCGAGGAGCGATTATATATGATGCACTAATTTTTTTCCAAGATTTTTGGTTCGGAAATCGGGTTGCGTCTTATATTTAGGTGCGTCTTATATTCGAAGCAATACAGTATTAGGAAATCAAGAGAGTTTTGGTCTCAAAGAAGTTGTTTTAGAAGAAAAATTATCCGAATAATTTTTTGTATTCTTTAAAACTTGATTGAACATTCTCATGTTTGTCTATTTGTTTAGGGTACTAATTTCAAGGAGCCGCTGAGGATACTTAGCGATAAGGAAGTAGACGATATGAAACTCAAGTACTACTCAACTGACATGCACAAGGCTGCCTTCGTACTCCCCACCTATGCTAAGAAGGCTCTCTATAGCTGAACCAAACACATCTCACTTACTTCAACCGTTACGAGAATGCACTCTCTCAGTCCACCTGTGTTTGCAGCGTTTTCTTTACAATTGTCGTCACTTCAAACGTACTTTTTATTTTTGGCAATCAAGCACTTAATATTTCTTCAGTCTATAAAATATGTTAATCCAAGACTAAATTAAAATCTCATATTTTTTATTGCTTATTGTTACACTATTTTTGTGGCTCTTATATTTTTTTTGTTCCTTAGTGAATCATAAAAAAATTGATTTTTATTTTTTACGTATAAGAAGAGCGAAGGAGTTGGTTGGAATAAATTTTATTATTTACGTTTTCTCAATCAAAAGATTAGCAGAACATCTTATTTTGGAAATATTGTATCAACCTTATTCTTGGATAAAGATGCAATAGACTTTAAATTCATTATTGTTAAAGAAATAATTCTTCTTATGTTGTTTCAAACAAAAGATTATTGGAAATTCTCATCTTGGGTGAGTTATACCAACTTAGACCTTATTCTTGGACATAGATACTATAAAATTTAAATTAAAATCAAATTATAATTATTATTAACTACTGTAAACAGATAAAGAAAAATAGACTTTAGCGCCTTATTTTTTCTTTGTCTGTTTCCCATAGTTAATAATAATTATAATTTATTTAAATTAAAATTTAATCTTTCCATAGAATGAATACTACCAAAATCGTAAAATATGAATTTATAATTTATATTCATCACAAAGAGCTTAAAATGAATCCATTCATTATGTGTTATAATAATATCCCTGAGGACACAAAAGAAAATTATTGTTATATTTAAGGGGACAACACACTAAACATTGTAACTACCCTACTTTTATTGATATAGAAGACATTTCTATAAGATGGAAAACCTATATCCCCAAATAGTCTGTTGTAATAAAATTATACGAGGGGGAATTGATAAGTTAGGTCTCCCAATTTTATTTCTAATTCAGGAATCAATTAAAATAAATAATTAGCATAAAAGTGAAGTAAATTTATTTAATTTCCAAATAAAATTATCATTTTTCAACTTAATCACCGTTTAATGTAAAAAAAAAAAAAAAACTTGAAAACCTTCAAAGGTGAAATCCATTTTTTCAATCTCTTAACGAAAAATTCTACGTTTGGTTTTTTAATCTGTGACCGTACTTCATCATCTGTCAAAAAAGTTTTGACCTTTAAGGGTTTCTTTCAACTTGGTTTTCTTTCTTCAGACTTTTGACTTTTTAATTCAAAAGTCTGATGGACTGTTCCATAAAAGGTCCTTTTGGTCCTTGAAGGTCAAAACTTTTCGACAGATGATGAAGTGCAATCACGGATTAAAAAACAAAATGTAGAATTTTTCAAAAACAGATTTAAAAAAAATGGATTGCATGTTTGGAGGCCTTTGTTACATTAAACTGTGATTTTGTTGAAAAATGATAATTTTCCTTGAAAGATAAATAAATTTACTTTAAATCTATGCTAACTATTGAATTGTTTTGCTTCCCGCATTACGAATACAAATTAGGAGACCTTACTTATCAAGCCACCCTCATATATGTAATAATATCACTTAATTGATACAAGAATATTAAGGCTAACATGTATGATTTTTTTTTAATTTGTTGACCCAGTACTCTTTAAGATAATGTTTTCCCCTTTAAGACAATAATTTCTAATATAATTACACTTTACTTTTTTTTTTTT
>KZ651532.1:362716-375901 GCA_001010745.2 Gerris buenoi
AGCTCATTGCTATTGACTGTGCTTCTCACACAAGAGCTTCAGGTTTGGGGGAGTTACTGTTATAGCTCATTGCTATTGACTGTGCTTCTCACACAAGAGCTTCAGGTTTGGGGGCGTTACTGTTATAGCTCATTGCTATTGACTGTGCTTCTCACACAAGAGCTTCAGGTTTGAGATTCCCAACTACTCAGGCAGGGGGGCCCCCATGCTTGGTCTTCAACCAGTATCACCATATGAATGAGAACCTTCTTCGGAATCAAATGGTGTCTATCTGGTGGTGTATGTCAGTCATGTTATACAACTGATGATGAACCAAGTGTAATTTATTACATATAAGCCTTTCGGCAAGTTTCCACAAGTTGATGCACCACAGAGTTCAGGTTTAGTTTTAATATAAATTACATTTTACATTGTAAACTTATCAATTTTGCTTTATGAGTTTGAGTAAGTTCTACAGAATCTCAATTGAAACTAATTTTCCTTTAGACCACAATTAAGTTTCTTATAAACCATAATTATTATTTTTTTTTTTTTATGAACCACAATTAATTAATTTAGAAAATGTAAGGATCAATAATTGCTATTTACAATAATGTAATATTTATTTTTTTAAGTTAATCTATGTATAATCATTTAAATTATGAAATTTATCTCTTTAAAGTAACATCGAGAAATACAAAAAAAAGTTAATTAAAAGATGCTTAATTAATTAAAGTAATTATATAATGAGAGAGATACTATAAAGAATCTCAGCACAAAGTTATATTATTATTCTTGTGCCTTAATTGTTAATTATTGTGCCTTAATTGTTTAAAATTTAATTTAAAATCAAATAAGATGAATCTGCCTATAAGTACAATCTGCCGCAGGAAAGGAAATAAAAACTCACTTTAGCAATATTTCGACCCCTCCTTGGGTCATTTTCAAGCTGATTGACCAGAAGTTATCCTACATTATATTAATTATATTCTTGAATTATTTTATTTGAATCTTTACCTGAAGTCAGGTAATGATCATTTCACCATGATATGCACTTTTTAATAAACTACACTTTCTAAAATATTTTTATATAAAACAATTAAAATTGCCTTCCTTCTGCTGTCAATACAATTCATTATACTCCAACAACTCAATCACTACATCCAGAAAACCTTATCTGGGATATATGAACCCACTTGATAAGAATACACATATGTTCGATAAATCTTACACTTCTAGCTGCACACCAAATAAAAAATAATTCAACTTAATGGACATTGAAATCAAGCTAGCTCGAGGGTTCTGCAAAGTGCAAATGATGCTGATGAACTTACGTCTTTCTGTGGTGTAGTTTATTCATACAAAATGCACCCTTAAAAAATATGTACAACTTCTCACAAACTATTGTAACGTATAAATAGTTTTAGGGTAGATATTTGGGCCAAAAACCTCAGTTGCCACTGTTGGAGTACCTCTTTTAATCCCCACTTGAAGATAAGCCAAGTGCAACAACCTTTAAGGGTCCTTTGGAAACCCTTATGCCTCTTCAGAATACGACTAATCAGATGGGAGTTAAAGTAATTTCTCCTTTAAAAATGAACAAGTTGTCTTCTAAAAATACCAGTAGTGTGTTGTCTAAAACCTCTAAGAAACAACACCTGTTGCTATCCACTCCAACTGGTGGGTGAGCTACATGCACATTTTCTTCAATAGTGGTTAGATACCTCTCGAATGAAGGTTGTAACTTTTTCACAACTACTTGATTTGAATAGTACATCTATCCTCGATGACTTCAAACTAAACTTAACTTAAATTAACTCAAGGGATGAGAAGAACAAATCTTAACCAGTAATCTCTGAACCAGTAAATTGACAATCTCTAAGGGTCCTTTGAAAGACTTTATATGTCTCTTCAACTTGTGACAGATCAGATAGGAGTTAAAATAATGTCTTCTTTGGCACTTCTTTAGATGGTTACTCCCCTTATTAAGAAAACAAAGGGGAGTAACCATCTAAAGAAGGTATACGGAGTATTCTTCTTTAGATTGTTACTCCCCTTTATAAAAACAGAAGTGTGATATTCCTTTGTCCCAAAGTACATTGGACTAAGCATCCCTTTGTCTTAATAGTTATTTAGTCAAAGTCATTTATATTCTTAAAAAAACGCAGGGGAGTAACCACCTAAAGAAGTACCCCTTCTTTTTTCAAAAAAGAAAGACACACAAACTATTGATTTAGAACCTAAAAATCTATAATTCCCAGAATATAAACTATTAAATGATGTGTTTGAAATTGTCAAAAATATCCTTGTTCAAGAATGTCCCAAAGCAATATATTTTTTAAAAATTATACATTTATGTAACCCTTAAATAGCAAATTAAATAAATAAATGATTATTTATTTTATATTTATAAATATCTCAAATATTATAGTATGTTTAGATTATTATTATTTATTATTTTTAAAATAATATCACCCTTTTCCCAATAATACTTATATTACTCCTCGACGCTAAAGCACACAGTGGGCTTTTGCCTTTTCAAATTTTTAGTTAACAAGTTGATGGCTAACCACATTTTGGGAACATGGTGCTTGATTGGGTCAATTAGGGTTGGGACAAAGATAGCTAAAAATCGACGTTTTCGATTCATCGACATTGAAAGAACAAAAATCGATGTCAGCCAAATAATCAAAAGAAAACATCGATGTTTTCGGTTTAGACATTCGGGGACTGATAGAGGGGAGCGATACCTCGGCTTCGCCTCAGCAGTTAATTATCATGGCCTGTCCTTGCCTTTGGCTCGGAGGCTAATCTAATTACTCGTCAGTAAAATTCCATTTTGCTGCCTAGTTACATTTTATAATATTGTGACGTGAAGTCAACGTCAGATGTCAAAATATTGTATTATTGTTTTTTGAGTTGTTGACATTTTTGAAGATTACTAACTACTATTTTGTGTCTTGTATTAAATACATTCGTTGTAGAACTTTATGAGGTACTGTCTGAACCCTAGAACGTAACAATATCGTCCCCCTCTATCAGTCCCCGAATGTCTAACAAAGAGGGAGAGGGGCAGGACGAAGTTTAGAGGGCGTATTCTCAGAAATTGTCAGGGGGAGGGAGCTGGATTTCTTAGTTACACCACTGATGATTTCAAAAGGTATTATTGAGGCTTTTAGAGTATTTTTTAATTGAATAAATAGTTTCATTTAAAGAAAACTCTCTTTTGCCAGAAAATAGACCTTAATGTCGGATTACTTCATCATCTGGAGGAAGTATAGTGATGGGGCCAAATTTCGATGGATTTATACGTTCCAGGTCCCCTGAGACCAAAAATGTCTCTGTGCAGACACCTGGAACCTAAACCACTAGGCCGATTTTGACAAAATTTGGCATACATGATCAGAAAAATCATATCCTGAGGGGAAATCGAGAATTGATTTTAGATCCAAATTATGGGGCGGTACCCCCCAAAAACTCTATGAAAAATGTTTTGAAGATTTTGATTTAAAAAAAAAAATCTAAAATGTTGTCCATTTAGATACGAATCTACAATAAATGGGAAACACTGGTGGTATTTTTATTCATTGTAATGAGTGTTACTAGCATTATTTGTAGTTGTAATCAACATTTATTAATGTTATTAATATGATTTAGAAGATATTAATTAATATAATCAGTAAACATTAAATTGTTTTAATTATAAGAAATATAGTTTCTGAGGAATGATTTTTAAAAGTTAAAAATGTAATGAGTGTATTACCTGCAATGAGTGTTACAATACTGTTTATTCTACAAAACGTCATATTCTAAAACTTAAAAAAATGATTCAGTCTTAACTGTTTTACAAAAAATAAATTTTCCTCATGTAAAAAAAAGTTTAATCTTTAAAGTTTGTGCTAAAATTTAATTTTTTCTAGGTCCAATATATAAATGTGTAATGAGTGTTACCATAATTTAAAGAGTGTTACTTGAATAAAAAAAAAATTCTTATGGGTAGCGGTGTCCAACTATTTTTTTAATAAAGAAAAAATATTTTTTCTTCTTCTTTATAATAACAACTTTCATTATAATGCACTGAAAATGTATCCTTTATATTTTTGAAGCTTCGAGGAAACATTAAAAGATAATAAATGTAACACTTATTAAGACACGAAAGATTTCCATGTTTTTTTACAAAAACCCTAAGTGGCATATATATTTATGTAATCTACTCTTTAATACCTTTCATTTGATACCCCACTTCAAAATGAGTGAGGGGGGGATTATTAATTTTTGACAAAATGGCGGGGAAAATGAAATATTATTCACAAGTGTTATATATTTTTGTCATCTACTCTTCATCAATACCTTTCATTTGATTCCCCTCTCAAAATTTAAAAAAAAAAATTTTTTCGAAAACATGAATTAGCCGCCATCTTGGATTTACAGTAAATCAGATCGAGTTGCTAATCTTATTTTTTCATTGGCCCAGCAGACCGCGCATTTTGCATATTTTTCTATATTTTTAGTAACAGCGGAAGTACGATTTTAGGGGGGGGGGACACGAAAAATTTCGATGTTTTTTGACAAAATGGGGCCGAAAATTAATACTTCCCCCATGGGTATATATATATTTGTAATCTAACGAAACTATAAGGGTTTCTTTTTTTTTAGTTTTACCAACGAAACCCTAAAAAATAAGGGGATGTAATGTGGGTTTAGTATAATCACAGACTATTAAGCAGTCTTGTCTTCTTTGTTCTTAAATTACTTCATATCAAGGGTGGATCCATCCAATTTTGAAGGGGCCTGGGCTGGAACGAGTTCATAAAAAAACTTAAATTTAATAAAATAACATTTTAGATGCTCTTGGAATAGCTAAAAAGACGTTTTTAAGTAACGTAAATTATAAAAAATTTCCCGGAGTAGGACCCCCGGACCCCCCTAAAAGAGAGCCCAGGCCCCTTCAAAATTGGCTAGATCCACCCTTGATATGAAGTAATTTAAGAACAAAGAAGACCAGACTGCTTAATTGTCTGTGATTATACTAAACCCACATTACATCCCCTATTTTTTTTTAATCTGTGCCCCCTCCAAAATAAAATCCTGGGTGCGTCACTGGGTACTTAGCCTTTAAAGGTTTTTTTTTTCTCTTTTTATGAAACGTTTCTAAATTTTATATATTTACAAAATATTCTCTTCCATCACACCAGAAATATTTTTTAGCTCTAAAATATTTGCAATTTTTGAAGTGAAACTTCTTTGGCGACGGTAGAGTGAATTTTTTCTTAAGGGGACCTCATGTAACGAAGTTTGCGATTCGAGACTCGTCCAAGATTCCAACATTTTTACAGGTGAATTTTAATGAAATTTGAGTGACGGAAGAAATGAAACGTTGTGTCCGAGACTAATTCTAATCCTGGTGAAAGATTTATCTGTAAAAAATCTTTCACTCAGGTGAGATGCGAACAAATTAAATTTTAGCACAAACTTTAAAGATTAAACTTTTATTTACAATTTTTTTTTACATGCGGCAAATTTATTTTTTGTAAAAAAGTTAAAACTGAATCATTTTTTTAAGTTTTAGAATATGAAGTTTTGTAGAATAAACAGTATTGTAACACTTATTACAGGTAACACTCATTAATTACATTTTTAACTTTTAAAAATCATTCCTCAGAAACTATATTTCTTAATTAAACCAATTTAATGTTTACTGGTTATATTAATTAATATCTACTAAATCATATTAATAACATTAATAAATGTTGATTACAACTACAAAAAATTCTAGTAACACTCATTACAATGAATAAAAATACGCACCATTTTTTTTTGTATTAAAATATTAATTGTAGAGAAGACTTAAGTGCTATCAATCCAAAAAGTCGTTGATTACTAAGTTAAATGTCTTCTTAATACAAACAAACCCTAATCCATCCTTCATTCTTTCATACTCATCCTCTAATTCTGCCAATTTCTTATCGGTAACACTCATTACTAAACCCTTGGGACACACATATAAATATATTTGTTTAGTTTTGTACTAAAGCTTTATTTTTTCCTATCCCATTTCTATAAACTTGGATATTTTATTGGTTAAAAAAAAATAATAATAAAAAAAAATTAATAAAAATCACATTACATGTTATCAAAACTATGTGGGACGTAACACTCATTACGATTTTTAATATCAAAATTTAGTTCGCCGAGGCGAAGCCGAGGCAGGTAATTGACTGCCGAGGCGAAGCCGAGGCAGGCAATGAATAAACGAGGCAGAAATGTTTCCTTTGCTGCCTTGTTGCATACAATATTTTATCTACTTGCGGAAGAAAAATCAAACTGCTAAAATGTTATCTTTATTTATATAACATAGTTAATAACTAGGTGTCATATTAATAAAGATAATAACATATTATGTATTAACTAAAATTAATGTTCAAATAAGAAACATGGGAATACCTAATAACAGTAAGTGAAAATCAAACTAAATCTATAACAACAAAATTCAAAACAAACGTTTATAACACTCATAACTTCTGAATGAATAATGCACGCAATATAAAATATTATTTATATTTTTACTAGCAAATTACTTAAAGTATTAAAGATATCTTCTATTGCTTAAAAGAAAAGAAGTAACTAGGATAAATCAAGAAAAGTAGCAAGTCTAATCTAGAATGACTTCAATAATAATTATGGATGTTCAATGTTTACATGACGCTGCAGTATAGCCAGTGACTCCACTATCTTTTTAATTAAAGATCTACTAATCATTGAAGTTATTTAACAGAATTAACAAATATAAATAAATTATTTTATTATTTAAAACGTTTATTTATTAAATATTATTTATTAAACTATAATATTTAATGTTATAAGATAGAGATAACAGTATAAACTGTCATTGCCAACATAATAAAAGTAAAAATTTTACTGCCTAGGCGGTAAAATAAATTTTACTGCCTAGGCTGTAAAATTTTTCCTGACTTTTACCGCCTAGGCAGTAAAATCACATTTCTCTGCCTGAAATCAGTTCAATAATGCCTCATTTTGCTGCCGCAAGTCGCAAGTAGATAAAAAATAAAGTTAAATATCGATTTATCAATTTAACGTTTTAGGATTTGTATTGGTACTACTGTGCAAAAAACTATTAAGTCATACTCGTTCAATTGTAGATGGAGAAGGATTAAATGTTGCTAAATTCAAGTACAGAATTATAAAAAGCTATTTATATTAAATCAAGTCATAGTACATTTCGCTGTATAAGTCATTCATAATCCTGCAACAAATTTTGTTAAGGATTAGGGACATATTATTACCATTAACAAAAGGTTGTGAACCGATCTAAATTCAACAAAACAAAGATTATAAAAGATAAAAAATCGGTACTGTAAACTGTAACTAATAATATGTGAACTGTGTTTCTTATATAATTCTAAATTTGAATAGCTAATAGATATAATATATAATAACAAAATAAGTTTGCTTGAATTTAAAACTAATTTACGCAAATTGTACTTTCTCGTGGAAAATTTTCCAGCAGTTTTACAAAATTCAACTATTAGAAAGTATGAAGATATTAAAAGGGATTAATAATTAATATACTTAAAGTTGACTTTGTTTTGTTACTTTATCATTTATCATGGCTTGGGGTCCTATATGCTGGTAAATTTTACCTTCAGTAATGAATAAAAACGCGTTTTTAGAGGCTCTATTCTCCAAATTTTTCCGGCCTGGGCCTGGACCCCATGGCACGGCGTTCGGGTACTGCGGAAAATTAAAATTTGCGAAGACACCTCTGGTTAAAACAACGGGATGGCTAATATACTGAATTTTTAAGCAGCAATAAGTTCTCGGCGATGCGACAATGTAGTTTTAACAATTTTGGTTCCATCATCGGCTGAGATAGATGAGGAAGGGGTGGATACATTTTTAGAAATAGAGTATTATTTTTAAACAACGATATTTTCGAGAATTCCAACGATAAATAGTAAGTTGCAGAGAGTAGGTCGTAGGTCATTGACATTTGACATGAAACTGTTTCGACCAATCTTAGAGTGGGTGGGGGGGGGGGGGTATTAAATTTGAATGAAAAAAAAGGGGGATTAATGATGATAATTATTAATGCCAAACCGATGAAAAGTATATTGTATTTACGATATACCAAAATTTAAAGTAGGTCTGACGGAACATTATAAGGGTTCATTTTGTTTGGACCCTAAAATTAGGGACATTTTAACACTGAAAACATAAAATCGGTCAATAAATAAAGGTCTTATACAAACGACATACATACCTTTTTGAAGTGAAACTTCTTTGGCGGCGGTAGAGCGAATTTTTTCATATAGGGACATCGTGTAACGAAGTTTGCGATTCGAGACTCGTCCAAGTGTAACATTTTTACAGATTAATTGTATTATATCTATTTAAAGACCAGCAAATTAAAACAAACATTTATTTTTATTGGAATAAATGTGGTTGCCTTAGCATAGTATTATTTTTTTTTTAATTAAATTTCCCTTAACCATTTCTTTATCCTGAAATAATAAAGTCGTCAAAAAATGAAAGAGAGCAATGCTTAGAACTTAAGTTTCACTTCTAATGCGTGAGAGCCTCACACATATTTTTTTTTATTATTATGTTACTTTTGTGGCATTATTATTTTTATTACGTTTAAAATTCGCTTGAATCTTCTGTGCGCGATGATTTGAAGCGCATTAATACGCGGAAGCGATCACCTGTTCGTTTTGAATTTGGCGGCGTATCGATTTGTTTGAAGGTACGTCAGAAGTAGGCGTGGCTGTTATCGATTGTGATTGGTGGTGGGTTCTATTTTAGAAGGCAGCAGTTGATCGAGTCTTGGCAGTGGGGGAAGGGACACAGATAAACGCTATCGCTTTCCTAGACGAGATTTTTTATACGAATGACCCGACGATATATTTTAGATTAAATTTAAAGATTTAAATTGAATTTACCGATCGAATTATCGGGCGGTTTTTTTAAATTTTGTTATCTCGAGTTGTTAATTTGTGACGTCAGGCTTCAGATCCGTCGATATGTTGTCCATTTGTCGCCAGAGTTTAATTCGAAATATACAGAGGTACGTACGTCTCCGATAATACCCGTCCACACCGTTCTCCTTCTGCCTTCTCTACGAATTTTAAGAATTTAGCATTGTTATGTTTATTTTAAGACGCTGAAATATCTTCTCTAGATGCTTCTTATTATGTCATACTAAATATTTTCTATTTGAACTTCCTTTGTATATGTAAAATCAGAAAGAAAGTATTGCACCACTGATATACGTCGTATTTTGCGCATTTTCCTTTTTATTCTTTATATTATATTCCTTCCTTTATATCTCTAATTAATCATAGTTCTTAAAATATTAATAATTTCTCAAAACATTCCCTTCCTCTATCATTAAAATTTTAAAAATAAACAGGATCGGAAAAAATAGAAATGACGTAGTAAGAGAAAGAGAAGAAAAGTCGATTTAAATTAAAATGATCGGAAGGAAAATTAATTCAATTTCCTGTCGACTCGATTCGTCAATTCTTATTTAGAAAAGCTATTTATTGACTCGTTTTAACCACGCCCTAAATTTTCTTTTCAAGGGAAATTGATTTGTGTTTGTGGATGCAATTTTCTGGAAATATATCGCATGGTTGCGAAACACTAGCCACCCTCTTTTTTATTTTTATTGAAATACAATTTGTTTTTCTTTATTGCCTTCAAGTTTTTTTTTTAGATTTTTTAGTTTATTTTTTTAGCGGAATGGTTTTTGTTATTAAATACCTGACTTTGATGGGAAAGGTATAATTAAGTAGGAAGGAAATGGGTCAAGTCCACCTGATTTATTTAGACTTGATTGTAGGTTTTGAAACTGTGTCAATTAGAGTTGTGGCACCTTGCTTAGACAGAGACAATCTCCTCTGTCTGTATTCTTACACAATGCATTAACTTCTAGAAATAGCTATTATATAAGAAGATGCAGTTATTCTTAAATACTAAAGTGCACTATAGAAAAGCTCTTGTGTTAAAACACAGTTTGTAATATCATATATGTTCTACTTTGTAAACCTTTTATATTTAGTTTCTTATCTCTCTTTAGTCGGCAGCTCTTTAATTTATTATTTTCACTTATTTGGAAAAATTTATTTCAGCTTAGATTTGGAATAGTGTCAACTTACTTGTCGGACGGTATGGGAAAATCAAAAAAAAAGTAGATGAGAGCTCGTGCTTTTGCCTTCTAGATGGTTGGGCCATCTTATCATTTTAAAAGGTCACCGATGAAGGAGCGTGGCCCTTAGGATGAGTGTCTAATGGCTTCATTTTCCCCCCTTGCTTAGGTTGATCAACCTAAGCTGTCAATATTTACTCAAAAACTAAAGCCACACTGCTGAAGGCAAGAGCTGGGGTTGGAGCAGGGAAAGTTGGGGGCACAGGGAAGAACGGAAATATCAAGCTTACTATAAAAATTGCACAGAAAAATTGGTCGAACATATATATACCTAAATAAGTTTTTTTTTTTTTCTTTGGGTATTTTAGTCCCGTTCGACTGCTCATTGGGTCATTACAGGACGGGGGGTTATCCGACCACTTTACTCATCTACTCGATGAGATCATATATCAGATCATGTCTGACCCCTCCGGGACTTGAACTCACGTCGGGTTCAGACCTTGGTTTCAGAGCCGAGGATGCTAACCACTCGGCCACGCTGAGTTATAATAAAGTTATTATAATAAGTTAATAATAAGTTATTATAATGGTTATTATAATAAGTTATTATAACCAGTGATACAATTCACAATCTTCACTTCTTAAAAAAATGTGTAAGCAACGTTCCAAGCAGAAGTAGATGGGTTATAAAGACTAAACATGCCAAGTCTTTACGCTGTAATAGGTGCTTCTGCCGCTCATACTGTATCAATGAGATGCCGGAGCTCCTAGAGAAATATGAAATTATAATAATGATTAAAAGATTAACAACGAAACAGTCAGGCGGCAGGAGATGGGTACCCTTCAAAAATGCAATTTTCTGAATTACTATTGACTATTATTCTCCACCACTTATTTGGTTTTTATTGGGAAAGCAAGTGCAAGTATTCTAGTGCAGTTTTGTAGTTCTTTATAACTTTGGAAGGACAGGGAATTTTTAGCACCTACCTATTTTATTATATCAAACATTTACCACTCACTATTTTCTTGCAGCTTTAGTTTTTGCATTATAAAAATAAATTATGAAACAAATCGTGATATTTTCACTCAAATTTGAACATTTTGTACTTATATTATAGGTCATAGGTGACAAAAAAAGTGTACCAAATACGAGTTTTGTGGGGCAGGGGACTACCTGATTTCAAGGGAAGGAGGTGTTCACTAGATAATATGATGCCGTTTGTGATGTATTCCTGTGCCGAATGCGACCACCCCATCTACCCCTGGGTTGGAGGGCTGATTGGCTGGGGGTTTGCAACCACTAAACTAACCAAACTACCTCCTCCTACTTATAAACACCGCACTTTTTAGGTTCCATTATTGATTAAATGTTACTACCTGCATTTAGGCACTTTTCAGAGACGCTTTTACGCCCGGAGAGATAGATCACGTATGTGAGCCTTGGATCAACCTGGTGAATTACCATTTGAGTTATGTTCTAGTTCAAGCTACAACTGAGATTTAAAGAAGTCGTGTGGAGCCTGAAGTCCAGGCGCACTGACTTGGTTTCTTCTTGAGTTTGAGTTTTGAGGATGGAACGGGTGAGGTTTGGAGCCAGACAAACTCTCGAGCAAGGCTAAAATATTTCCCACTCTTGTGTGCTTGGTTTAATTTTCACTCATTGCTAGGGCAGTGTACAGTGCACATTTTTAAACACAACACCTGGATTTTTAAGTTTAACTGTAATCATGTGATTAATTCAAATACAGATTTCAAATCAAATCTGAGTAAGAAGTAAGCACAAGTTAATATGAGGCAACCAAACCCTTCGAACATGTATGTAATGCTGGTCAGTTAATCATGGCTTCACATCTCTGGTATTATTCATTTGTTATCAAGCCACCGAGAGAGGATCGACCAATATTTTACAGGCTGAAACCTGCTGGTGTGACTAAACAATGCTAAGTGAACAAGTGATATGTGCCCAGTCTGGGAATTGAACCCAGACCTGGTATCCAAGTAGTGCCTCTAACCTATGTTGCTTAAGTTTATCAATTGGAGAGGTAAATATTCTCATGCACGAGCTATTCAGAGACTATGCACTGTGTGCAGCTGGTGAAACGATTTATCTTGGCAGGCGGGAGGGGTTATCCCTACACCTTTTGCCTTCTGCAGTATAGCCTTAAGGTGCGTTTACACCTGACACTTCTCTCCGGCAATAAATGTCAAGTGTCAGACAGAAATCTCTATGAGTGTTTACATCTGAGAGAAATTGCTTGAGATTTATGTCTGACACTTCTCGCAATGCTTAAATTTGCAATAAATGGAGGTCAACTTCCACGATATCTCTCAGAGGAGTTTGAATTTTCAAATAATCGGTGATTACATCTGTTGTTATAGAAGTGTCGACACTTATAGCTGAGAGTAGAAACATAAATTTTTCGGTGTTTTAACTACTGTGATTTCTGTCTGACATAAATGTCACGTGCATTCGCACCTTTACAGAAGCGTCTAAAATAGAATTGATTTACACAGTGCGGGAAATAAAAAAATACTGACGGGAGCTGATTAGCTGAAGAGTGATGGAGATTTTGATGTTTAGACAGTTGGGCTAATAAGGCAAACAAAATAGTCAATGGATGTCCTCAGGGTGACTGCCTATTAGGGTGGGTCGAAAAAACACTTTTTTTTGATATCGTAACCACCGTACCTCTAAAAACTTGCCATTTCATGTGAAAACCCCAAGGAAAAAATTTGAGCCAAATTGGGCCCCCCCTAGGTCTCCCGCTGGGGGGTCAAAGTTTTGGAATTTTTGAAAAAACGCGATTTAAACTAGTTATTTTTGCTTTTTCACTATGTTAAACATTTTTAATCTATATTTAAGGCATATTTATATAATCTACAATTGTTATTGTATAAGAAAATGCCTTTATGTGCTAAAAATAAATAATAGGCTGTAACATAACAAATGACATACATAACAATTAAGGTAAAAAACCCAAAACATCAAATTTAACTATTTTTCAATTTTAGGTTGAAACTCATATATATTTTTGTCT
>KZ651532.1:381212-410119 GCA_001010745.2 Gerris buenoi
AAAAAAAAAAATACATAATTGTTTTTACTTATTACTTTATAAATTTTATTTAATAGCTGCAAAAGCTATTTGCTTGAGCACGGCTGATATTTTCTTATCAAAATATTTTATTATTTAATATTTCTTATCATTTATTAGAAGTTCTTCAGGGCTAATTAATAATAACATTTTCTAATAAAAAAAAGGTGATATGTCATTCCTCTTTATGGCATATTTTTATACCTTATTCATTGATTATTATTGCTTTTATTAATCAAGTAGTTAAATTTAAAACATTTAATAAAAGTTAAGGATAATAAATTGACCTATTAAAAATATGAATAAGAAAAAAATCAGGAACAATAACCTGATGTTGATTCATATTGACAGACTTAAAATACAGAACGGATATGAATGATTTATTACCCCTAAAAGAGACCTTTAATAAATTATAATAAACAATAAAGTATTTTTTAATTGGGGACTGGTTTAAAAACTTTATACTACGCACCGTTTTAGTTGGAGTTTTGATCTCATAATTTTTTTTTTATGGCTAAATATAAATAATATATGAGAGCCCGGGCGCAACGCCTGATTCAGGTGCTAAAAAAACACCACAATTGCTAATGTTAAATAGAAACCAAAAATAGCTAATGATAATTACACATTGGTGTACATTGATGCACTGATAAACTGATATTTTAGTTTTGAGACCAGCTAAAGTCGTCTGAATTGTTTTTGCTTCCGAGCTTACAGAAGGTAACAGAATCTATGTGATCGTTCTGAAGCATGAAAATGTTTTAGTTGGTCTGTCGCTCAATTTTTGCAAACCATCATATCTTAAAATGACTCATATGATTTTATTGAAATTTGGATGGTAGGTCAAATTAGCCTATTGTTGTTTTATTGAAATTTGGATGGTAGGTCAAATTAGCCTATTGTTGTTTTATTGAAATTTGGATGGTAGGTCAAATTAGCCTATTGTTGTTTTATTGAAATTTGGATGGTAGGTCAAATTAGCCTATTGTTGTTTTATTGAAATTTGGATGGTAGGTCAAATTAGCCTATTGTTGTTTTATTGAAATTTGGATGGTAGGTCAAATTAGCCTATTGTTGTTTTATTGAAATTTGGATGGTAGGTCAAATTAGCCTATTGTTGTTTTATTGAAATTTGGATGGTAGGTCAAATTAGCCTATTGTTGTTTTATTGAAATTTGGATGGTAGGTCAAATTAGCCTATTGTTGTTTTATTGAAATTTGGATGGTAGGTCAAATTAGCCTATTGTTGTTTTATTGAAATTTGGATGGTAGGTCAAATTAGCCTATTGTTGTTTTATTGAAATTTGGATGGTAGGTCAAATTAGCCTATTGTTGTTTTATTGAAATTTGGATGGTAGGTCAAATTAGCCTATTGTTGTTTTATTGAAATTTGGATGGTAGGTCAAATTAGCCTATTGTTGTTTTATTGAAATTTGGATGGTAGGTCAAATTAGCCTATTGTTGTTTTATTGAAATTTGGATGGTAGGTCAAATTAGCCTATTGTTGTTTTATTGAAATTTGGATGGTAGGTCAAATTAGCCTATTGTTGTTTTATTGAAATTTGGATGGTAGGTCAAATTAGCCTATTGTTGTTTTATTGAAATTTGGATGGTAGGTCAAATTAGCCTATTGTTGGTCCCACATTAATTTCAAACGTCTGCGCTCCTTAACTTATAAATTGATACTATAATTAATGTTAAAAATCAAAACAATTTTGAGTTTTAATAATTACAAGATAAAAAGAACTTTTTATATACTACATTTTTAAATTTTCTGTCATAAATCATACATTTGAAACCCGTCAAAATGAAGATCGTAAACTTGGCTCTTGTCAAAACAAATAAAATAATTTGCGGATTTTTTCCGAACTAACTTTCCATACAGCAAAATTTGCTGAAAACTAATTAAATTCTGCTGAAAGATTAAAATAATGCATTGTCATCGTGTCTGAGCTATTCTAAAAGTTTGAAATGTCTAGCTACTCGGGAAGTTACCTAGTTATAAATCGATTGCAAGATTTGTACCGGACAAACAAGAAACCAAGTTAATAAAAACGTAGTAATAAAAAATGGGGGAAAATTAAATAAATTTGACAATAATAGGTTTTAATAGTATAATATCATTTAAGTATATGGAAGCTATGTGCCACACTAATTGGAAGAGTATTTTTATTCAACATTAGCTATTGTTGTTTTTTGTCGATCAACTCAGTTGTTGTTTACTCTATAATTATGACATCAATTCGATGCGAGACACATTTGTGGTCGAGTCTGGCTTTTAAGAGTTAATCGAGTTTTCTGTTTGTCTCAGTTTAATTGGTTCAATTGGATTGAGACAGCTAATAACATTTAATAGAGGAGGTTATTTTAAGAAAAAAGCGTTTATTGGTTTTTCGTGTACTGAAGCTATTTTTAATCAGCAGCTGAAGCAGAATTTATCTCTTTCTTATATTATCTGACAATCGATGGTCGTAACTAGTTTGTACTTAATTCTCTCAATAAATTTAATCTTAATTACTTTTTTATTTCCGAGTTTGAAACAGTGCAGGCTCCCTCTTGTCCAACTCATTAATAAGTTGTGAACTTATCAAAAGCAAAGCTTTGTTATTTTTTGAAAACTTTTTTTTTTTTTTTTTTTTTACTTCCGAGCTTACCGAAGGTAACGGAAGCATTGTGTTCACTTTTGAGAACGAAATAGTTTTATGCCTTCGATTTTAAGAATTCCAAGACAGAAATCCGTTTCAGACATCAGGGAACATTTTTGGTCTCGTATCTGTCTGTCTGACTGTCTGTCTGTCGGTCTGTGTGTCCACAAAATTTGAAACGTCCGACGATAACTTGAATAATTCTTGACAGAATTTGATGATATTTGGTAGACACGTTCATTTTACCAATGCCCAGGATGAGTTCGTTGGACAATGTTATCCGTCCAAGCGTCCACACGTAAGGCTAACGTAAACGTAAACTTCAAATTTAAAATTGGAATTTTAGGCCGGGAAAAAATTAAACTTCATCTATTCAATGAGACAAACATTTTTTTAAAATACAAATTTTTAGTAAAACCAACAGCAACACCGCTATGAAGTATTAAAGATCGCTAAAACTAAAAATAGTTTTTGACAATAAACAATGTAACAATAAAGTAATATAACAATAATGTTAAGGTTAATATAACAATAAAGTGCATGATAAGATGCGAGGAAGCTATGTGCCACACTAATTGGCAGTCTATTTTTTTATCTCTTTGTTTTTAAACTTTGTTGCTTTATAAGTAGTTCATACTCAAAAGAAATAAAATTAAATAGCTTGAACTTAAATATTTTGACTTTTCCTTAGTTTATTTTCAAGCTTGAACCATAATTGTATAGAATAAATGACAATTCATTAGATGTATTTCAGGCAACTATGATATTATGACATATTACATTATGTATATATATTATATTATATTATGACATTATTACATATTATGTCTAAATAAATAATAAGGACGCAAATTACTTTACTGANAAAAAAAAAAAAAAAATAAATAATAATACCTGTGGCACAACATCCTGTGAATTACTTGGGCCTGTCAAAGGGCTTTACAACTCGTGGTAATCCGGAACTCTTGGTAATCGGTATGGTCCTCAATGGAGAATCCAAGCCCGAAACAATCAATATTATATCGTAAATCGCTTCTTATGAACATTCTCGCTGACCCTGTACAATGACAACTTAATGCACGGAGAAATTTAATTAGATGTTAAATTTGGTAGATGATGTATAGCTAACTGTCAGGAATGTTCAATGTATATTCATTCACATGTACATGTCATTACTAGAGTTCGGATCAATATGCACTTAAAAACCTCAATATATGCATTTGAAAATTGCGAAATATGCACCTAATATATGCAACTTATCCCAAAAATATATGCACTAAAATATGCACTTATCCCTAATATATGCACTTATCTCCAATATATGCACTTATTCCTAATATATGCACTTAAATATGCATTTATTCCTAATAAATAAAAGCCAATATTCAGCAATAAATATTGAATAGTGCTAAGTAAAGTGCATTTAGAGGGTTTAAAATACTCAAAAACCTGGCATTCGAAGATTAGACAGTAGAATACACAAGAATAACCTATATTTTAACAACAATTAAAATTTACCATTATTTTACAATTAATTTTTAATAAATTATTTAAATTTAGGAAACAGTAAGAAAATTTGTTTGAACTACTAAGACTTCCTCTAAATTTGTAATCTTAAAATTTCGTCTGCGGTCGGAAAGAACCATTTTTAAACGTGAAAACGTTCTCTAAACGTCGCATGACATTACTGGAACATATTTTAGGGCAGCGATGTCAGCTGGGGTCAGATTTTATATTTCGTCTCTACCCTCTGCCCCTTCTAGGATTCGGGTGATGTTCTCCACAGTGGTCCAACCCGGATTACGGTGGAGAACTGCGTCCATTTTTTCTCTAAGTCTTTCCCTAATCGGACCCAGTTTTTCAATTATATTTGGAAGGTCCCTGAAATAAGCTTTAATAAATGCCAATCTCTGAATTAAGGGCACTCTTTGCTATTGGGATGGCCAAATTTGCCGAATCTGCGAAGCCCTCTATATGACCAATGTAATACTCTAATGCACGTGTTGTACATTCATTTGATTAACGAAGTTATTTTAATCCGATAATAAGGGCAGTACTCTATAAATTGTCAGTGGTAGCTTTGTCCAGGATTAAGTCGAAAAACAAGAAAACAAGCCTTCTTAGGGTATTAACTAGTAGTGACTGGTAAACCCCCTGTTCTGGCAGATGCTTAAGACTTAAGGGGGTACGTGCACCGTCACACAGTGAATGACTTCTAATCCTCAAAAGGTTTTGGTACCTAGATAATATATGTTTGACTAGAAACATCATATAAAATATGCACCTTAGTGGTAATTTCTCTCAAAAAGTAGAATATTTAAGCGAAAATATGCAATAATAGTCACTTATGCCGGAAATATGCAATTATATGCAATAATGCCTGAAATATAAATATACTAATATATTAATATGCCTGAATTTAAAGTGGCCTAGTGCATTCCAAACATCATAATTTGTAAAGAAAAATCACTTGGGGCAATAAAAAAAAAAATATATGCAAATATGCAAAATCTGAACTCTATTACATCATTACACATATCGTGTTCATGCTGTACATTTTACAATTTATCCATACATAATGATAATATAATTACGGTACCTATACGTACAATTTTTAAAAAAATAGTTTTATCTTATTTCTTATACACCTCACTAATATGGAAATCCCGCTTATCCGGACAAAAGTTAAATTCCACTTAGTCAATTCTTAACTTATCCATATTGAAAAATATTAACTGTTAAATTTTATTAATTACATATGCTTTCCCTACTATTCAAGACCTTAACTTAAACAATGTGTAACATGTCATGCTGACTAAAACTTTTTTTTTTTTTTTTTTATTCTTCCACCATATTGGCTGCCATCTTGAAAATATTGAGTGTGTAATTTCCACAAACTATACTGTTATGACAAAAGCTGAGATGCACCTACGAGTATGTGCTGCTTATCGTTACACAAACAAAGTCTCTGAAATGAAGAACTCACTACGTTCATTAAAATATATTTGTTTAAACCATTTTAAATATATTAATCACTTTTGGTTATTGTGCATAGTTTTAAGTTGCTTTTTAAGTTTAATTTGTGGAGTAGCCCTATCATGAATCAAAATCAGAGTTAGATTCAGGGGTGTACTGGTGCAGGAACGCCGTTCCGGTACTGCTTCAGGTATGAAAAATTAGAGAAAAATCAGTGTATGTTCCAAAGATTCTACTATAATTTTTACATTTTAACAAATTAAGTTGCATTTTTAAAAGCTTTTATTTAACTTGCAATGTTTGTATGTATGTATGTATGTATGTATGTATGTATGTATGTATGTATGTATGTATGTTCAGGTCAAATCTCGCTACTGAAATTTAAAGCAGTTATCCTCAACCTATTGAATTTAAATTTTGCATACACGTTTAGTTTGGATGACAATACATGTTAAGCTAAGTGACATCATTCTAAATCCAATATGGCGGGCAGCCCAAGATGGCAGACTATTTTTTTTTTTTTTTGCACGCCCATGATATGGGTATCAAATGAAAGGGTTTGGTGAGAAGAATACGAATAAAAGCTTGCATTTATTTATTTATTTTTTTTAAAAACATCAACTTATTTCAATACTATATTACCATCATATTATGTTTAGAAATGGCTCTACAACTAAGAGTGGGTGATGGCTAGGTATTTTATTCACTATGTACCTTTCATTTTTCTGTATTAAGATATGAACAGATAAAGAACTATGAGATAAGGAAATAAAGGGCAAGATATAGATAGAAAGTTGAGACTTGATAAGACATTTTAGAGACATTGCCAATTATTTTTATACCTTTATATTAAAGACATTGCAAGAAATTAACAAGGCAGGTTTTTCTGTTATGCAAAAATGAAACTTTTGTGCCTTAAATCAGCACTCTTTCCAATTAAAGGATTTGGTTAGCGCACTGATCTTGAAAATAAGAGTCCAGGGTTCAATTCCCAGAAGTTGTGTGTATTTTTATGTGTCTCTCTCCCATCCTCGTTAATGCTTTGGCATTTTTTTTTTTTAACTTATAAATGATATTGAATTAAACCGAATGTCATTGTGTGTTTCAGGTTTTCAGCAAGGAGCGCATCTTCTTCTGTTACTCTGGATAAAATTGATAACTTTACAGTCGCCAATGAGCCTGTACTCGGTAAGAATATTTTAATTTTCTCCTCCCCCCACAAATTTTAAATTTTTCTTCTAAGCTTACTGAAGATAACGGAAGCTACGTGATTGTTCTGAAGAACAAACATATTTTACGTCTCCAATTTCAATAATTCTAAGACAGAAATCAGTTTCTGACATCAGGGAACATTTTTAGTTCCGTGCCTGTCTGTCTGTCATTCAATTTTTCCGAACTAACATATCTTAAAAACTACATGTCCGATTTTAATGAAATTTTTATGGTAAGTTATAATTAGCTCATTGTTGGTCCCATATAAGTTTCAGCCTTCTGTACCCATTTGTTTCTCTTCAATATTCTCACAAATATACATTTATTTTCACCTATATCTTCAAAAGTACTCATCTGATTGTTATGAAATTTGGATGGTTTGTCGAAAGTTGCACGCAGATTGCACCAGAGTAATTAATTGATATTTCAATTCATATAAAAAGTCAAAACAATTTGTCAAACTAAAAAAAATAAAAATAAAAATAAAGAATAAACGGGGAAACAATGAAATAAATTAGACAATAATGGCTTAAAAAAAACATAAAATCAATTAATTGAGCGATAGGATGCAAGTAAGTGTAAGTCCCCCTAGAAAAAAGAAAAAGGCACTTCTTTAGATGGTTACTCCCCTTATTAAGAAAACAAAGGGGAGTAACCATCTAAAGAAGGTATACGGAGTATTCTTCTTTAGATTGTTACTCCCCTTATAAAAACATAAGTATGATATTCCTTTGTCCCAAAGTACATTGGACTAAGCATCCCTTTGGCTAAATAGTTATTTAGTCAAAGTCATTTATATACTAAAAAAACACAGGGGAGTAACCATCTAAAGAAGTACCAAAATAAATAATAAATGATTGTAATAAAAAAGATAAAGTTGCATTATTAATAAAGGTGCACAGGCTTTTTCGCTAGGTTGTTTAAACGTTAATCTCTCTGTTGTTTTTCCTGTAACATCTGTTAAAATGAATTTGGAGTCTTATAATTTGCTTCCACCACTGGAAGCATCAGCTGTGTTGTTGAATATCATTATGTTATCTTGAAGCTATAGTAATATATATTTCTACTTTTTTAAAAAAACTCTAGCCATTATATTATACTGGTTTGAAACTCTGTAGTTCTTTTAAAAATTATTTTTGTCGGAGGAAATAAGATGAGTGAAGGAAGACAAGGGTTGATTGATGGCGTCCTTTATATTCTATATGCAGAGCTGATGACAAGCTGGAACCCAGCCTGTTTACTCTACCATATGACTCTTCACTCGCCCCGTGTCATTTTATTATGAAAATTGCATATAGATCACAAATTTAATATCACTTAGTTTGCACCAAGAAAGATAAGGTTTTAAAGGGATATTAATAAATTTCCTTTCAATATATATTGGTCAGTGCTTCCGTCTAAAATGATTTTATATTAGTTTTTATTTTGTTTATTTTGGATTTTGTAAATATCTCTAAAATAAATAAGTTGCACTTATCCAATGATTAATCCAAGATGAATTATCAACCTTTGTATACGAATAAGCTGGCATTTCCATAAGTTTTAAGTCATCATAGTAATCTCCAAAATACATAAAAATTTAATAATTGAAGAATGAAATTTGCGGAACAGCTGAATTTAGAGAACTAAATTTACTCATGATGAGATTCATGGGTTTTAAAAATTTGGGATTAACAAAATCTACAATGTCAATTTAATTCCCCTAAACATCTACAAAGACTATTAGTAGGCGGGTATAGAGTTATATTAAAAGTTGTTTAGATATAAGGGGAGATCAGATTATTCCTACGAGAGTGGAATAAAGACAAATTTATTTTTATAACTTTTAAATCTTAATTACATGTCCCTTGATCGTAAGGACTGTTTCTGTCTTTAATTAATCAAACTGGAATCTTAGGGAGTCTTATAAGGTATAAAGAAATTGAACAGATAAAAAACAGACTCGTGTATAACTTTGTTTAGTCTTATTCTGTGAGTATCGTTGTAACACTGTTTCTATAATAAATTGAATGAAAAGTGTTTAAACTGTTAGTTTCCTTTAAAGTAAAGGCAAATAATATTTTGTTTAGCTGAAATTATTGATAAATATGTGGTTATCAACTGTTCATTAACAAAAATTGTGACCATTCTAAATTGTAATACCTTGGACATATATTTTTCCAAAACCTTGGTTAATCTACATCTTTGATTTTTACGAATGACTGACCCTCGCAACCCCCTTAGCAGTTGGCTCTCAATCAGTCAATCATCAAGCAGCATCGAGGGTGGTCAGCAGTGGTTGTGGGGTTCACCACCTGACCACTCGGCTCTGGGATCAATTCCTGGACCGGGCCCCCCGCTCAATGTCCACCCAGCAGCATTGTTTAAATAAAGGGGAAACTATGAAAGAGTAGCGCTATCAGTTTTCGGCCTGGAAACCATGATCAGCACTCTCGGTTCGATATAAAATCGAGATGTGAATCATGTTTATCAGCCAAACACTTTCACTAATGTGAAGAGTTTGGTCTTTCAACCCAGGTTTGTTCAATAGAACCACTGTTCTTACGGTTTAAAAGCCTCTTGCTAGAATAGGAATCAAAACCTTTAACTCTCAGAATACACAGATGTTAGCCATGAGCTACCCCTTGAGGGACCCCGTTTAGAAGTATACCATCAAATATTTATGATTTTATGTTGCATTGAGTGTTAACTGTGGTTCAGCTGAAGATATCCTAACAACGTATAAACTTGTTCTATGTTAACAGACTACCTGCCTGGAAGTCAGGAGAGGAAAGACATCGAGGCTGCTATCAAGACGATTTCTAGTCATATCGAGGATGTTCCCATCATCATCGGAGGCAAGGAGTTTAAGACTGAACTAGTCAGGCATCAGCCGATGGTGAATATTCTTTCTTTTATTTATATCTTACTTGATTCTTCACCATGGAATATGGAGTGTGTTATATTTAATGCTTATGGTTACAAANATTAACAAAATCTACAATGTCAATTTAATTCCCCTAAACATCTACAAAGACTATTAGTAGGCGGGTATAGAGTTATATTAAAAGTTGTTTAGATATAAGGGGAGATCAGATTATTCCTACGAGAGTGGAATAAAGACAAATTTATTTTTATAACTTTTAAATCTTAATTACATGTCCCTTGATCGTAAGGACTGTTTCTGTCTTTAATTAATCAAACTGGAATCTTAGGGAGTCTTATAAGGTATAAAGAAATTGAACAGATAAAAAACAGACTCGTGTATAACTTTGTTTAGTCTTATTCTGTGAGTATCGTTGTAACACTGTTTCTATAATAAATTGAATGAAAAGTGTTTAAACTGTTAGTTTCCTTTAAAGTAAAGGCAAATAATATTTTGTTTAGCTGAAATTATTGATAAATATGTGGTTATCAACTGTTCATTAACAAAAATTGTGACCATTCTAAATTGTAATACCTTGGACATATATTTTTCCAAAACCTTGGTTAATCTACATCTTTGATTTTTACGAATGACTGACCCTCGCAACCCCCTTAGCAGTTGGCTCTCAATCAGTCAATCATCAAGCAGCATCGAGGGTGGTCAGCAGTGGTTGTGGGGTTCACCACCTGACCACTCGGCTCTGGGATCAATTCCTGGACCGGGCCCCCCGCTCAATGTCCACCCAGCAGCATTGTTTAAATAAAGGGGAAACTATGAAAGAGTAGCGCTATCAGTTTTCGGCCTGGAAACCATGATCAGCACTCTCGGTTCGATATAAAATCGAGATGTGAATCATGTTTATCAGCCAAACACTTTCACTAATGTGAAGAGTTTGGTCTTTCAACCCAGGTTTGTTCAATAGAACCACTGTTCTTACGGTTTAAAAGCCTCTTGCTAGAATAGGAATCAAAACCTTTAACTCTCAGAATACACAGATGTTAGCCATGAGCTACCCCTTGAGGGACCCCGTTTAGAAGTATACCATCAAATATTTATGATTTTATGTTGCATTGAGTGTTAACTGTGGTTCAGCTGAAGATATCCTAACAACGTATAAACTTGTTCTATGTTAACAGACTACCTGCCTGGAAGTCAGGAGAGGAAAGACATCGAGGCTGCTATCAAGACGATTTCTAGTCATATCGAGGATGTTCCCATCATCATCGGAGGCAAGGAGTTTAAGACTGAACTAGTCAGGCATCAGCCGATGGTGAATATTCTTTCTTTTATTTATATCTTACTTGATTCTTCACCATGGAATATGGAGTGTGTTATATTTAATGCTTAAGGTTACAAACTACCATCGAGATACTATAACAATTTGTTTTTGGCAGATTATATTTGGTAGATATTTATCATACTACAAACAATGAATTAATCTTCAGCTATTTAAAAGAAATAGTGGTGATAAGATGAGGGTTGGAACTTAGTTCCAAATGCATCTTGAATCAAAATGGTCAATAGGAAAACCACCTTTAACTTAGTATGTTTATTTAGTAAAATGAAAGCTACATTCCAAATTTTAAGATTCTAGTCTAGTGCATTTGGTTCTGCAGATATCAAATTTTGGTAAATTCCTCTAAGCTCCTAGGATTTACCATCTGAATCAGACAAATGTAAGCTATACTTAGGTAATTTGCAGATTGGTTGATTTGGGTTAGTACCAACGAGTAGTATGGATGCTTGAGAGGTAATGATAAATAAATGGATGCATAAGAGGTATTGATTAATATTATGGATGCTTGAGAGCTAATGGTGAATATTATGGATGCTTGAGAAATAATGATGAATATTATGGATGCTTGAGAAATAATGATGAATATTATGGATGCTTGAGAGGTAATAATGAATATTATGGATGCTTGATTGAGAGCTAATGATGAATATTGCGGATGCTTGAGAGATAATGATGAATATTATGAATGCTGGAGAGGTAATAATGAATATTATGGATGCTTGAGAGGCAATATGTATATTACAGAAAGGATGAATGTTAGTTTTAAGTTAAAAAGCCTTTAATTCTTAAAAAAAAAAAAAACAAATGAATGATTAGAGCACACGCATGGAACATAGGGAAATTGTGGTTTCATTGCCCAGTGAAGGATCATATATTTTATCCTCTTTCTTATTTTATTTTTTATTTTTAAAAAAAATCTTAACATTCTTTAATTTTAATTTAGTTTGTTATATGAAAGCTGGCGATTGTAAAATGTTTAATTTTTTTTATTACGTGATAATAAAAAGTAACCTCATGTCCTTGATTTAATTTGAGAATTTGTAATGGCATATTCACAACACCTGTACAGTCTTATCATTGTAGACAAACTCCCTTTATATTCTTATCATTTTTCCCTCTTTTATTCTTGTTTTTTTTTTTTTTTTTTTTTATTCTTACAAATAGTTTTATCACCTTGTTAACAAATCCATTAAATGAATAAATAATACAATCAAATAACTGTTTGTCTCACTATTTCTAGTTATAAACAGTGACTCTGACTTTCTGGTTAATTGTTTGATTATTATTTTATTTTCAATTTAATATGAATAGTTTGTCTAAACGTCTATTTGTTAGTTGTTTCGAGCAATATTTTATTGGTGTAATAAAGCTAAATTAGTACATTTATCAACAATCCTACTTCACACTATCATTTTGAGTTTGTGAATTTCTTAAATCACTTTGTTTTGTCTTTCTAAACAAAATCATCACATTCTATTTTTAGGAGAAAAACTTTTTTTTTTTTTTTTTTTAAATAATTACCAATTTCATTTTTAATGACTATAAATTCTAGAATTTACATTCTATCTTTTTTAATCTGTCTAAAGAAAAACAGTGCACTTAAGAAAGCGCCTAATAATTCCTGAACTCATGTTGGCTCATGGGTTTAAAGAAAATATACAAGCTCTCATTGTCTCTCCTCCCATTTTTTTCTGATTTTCCCGCGCTGTCAGAGTTAAAAAGTATAATGTGTTTAATATAAACTACTGGGCTGATTCAGACGATATTTGGCATGCTTGTTCAGAAAAATCATACCCCGAGGAGAAATCGAGAAATAAATTTTAGCTCTAAATTTGGGGGCACTTCCCTCCAAAAACTCTGAAAAAATGATTTCTTGAAAAACGGTTCCTACGATTTTGATTAAAAAATTCTAAAATGCAGTTCATTTAAGTATGAATCTAACGATATAAGCTGTTTTCCTGGGAAAAATCTAGTTCCTAAGACAAAAGGTTAAAACACTGACACGGAGAGCTGGTTTGATTCCACGCCCGGGAGAAGTTATTTATGGTATATTTTGATGAAATGTTCAGTAATAATTAAATGTACGAAAACTAATAAATGGGAAACACTGGGCTGATTAAATATGAACTCGTATATGAGAAAGTTTGTCTGAGTTGTCTCGCACCGATTTAAAAATATTGTATTTTCATATTATGAATCCACATACCTACATATTTAATTTTTTATTTTTTTTTTTACTAAATATAAACTGATTCAATTTTTTTTGTTATTACTTTGATTTATTTAAACAAGTTAATAAATCAAACTCTCAATAATGCGTTATGGTCCTTTGAGTTTCAATTATCAAGAGTCGACTGTATTTATTTTTTGGGGGTCTAATCGGTTCTTTTCAATATACCTTTATAGATTTTTTTTTTTTTACCACAACAAGCATGTCCAAGATACATTAGTCCAAGCATTGTAGAAACATGATGCAACCGAATACTTATTGAACCACCCTCTTATTAATCGATAAAATGAATTTAATATTAGCATACTTCTAAAGTGTTTTCTTCGACAATTTCAAACCGGCTACTATAAATATCTTGATAGAAAAATGTGCTTAACCTAGTTATTACTAAATCCATATTGCTTTTGAGCTTGTTCAAGGTAATGGAAGCTTTTTTGTAATTTATCTATTTTTGACTTTTACATTCAAATAAATCACTGAAGAATAGTGAGTGTTGTTTGAGCTAAAAATACTCAACATTTTTTTAGACATACATTTTGACTTTTTTTTTTTTTTTTGATATTTTACATTTTTACTCTATAAATAGGGGAAAATTTATCGTGTCTTTCTATGTGTTTATTAGTAAAATCGGTTGAACTAGCCTATACAAGGCATCATGTATAGAAATGAAAAAAACTGGCACATATAATTAAAGTCTTTTCTAAATATTGATAAAGAAATGCACCAATTATGGATTATTCTTCATTTCATAAGTTTTATCTTTATACAATTTTCCTCTTCAGTTCTCTATTTTGAGATATGGCTGTATACAGGTTGATTTTGGGAATCTTGGGTGTATGTATCTGTTGTAGATTACCTGGGCTTCGATGTAGCGTATCTGGTTTTTCAAGAGAGTATGAAATGAAAAAGAATACATAAATAATGCAATTTATATCAATATTAAGGAAACACTTTAATTGTGTATGCATTATATTTGTTAGTTTTTGCATTTCTATACATGATGCCCCATATGGGTTAGTCCAACCGTAAAATCTGTTTTGCTCTCATTGATCATTAACTTCAAATTTCCGTATTTTTGAACTCAAACCCATTTTTTTTTGGTAGTTTTATAACTTTTCTCTATAGAAGTGGGCCTTCCCTGGCTTTATACACGTTTTAAGGATTATTAGGTGACTCCTTAGGTACCTTATTAAAGCACCTTATTTGCACTTTGAAAATTCTGACTAGGGATGTCAATAGTTCGATAGTTGAAACAATCGATAACTCCGATACAATCGGTCCCAACTATCGATAGTATCGATAGAACTATCGAACATATAAGAAATTTAATTGGGGTCACTAAAATAGAGACCCCAACAAAAATTTTTTATATATATATTTAAATGCGCAAAATATATGGTTAACCTTATTTAATTATTATGTTATTGAAATAGGATAAAAACAACAGACTTTACAAAGTAAACTATAAACTTATAATGCGATAATTAATATTAATTTGGCTCTAAGACTCTAAAAATTAATAATAAAACGATAAAATAATTTAATCGTTTAGTTGTAAGAATACAAGAAAATTTATTTTCTTGAATTTTATTTATTTGAAACTGGATTTAAGAATTATATATTACTTAAAAATATGGTTGCAACAAGTTTTAACGCGGTTCNCCCGGCGCTTTCCCTTTTTTTGATCCTGACAAAATATCATCAAGCTCGGATATTTTGAATTTGACCTCCAATTCCGTATGCGAGTTATACATTTCGCAGTATGACAGATGATTAATTTTGACGCTGTCCGGATTCAGTAGTTCATGGAAATACATTAACCATGTCCTTGCCTCTATGTCTCCACACAGAAATGCATTGTTAGGTCTAAGTCTCTTTACCTTTCTCCAAAATTCTTTTGAGTCTCTAGCATCAGTTAATTCTTTAGCGATTTCCTCGTAATACGTTTTTCTTTTTTCTTTTCGTAATAACTTATAATTTCTCTTAGCCTCACTATACATTTGTCTCGTCAACTCCGTGCTATTAACTCTTACCAAATCCAGCATTTTGAATGTCCTATTTCTCGACTTCTCACATTCCCTATCGAACCAGTCCTCGTTCTTCTCTTTTCTTTTTACTTTGCCTCTCTTGTCCCCTTCTTTGTAATTGGCAGCCTTTTTTATCGCATCCGTTAAATCCTCTACTGTTAAAACTTCGTTATTACTATTTTTACATTTCTTGTCCACTATTATTTCTAGTTTTTTCTTGTATGACACCATATCTACACTTTCCCAGACTAATTTAGGTAATAACGGCATTATCTCATTCACCGAATCTCCACATTCAACTATTTTTTAAATCTGTTTAATTGTTAATAAATATCAATATTAAACTGATAAGGTTTACTATTAAAGATTTCATTCATTAGAATAATAAAATATTTAAAATATAAAACGTCTAGATGGCTTGTAGGTGTAATAAATAAAGAAAAACCTCATTTCATTCCTGAGTTCGTGGATGGGGGTCTTCAAGGGTTTTTTTTAATAAATCATGACTCAGTTTTTCATGTTATGAAGTGGCTATATTTCGACCCTCTCCGGGGCATAGACGTGCCTGAAACATCATTTTTTAGGGTTTCGAGGTCGTCCTAGAAACCCTTATGATTTTGGTAGTTCATCCGTCCGTCGCATCTTGGAGTATATCTCCCGACCTACTGAACCTATAGACTTGAAATTAGGTATATAAGTTAAACTTTTTTTGCCCAAAAACAGAAAACCTATTGCGAACTTAAACACTCCAAATTTCTGCGATCTGCGATCAATTGCGAATAGATCGCAATATTTTATATTTTTTGTAATTTTTAAGTTGGGTATCATTTCACTTAAATATATATCTCTGTGGTCCAATAAAAATTTCCGGGAGTTGATCTAAAAAAATTGAAATTTTAGAAATTTTAGGGGGCCGTAACTAGGGAGCCCCAAAATGTTTGTGATTTGAAAAATCGAAGTTGGGTATCATTTTAAAGGTATTGAAATTTGGTTCACAAAAATGTATCGTGTTTCCAAAATGGTGGCCATTTTACCTCTAAAAAAAAAATCAATAAGTGCATACCGAAGATAGTAAAGGATAAATATATGCACACCTTGTTTAAAAAAATAATTATAATGAATTCTTATGACCGAAGAAACCCTTTTAGTAACTTGCTGGCAAGTACTTGACGGATTTTTTATATATAATTTTTAAAAAATTGACTACAAAGTTGCTTTATAAATCTAAAATAAAGTTATCTTAATCAATAATGGTTTTTTTCCTACCGTTCGAGTGCCTAGGTACAATCCAGTGTCAAAAGTATTTATTAAAACATAAATAGTGTGTCTCTCCCAAATGTATTGGGTTCGTTATTTTATTTTATTCAAATGAAACGTTTCGACTAATGGAAGAGTCATCTTAAGTCAATTATATTTCTAAAACACAATTTCATATGAAGTTAGACATACACACTAGTTTTCTTTATAAAACTTATGTTTTTAATTATTTGTAATTTACTATTACATTGAAACATTATTAACAAGCTTTAAAAAATAAATACTTACGGTACAATTAATACTTACATTCAAAAGTAAGGAATAACTTATATGGTATATTTTAATTAGTACATTGCGTAGCTCCTTATTTAAGTTGTTAAGAGTTTATTTATTTAATTGCTAGTTTTATAAAAAAAAATGTTTTAAATTACGACTCCCTCTAACGGAAGTAGATCTTTTAAATACCATGAAATAACCTTGTATTGTAAGTATTTATTTTTTTAAAGCTTTTTAATAATGTTCCATTGTAATTGTAGATCACAAATAATTTAGTAAAAAAAACTAGTTAAGGTGTAAGTCTACATTGTGTTTTAATAATATAATTGACTGAAGATGACTCTACCATGAGTCGAAACGTCACATCTTAATGAAATAAGGTTTTTCTTTATTTATTACACCTGTAAGCCATCTAGACGATTTATATATTAAAAAAATATGTACATTTATAAATTATTAAATATTTAAATCTTTATTAATAAAATATTTGTTCTTGCGGTTTGACATTTTATTGAGTTAGTACAAGTTAATGACTTTTTTTTTTGTAGCTTTATTTAATACTACCACTTAAAAATATTTCAATTGAAAACAATTAATTATATTAATGCTCTTCTATTCGTGTTAGTTAAACATAAAAATACCTTTGAGTCTAAACGTGACCGAATTTTTTTGGCACCGAAATTTCAACTATAATCACTCTATTATTTAAACTTGGCATCGAGCCAAAACAAAAGCAACAATTTGACAGCTTACTACAATGGTAGATATGTAAATGCTAAACAATTCTATTTCTCGGTGAATTCATTTAAAAAAAAAAACTAGTATGTAATAATTTTGACGATGCTATTTGAAAATAAATTTTGGGGGTGAGTAAACGATTAATTTATTTTATTTAATTATGAAAAAGGAGGAAAAGAGAGATAAAAATGTGATAGTGACTAAAATTTGAACCAACAATCCACCTCACTTAATAATCGAATGCTCTAAATTCTGTAGAATACAATTTAAAGAGTAAAAGAGAGATAAAAAATATGGTGCAGTGACTGTGAATTGAACCACTTATCTAGTTAACTTTATGCTTGAGTACTCTAATGCCGGCTGTACATTCTCGTCCCTTAAAAGTCTCACTTTAAAAAAAACTCAAGTGGGAGGTATTACCCTAATGCGTCTAGGTTCACTCTTGTCTGGTTAATTGCGGACAGATGTGCATGTTAGAAGAGACCCTTTGACTTGGGCTCGAAAAAACAACTCAAGAGAGAGCTCCGAGACAACCTGAGGACGTAATAGGGGTACCCTGTACACTTTTAAACTTTGGTTGTCTCAAATTGTTCCTTAAAAGTGTACAGCCGGTATAAATTCTGTAGAAAATCGTTTACTAAATCTAGATCTACAGTCTTTGCCAAACAAAAGTTAGTGCGTTGACAGCTCGGGAAAAACTCGCAGATTGGGGGGTGGGGAGCCAACGAGAGCTCTAGATTTGCCCTCTGGATAACCACAAAGAAGGTAAATGTAGTGGCTTTATTTTTTCCCTCAGAGGTTGGCCAATCTGTGTGTCACTCGATTCACGCTGTCAATGCAATAACTCTCGTTTCGCACAGACTTTAGCGGAGGAAATTGCATTAGAGATTTTCTTAAACCTGACATTTCAAACATTCAGCACAGGGAGTTTCCATGATGAGAGTTTCCATAAAGTGAGAATGATCCCTGGATTCAAAAAATCTCTTGACGCAGTGTCCTCCTCAAGATCTTCGATTTATTATACTTTGGTGCAGAAACCTACGCTATATAGAGCACAGTTTAATGTTTAAGATAAGAGGTTTATTAGACTGCTCATTACTACTATAATATTGGTGGCCATGGTGTTTTATTTGTTTAGAAGGATTTGTAAGTCTTTAATTAGTATTTTATTAGTTTTGAAGGATTATTGTTTTGAAGGATTTTATTAATTTAAATGGATCAACTATTTGTTGGGTAACCCTGTTTGACTATTATAATTTTTTTTTGTTAGATGATGCATTTTTTCTCTATATTAAAAGTTTTTTTCTATTGAATGCCAGATAAGTGACGAGTTATTTAAGTCTAGGCTAGTTAAGCGTGTGAGTTTTGTCAAGATGTCTCGACTCTAAAGCCATTATACTTTTTTTTATTAATAATTTTTTTCAAAGAAGAAATGTAGAATGGTCTTGTTAACTAATAATAGATAGAGTTGGAGGGTCACAGTGCTGGCCAAAGAGCCTCTGAAATAGACCATCTGATTCTATTTATAGATAATCACTCTCTCTCACTGCCCACTATGAGCCTTTGACAATTGTAGGTGGCAAATAATATGGGAATTTCTCTCGGTTTCATGCATTTGAACTTGACTTCAAACAACATTTTCTATGAAGATAAAATATACGTCTGATTTTCAAAAGAAAAAAAAACTAAATTTATTTAGGATGGAAACTTTTATTTAATAATTGCTTTAATATAAGCTGCTTTAATTATTTCTTAATAAGCATTTTATTGTAAATTATTATTTTCTATAATTCTGCTGGGGGTTGCTAGTAATAGAATAGGGTGTATGAACTACTTGTTGGAATCTACCAATTAGGCCGCTTATTTGAGCCCTATTTATTAGCCCCTTAAGGATTTGAGCCACTTCACAAACCAATGCACCACCGAAGAGAATACGTCAATAGTTAGCCATGCAAATCAAAGTGCCTGAGCATAGGATTGAACCTCTGACCTCAACCTTTATTAACCCTGCACTTCTAACAATACGTCTCTGAGGCATTCATGCTGATTTTAGTTGATAGCTCTCGATGGGCAAGCGTACCAGCGATTAGTCCTTCTAGGTATGCTATCTCTGTTTAATTAACCTTCAGATCGCGTCAAAGTCGGGTCTTTACTGTGCTTTTATATATTAGTAATTTACCATTTCTTATAGTCTACTGTGCCTTCGGGACCCTATCGAGCCTAACCTTATTGAGCTTGTTGCCTTTAATTGTTCCTAAAATGTGATTATTACAATATTATATTGCCATATTTATAAAAATGTGAACTTTTTTTTATATATATTCATTAGATTATCATATTACAATTTCAGATTTAAAAGCAGCAGGTGCTAGTGAGGAAAAATGTAAAATGTATATTTGGACCTGCTCTTTTCTGGTCAAAGGGTCAGTTTAATAATAATTTTCTGCTTAACGAGCACATTTCAACCATTTTATTTGACAAAGAAATGTTTCAAGTTGATGATTTCATCAGCATTTAAATCTTAAACGTGTATAAGTTGGTCTAATTTTAATTTACGTCGTAGTGTTAGAAATAATGGACTATTAGACAGTGTTAGTAAGGCAGGGTTAATCGATGCCCAAGCAGAAGTTAACCAATTTCTTTAGCACTATGACTACTCTGACTACCCCCCCCCCTCTATTAGTTATTGAATTTGACTAATTATTTGATTTGTTATGTTTGCAGCCTCACAACCACAAGCATAAGATAGCGAAATTCTACTACGCCACCCCCGTAAGTACTGCTGAGACCTTCATTGCTTTCTTACCTTACTGTAACCCTAGGTACATTGGTTTTCATTTCATTTTATTTAATTAAAAATTATTTATTTATTTTATTTATTATTTTTCATTTACACAAAAGTTTTTAGTGCAAAATTTTAAGTTCGTATTTATAAAAATTGTTATTGTTATTATATTTTTTTTATTAATATTTATTTTAATTAATTTTTTAATTAGTCGTTAATTATCTAGAAATATGTATTATTTTTTATTGTTGATTTAAAATATGATGTCCTTATTCACTGAATAATACTGAAAGTTGAAACTGAAATTTAAACAACTTATTGAACCAACAAATTATATTTAAATAAGTGAAATAAACATTACCTAAATTAAAGTGAAATGACAAGAATAAAATCACGTTAAGCTTTTTAGACTTTTGACTTGTAATGCTGCTTACTTCAGCACTTGCCTGCCTTATCTTGGAGCAAGTTACTTGCTTGCCTTGCCTTCTGACTGACCAAGTGTTTTGAGTCTACTTACCATTTGTAAGATCCTCAATCATTAATATTATGCGTAATTTCACCAAATCTCAAACAATGCCAGAAATAATCTGGTGCGTAGGCTTCCGCGGGTAGACTTGTAATAAACAGCTTGGTTTTCCGGTGGAATCCACATCACGATGGGGATGAAGTCCGACGTTTCACATCCACTACTGGAAGCATCTTCAGGGGTGTGGTGCATCGTGATGTGTAGCAGGTGATGTTGTGACCGTGGCGCCGCTTCTTGGTCACTTCCCGACTTCGAACATCACCCGCTGCAAAAGGAACACCAACAAAGGTGACACCTGCCCGATTGCATCATCCCGACAAAGGATAAACCTGACTCAAGGAACCCCCGGGGAATCCCCAGTTATAATCTACGTTCCAGAAAGCAACTATAAATACGCCGTCCTTCACTCCAGTTGTCAGTATGTCTTGTTGCTTCAAGTAAATATCACGATGCACCACAACCCTGAAGATGCTTCCAGTATAGGAAGCGAAACGTCGGACTTCATCCCCTTCGTAACACGGAGTTCACCAGAAAACCAAGCTGTTTAATACCAGAAATAGTTACACAGACAATACTCAAATTATGCTTATTGAACCCTAGTAAAGAAACGAGTGTGAAGGCAAAGGAGCTAGATAAAAAAAGAAAAATAGGATTAGCTTATTATTCCGAAGTTTGATCTTGCTTTTGGACACTGTGTATAGGATCTTGATTTTAGACACTGTGTATAGGATCTAGCTTTTGGATACTGTATAGGATCTAGCTTTTAGACACTGTGTATAGAGCCACCGTCTATCTCTTAGATAGGCTCTATTTTTACTGGTCTTATATTACTTTGCTTTGTAAGTTTCATCGCACACCTATTACCCCAATTTTGAACCACTTCCCGTTATTCAAACTTCCCCAAATTTTGCACATAGAAAACAAGGTGAAAAAAAAAAAAAAAAAAAAAAAAATTGTACTTACATAAGACCAGTTTTCAAAAATGGAATTTTTATATTAATTATTCTAGTAGTTTTTACTTATCATAGAAGCTGTACTAGATTATTATCATTTATTTATATTTATATACTGCATGTTCTGTACCTATGAAAGAATATTTATAGGGCTTTGTGCTTATAACCAATGCTGTATTATTATTATTTTTTTTTTTTGTAAACTTGTATAATTGCAAATGTGAAATAAAATAGTTTGTATTGAATAAAATTCATTATATAAATAGTAGGTTAGTGTTCAAGGTAGGTTGATATGTGTTGCATGATGCAAAGAAAAAAATTAGAAACACTGAAGAGTAGTTAAGTTCAGTGGACTTAATGAACTAATTCACTGGAGGACTAAGTCAGTGTCTGAGTAAGTAAGATGATGATTTATTATATTAAATCTGAGTGTTCACTCAGAGAGTCTCAAAATTATCATTGATTGGGTAAATATAACTAATTATGTTAAACACGGGACTACATAAAAGCAATAAAAGTCGATGCTGGCAATATTGGTGATCTAAGCAATAGGACACCTGCAGACAGGCGGATTTTATTTAGTCAACTCGTGTCTTCCAAGGAATACCTAATATGAGGGTTGTTCAGAAAAAGTGAGAGTACTGGGTGCTCTCACGTTTTTGCTCAGGGATTTTTTTTTTCTTCAAAAGTTGGCATCCCTGGGTAACAGAAGTTGTCCCAAAGAGAGCGAGAGGTGTTTGACTTTTTCCTGTTAGTTTCTGTGCGACATGTCTATCAAAACTCCTACCAAGTGTGAGGTCTGTGCGGACATTCCTTCTCGCAGAAGGAAAAGCATAATATGCAATTTTTATATCGTATCATAAGTTTTTATGGCAAAGGTGGATGGAAAATTCATGGATGGATCATTCACTATTGTGAATTTTCAGAAGGGAGAATGAGTGTTCACAACTAACAGTGGTCAAAAACCTTAGAGTTGAAGACCATAAATTTTGACTGATGAGAGGTGGTTCAAAAAATCGAGGAATATGTTTATGGAGACCGCAGATTGACTTTGGATGAAATATTCACGATGTTTTTACAACTCTTTAGAATTCTTTTGTATGAGACGATAACATAGATACTGGAAGGATAGAAGAAAAAGTCTCTCCACGTAAAATTAACTTTTTTATTAGCCAAAGCAGCTTTCAGCCTCTAAAAGGCCATCATCAGTGCATAATAGAACAAACAGAGGTGATAAATCATGTAATATAGCGAAACTAAAATACAAAAATAAAAACTAATCAATAAAAACCTATCACGGTGACTGATGGTCAAAAACCAATAAAACGAACGACAAATCAAAAAATAAAAATTAAAAAACCGTAACAACTTAACAAGACAAAAATAAAGTATGCGTATAAAGCAAACAAAAAAAAAAAAAAAATTGACTATAATAATTAAAGACAAACAAAAAAGTTAGCAGAATCATGAGATNAAAAAAAAAAAAAAAAAAAATTGACTGATAATAATTAAAGACAAACAAAAAAGTTAGCAGAATCATGAGATCAATAAAATAAATGCATACATCAGTCACCGTGATAGGTTTTTATTGATTAGTTTTTATTTTATGTATTTTAGTTTCGCTATATTACATGATTTATCACCTCTGTTTGTTCTAATAGGCACTGATGATGGCCTTTTAGAGGCTGAAAGCTGCTTTGGCTAATAAAAAGTTAATTTTACGTGGAGAGACTTTTTCTTCTATCCTTTAAGATGACCTCCATAGACGCTCCCATATCAAACATAGATACTGGGATTTCTCAAATTCGTGTGCACGATGGGCGTCAGAATAGCTCACTGAACTGGACAAAGTGAATCAAGTCCCCAGCTCTAAAACGATCCTTGAGCGTTTTGAACGGGATGGTTATGATTTTCTGGCCTCAATTCTAACAGGAGATGAAACATGGGTGGCTCATTACACTTCTGGGACCAAAAACAACCTGAACAGTGTTGTCACACGTTTTCACCATCAGTAAAAACATTCAAAACCCAAATTTCCACGTGTAAAATCTGGTTCTGTGTTCTGGGACCATAATGAAGTCATTTTGACTAAATTTTTGTGTTGGTGAGACAATTATCACAGCATGCTATTGTTACACCCTATAAAATCTTCGGAGGGTTATGCCAAATAAAAGGTGGGGGATGCTGTCGTAGTGAGTGAGCTAGTTACACAACAACACTTGCCCGCACACCACCAACCCCACCAAGGCACTTTTGGACTCGGTCGAATGGATAATTTTTAACCACCTCTCCCTCGCCCTCTCCCCTAACTTGGCACCTTCGGAATTTCATTTGTTCACTTCCCTGAAGACTCACATGGCTGGAGAAAAAAATTATATTGACACGAGGTAAAAATAGAGGCTCTAAAGTTGAGTAAAGTGGCAGCGGGAAACTTCTGCTACGAGGGTGTCAAAAAGCTTATTCCGAGGTGTAAAAAGTACATAGAACAGGACGGCTTTTATTTTTATTTCTAAAGGTTTTTAAAGTTCTATGTCTTTTTTTATCATGTCAAGTTTTGAAGAAATGCTCTATCTGTACCAGTACATAACATAAGATCACGATGAAGAATAAACAGAAAAAAATTAATAAAGTATTGGGTTCATCCCTAGAATCAAAGGAATGTAAGATGCAGGCTATGAACTCTAAGAAAGTAACGCAAAATTTATTGCATTCTATATAATGTCGAAAGAGTCTCTCAATCATCATATCACCGACATGATGGATGTAAATTATTATAATAAAATAATTCTACTTATCTCACAAACTGTCATCTGATGCCGTGCTTCGTATGTCACGTCTTTCTGGAATACTCCATGAGATAAATCATAAATAATCATGGTGTTTTTCCACGGCACCCATGAATTTCACATTAAACACCTCCATATGAGCAGACAATATTAAAACAGATTTCTTTCTGCAGGTTGCTCATATTGTGCACACCTAGCTGATTGCCAATAGATTGCTTTCATATCACCCTTTTTGTGAGTCTCCTCTCCTTTACCTAGGAAGTGAGAGGGAAGAGATGTTGAATCGCCCCATGTGCAGCTAGCATTTAATATTTCTTGAATTTTTTGTTTTGAAAGATACGTAAACCATGATAAAGTTGTTGATGTTTAAATAGTTCATAATTGTAAAGACTAGATGAGGAAACACCTCATTCAGCCCCATAATGTATGGGGCTGAAAATCTGACAAAAAAATCTATTTTTCTTGCTAAATCAGAACATTTCAAGAAACATTTAAATGTTATATGCTGTTTAACGTTAGTTATATTTTCTAGATCACTGTTGTTGAAATCTCTGATTTAATCAATAATTCATCATACATACTTATTGGACCCTTATATTGGCTTTCTTTGACTTATATGAATGGGTAGCTATTGAAGTGAAATGGTGTCCATGTTATTATGAGCGCCATATTTCTTTTATACAGTCGATGGAGGTACTCATTGACCCCATGCCGTCCACCACTGCTTAGAACTGTTGGGCCTAGGATTAGTATAGATGTGATGATGTGTATTATATGGTTTATTGTATGTGTGTGTAGGATCTTGTGAGCAAAGCGATTAAGAGTGCGAAGGAAACACAGAAGTCATGGGATCAAGTACCTCTCTCAGAGAGGATCAAGATCTGGTTGAAAGCAGCCGATCTGATGGCTGGAAAGTACAGGGGTATGCTCAACGCTGCCACTATGCTCGGTCAGTCCAAGAACGCTCTCCAGGCTGAAATTGATGCAGCTGCTGAACTCATCGACTTTGTCAGGTTAGCTTTGTTTTGTGTCTATTCATATTAGGTAATAACAGTTGAACTCAATAAAGTTCTTAACTAAAAAAAATATGTTTAAAACTTTCACGCATTATAGTCCAGGAGATTTATAACAGATCAAGCTAGAATTATGTATACAAGTCAATCTTTTAGCACCTTTTAAGAATATATGGTGGGCTAAGTTCGTCTGCGGGACATAGCTTGGCAATAGGCATTTGACAGCGGCCATGTCCCGCCAATTATGGTGGACAGTATGATTTTCATTATCCTTAGTACAGAATTAGTTTGTAGACCAAAAATCAAGTCGGTGATATTTTCACACTTGATAAGGTAGTTATTCAAATATTACTAAAAATCAACGTGGTCACCTGTCAAAGGACAAACTAACATCAACTTGATTGAAGGATAAAAGAAAAAGCCTCTCCACGTAAAATTAACTTTTTATTAGCCAAAGCAGCTTTCAGCCTCTAAAAGGCCATCATCAGTGCCTAGATAAAGAAGAAAGAAAGAGTTACATAAGACACAAGACTCATATGTGAGTCTTATGTCGATCTCCGACATGGTATAGACTCACCTTTCAAATCTTTTTTCGCTTTTATGTAACTCTTTCTTTCTTCTTTATCTAGGCACTGATGATGGCCTTTTAGAGGCTGAAAGCTGCTTTGGCTAATAAAAAGNAAAAAAAAAATTTAGGTGGGAGGAAGTTCACTGCAGAGTGCCCTTTAAAACAGAAATGTTATCAATAGTATGTGGCTTAAGACATTAGAAACTGATTTTATAGAAACAGGCAAAAGCTGCAGCAATATTTGTCTAAATTAATAAAATATTTGTCCAATTCTTAATAAATTCTCTTGACCATAGCCAGCAGTGGGAATCTCCAAATCTCTAGCAAGAAAAGCAACAGAATTGTGGATTTTTTCTTTTTTAATAATGAAAACACCTGTGTAAAAGGTGAGTAAGAGTAAGCTCTCCTTAAAGGAAGCTGAACAGAAGCTGCAGTAGTGTTACTCAAACCTATCTTAGTTTGATTCAAGTAGTCGCAGATCTCATTATCGGACATAGTGATCTCCAAGAATTAATCTACACTCTAGGCATGTGCAAAGAAAACCTAACGTGCAGACTGCAGGCATTGCATATTCATGATATTTAAATGAACTAATTGTGGATGTTGGAGGCAAGCAGATGATCAAAGAACTTCTAGACCTGGATAAAGGAAACATTCTTTTAGACTAGGATAAAGGGAGATATTAGAATATACCTTAAGGCGGCAGTGTTAGGGTTGTTACAACTCCTATCTGAGTAACAGCATCTGTCTATTTTATATATCATATATCTATCATAGTAGTAGTTATAGTATTAGTAGTAGAGCAGGGAGGATGAATCACTTGTTGGAACCTAGTAGTAGTCTAGTATTTCCTATTAGAACGGGTAGGACGGACCACTTGTTTGAACCTTGCAATTAGGCCATCACTTAGGCCCTTTAACCACCTTAACACATTTAACCTCACCACCTTAACCATCACGTCTACTCTGATCTCCCTCTTTTTTAAATGTAGTTATGGTTAATAGCTACATTTACTTGGTATTAATACAAGTTTCTTGTGTTGTAGGGCAGTACAACTCTATGGAAACCTTCAGACACAGCTGTGCTCTCTAACTACGTCATATACAAGATAATGACTGAAGCCGGAGTACCTCCAGGTGTAGTCAACTTCATTCCTGCTGATGGACCAGTCTTCGGTGATACCATCACTGCTTCTAAACACCTCGCCGGTATTAACTTCACTGGATCAGTACCGTAAGTATATTAATCTCTTTCAAGAGTTCAGTACTTATCTGAAGCCGGGTTTACACGGGTAGAGTAAACAGGAGAGTAGAGTAGCGAGTAGAGTGCACTCTACCAATTTTGATTTTGGAGCGTGTACACATAATCTAGTAGTAAGTATAGTACGCTGAGTGAATACTTACTACAGTGAAAGCTAGTAGAGTGGGAGCTGTGGAGGGGGAAGTAGAGTAGAGTCCACTTTACTACATGCGGTATTGTACTCTACTCTACCGGCTACTGGCTACTCTACTCGCCAATTTACTCTATTGAGCGCTTTATCGGGTTTCCACGGGTAGAGTCACTCTACTCGCTACTCTACTCTCCTGTTTACTCTACCCGTGTAAACCTGGCTTAAGTGACAAATAATCAGTTGTTTTGAGAGATCTTACTCTTACTATGTTAACTCTAAACACTGACAATGATGATTTTTTAATTATAATTTATAATTGTGGTTACAATATTGTTGTTGTGTTTTTGTTTCATGCAATTTCATTTCATCCAAGTAAATTCACTCTACTGCGCCCAAAGAAGTTTAACTTCATAGATAATTTATCGTGATATGTGTTTTTATGAGATTTATTTAACTTATTTATAACAGTTTGTTATGATTTCGGTATGAAATTGTGGTTGACATGATACTTAATATGTTGCAGGTTCAATGCTTACTTTGCCAAGGAAGCTGCCAAATACCAGCCTATCAGCCCTGATCCCAACGTGTCGTTGAATCTACACAGGTATCGAGGCCTGGATGGTTTCGTAGCGGCTGTGTCTCCTTTTAATTTCACCGCTATCGGAGGCAACTTGGCCTACACACCCGCACTTATGGTAACTATAATTCAATTACTATTTAATTTTTGATTACGACAATTATGTTTTACAATTAATCATAGTTTAGGCTTTTTTTTTTTTTTTTTTTTTTTTTTTTTTTTTTTTTTCAATGCCCAACTTCTTGTGTATTTTGTTTAGGCACCCAAAGTCCCAATAATACCTCCCTATTGCACTTATATCCCAAAAAAGCTCTGATTGAATTTTTAAAATTAATGAATGTGGTAATCACACTGTTAACCTTTATTGCATAAATTTGTGTGTAGGTGTAGTTATTAGGATAAATTGCACAGATTCTAAACTCGAGAACTAGAATTAATTGAAGAATTCAGAATTAAGAATTCAGACTGTCAGTATGGATCTTATTTATTTAATGACATCAACTCTTTTTATACCAAAACTAGCCGTTAGGCCCGCGGTAACGGGCAGAATAATAAATATGGTTTAGAAAAAGAGCTGAGAGATAATTAGTTATAATTGAAATAGATATTTAAAGAGATATTTACTGTTTAAATAGTAAGTTTTATGCAGTTATAGGTAATTAAAATTAAAACATTTAAATAGGAAGTTTTGTGCTCCGATATTCGTTATATAGGTATGGCGCAATTGG
>KZ651532.1:412902-427281 GCA_001010745.2 Gerris buenoi
AAACATTTAAATAGGAAGTTTTGTGCTCCGATATTCGTTATATAGGTATGGCGCAATTGGTTAAGTATCTGGCTTTCACCCAGGAGCCCCGGGTTCGATCCCAGCTTATGGCGCATCAATTTTTAACGTTATAAATCATTTAGAGGTGAGTTGTCGTCGTCGGGACACTACTCGATTATATAAAAGATGTATTCATGGTTTGTTTGGCAATATAATTGAATACTAACCATGGATAATATTAAAATATATTAAAAAAAAAAAAAAAAAATTTAGGTGGGAGGAAGTTCACTGCAGAGTGCCCTTTAAAACAGAAATGTTATCACTAGTATGTGGCTTAAGACATTAGAAACTGATTTTATAGAAACAGGCAAAAGCTGCAGCAATATTTGTCTAAATTAATAAAATATTTGTCCAATTCTTAATAAATTCTCTTGACCATAGCCAGCAGTGGGAATCTCCAAATCTCTAGCAAGAAAAGCAACAGAATTGTGGATTTTTTCTTTTTTAATAATGAAAACACCTGTGTAAAAGGTGAGTAAGAGTAAGCTCTCCTTAAAGGAAGCTGAACAGAAGCTGCAGTAGTGTTACTCAAACCTATCTTAGTTTGATTCAAGTAGTCGCAGATCTCATTATCGGACATAGTGATCTCCAAGAATTAATCTACACTCTAGGCATGTGCAAAGAAAACCTAACGTGCAGACTGCAGGCATTGCATATTCATGATATTTAAATGAACTAATTGTGGATGTTGGAGGCAAGCAGATGATCTAAGAACTTCTAGACCTGGATAAAGGAAACATTCTTTTAGACTAGGATAAAGGGAGATATTAGAATATACCTTAAGGCGGCAGTGTTAGGGTTGTTACAACTCCTATCTGAGTAACAGCATCTGTCTATTTTATATATCATATATCTATCATAGTAGTAGTTATAGTATTAGTAGTAGAGCAGGGAGGATGAATCACTTGTTGGAACCTAGTAGTAGTCTAGTATTTCCTATTAGAACGGGTAGGACGGACCACTTGTTTGAACCTTGCAATTAGGCCATCACTTAGGCCCTTTAACCACCTTAACACATTTAACCTCACCACCTTAACCATCACGTCTACTCTGATCTCCCTCTTTTTTAAATGTAGTTATGGTTAATAGCTACATTTACTTGGTATTAATACAAGTTTCTTGTGTTGTAGGGCAGTACAACTCTATGGAAACCTTCAGACACAGCTGTGCTCTCTAACTACGTCATATACAAGATAATGACTGAAGCCGGAGTACCTCCAGGTGTAGTCAACTTCATTCCTGCTGATGGACCAGTCTTCGGTGATACCATCACTGCTTCTAAACACCTCGCCGGTATTAACTTCACTGGATCAGTACCGTAAGTATATTAATCTCTTTCAAGAGTTCAGTACTTATCTGAAGCCGGGTTTACACGGGTAGAGTAAACAGGAGAGTAGAGTAGCGAGTAGAGTGCACTCTACCAATTTTGATTTTGGAGCGTGTACACATAATCTAGTAGTAAGTATAGTACGCTGAGTGAATACTTACTACAGTGAAAGCTAGTAGAGTGGGAGCTGTGGAGGGGGAAGTAGAGTAGAGTCCACTTTACTACATGCGGTATTGTACTCTACTCTACCGGCTACTAGCTACTCTACTCGCAAATTTACTCTATTGAGCGCTTTATCGGGTTTCTACGGGTAGAGTCACTCTACTCGCTACTCTACTCTCCTGTTTACTCTACCCGTGTAAACCTGGCTTAAGTGACAAATAATCAGTTGTTTTGAGAGATCTTACTCTTACTATGTTAACTCTAAACACTGACAATGATGGTTTTTTAATTATAATTTATAATTGTGGTTACAATATTGTTGTTGTGTTGCTCTCTTTTAACTTCTTTTCCATTAGTCATACTTATCTAAGAGCATAAAAGTTTTTTCTTCTTCAAATGCTTAACTATTAAAGAAAGTGTGACCCTTGATGAAAAACATAATTGTTTTAGTTATTTAAATTTGCTAAATTTAAATAACTATATTTACTATATTAAATAACTATATTTAAATAGCTAAATTTAAATTTGGTTCTAAATTTAATTTTGTTTTCTGTTGCAGAACTTTCAACAGGCTGTGGAAGCAGGTGGGTAACAACATGGACTCTTATAAGAACTTCCCCAGGCTTATCGGTGAGTGCGGAGGTAAGAACTTCCACTTCATTCATCCTTCGGCTGATGTAGAGTCAGTGGTCAACGGCACCATCAGGTCTTCCTTTGAATACTGTGGACAGAAGTGTTCAGCTTGTTCTAGGATGTACGTTCCTCAGTCACTTTGGCCCAAAGTAAGTTAATGTAGTTTGTGATTTAATTTAGTTTTTATCAAGGAATTATAGGGAACCGAGACACCTTAATTCTTGAAGTAAATTTCGTACAAAGATTAAACTTATTTACTAACTTCATAAGGTTGAGAAAACTCTTACCCTCTCTACGACTAATTCATTTGTTTTGGAATGTGTTTTACTCTAGAAAGCCTATACTATAAACCTACGAAGCCATTTCACTTAAAACCATTAATGCTCGACTATGTTCCTATTTAGATCAAGGAAGGACTTCTTGAAACAAGGAAGAAGCTCAAAGTAGGAGACGTGACTGAGTACGACACATTCATGGGAGCAGTTATAGACGAGAAGGCATTTAACAGGATTAAGAGTTACATCGACTACGCCAAGTCCAGTTCCAAGGCCGAGGTCATCGGAGGTGGCGTTTGCAATGACAAGTAAGCCAAATAGCCTGCATTACATGCTTTATAAGAAAATAATAGATTTGTTCCAACCACACTTCAAACTGGTTTGGAACTGTCTGACGCATGCGCATTGGAGCACATTTGAACGTTTTTATGCTAATGCACATGTGTCATACTAGTTTGGAACTAGTTTGAGGTGTGGTTGGATCAAACCCTATTAGATTTGTCAACTGAGGAAAATTTCAAGGAGTGCCAATCTGAGTCTGAATTTTCAGCACTGTGTCTAAATCACCCTCCTTTTTAGTTGACTAATGTTTAATCAATCGTAACTTAATCGATTTTTTTATATTGTTCTCAGGAAGGGATATTTTGTCGAGCCTACAATTATTGAAACTAAAGACCCTAAGGACAAGCTGATGACTGAAGAGATATTCGGGCCGGTTGTGACAATTTACGCTTACCCAGACAAAGACATCAAATCAACTATTGAGCTTGTATCCAAATCAACCCCCTACGCACTTACTGGCGCTGTTTTTGCACAAGACAGGTAATCCGTTCATTATTAGTGCTGATGTTTGAAGTTGTGCATCTTACAACGTAATGGTTGACTCCGGATTAGTGTGTTGCTAAATGACCTTTATGAAAGTGGTTTAATGAATTTTTAAGCCCTTTTACGCCCAAAGACATAGACCATCGGTTGGGCGTACATCAACCTCATACTGCATTAATACAAAAACAACCAAACCCTTCACCCTTGAGTGCAGTTTCGGTCAGTAAACCATGTCTACACTTCTGGTATAGATATTTATCAAGCTGCCATAAGAGTGTCTTAGGCCTCTTTTACATAAGGCAATTAGTTGTTTAAACTAGTTTATCAGAAGATTAAGGCCCTCCGCACTCGGAGCAACTCAAAACAAACTGATTGCAAACTCAAATCACCAACCAGTTGGCTATGAGTTTCAACCTGTGTAATTGAATGGGACACCGCACACGGAGCAACTCATTACAAACTGGGTTTGCTTTCTGTCAACTCTAAAAGGACTGGAGTTTCCAGTTGAGTTTGTTTTCAGTTGCTTATTCAGTTAAAGATAGAAAAGGCAAGCACAAGAAGTGATACTGCCTCCCCAGGTTGTAACATCGTGCTGACCTCCCGTTGGGAAGAAAAGTTGATTCCACAAGTTGCCTGGTGTGAAAGAGGCCTGAAAAAGTCTTAATACAAGTAATCAACTAGTTAAAAGTCAACCAGGAAACTAAATTGCCTCGAGTGAAAGAGGCCTTATCATGTTTTTACAGACCAAAACCTGCTCATGTTTTACTCTTTTTGAGAAACTCCTCATTTATTTAAGCAATGCCGGGTGGACACATTGAGAGCGGGGGCACGTTTTGTGAATTAAACTCAGATATTTGTGGTCACCCATCCAAGTTATGACTACGCCCAATGCTACTTAACTTTTAATACGAGAGCCAACTACTCTCCCACCCAAGCTACCAAGATTCCCTACAAAAACCTTATGTATAAACCTAACTCTTGACTTACGCCACTGCACACAAGCAGCCACACTTTAATATGGGAATGTTGGGGGAATACTGAGCATGCTCCTCGCTGGAGACAAGAATTCGAACCCAGAACATTTTGCAATGACCTACCAGGGACACCAGTTTTGTTTGTGACACATATTTCAGAAAAAAAAAAAAACTTGTATAAAAATTCAGGTGCAACTTAAGAATACAACTTAAGAATAGTTCTAATAAAGTGCGAAAATTGTAATTCATTTCATTAGAGTAAATTAAAAATAGTCTTGGAGCATTCAATTCTGAAGTAGTTTGATCTATTAAGGAATTAAAAAGCTCATTTCTGCAATATTTCAACTCCTCCTTGGGTCATTCTCAAGTTGGAATAAAAATTTATTTAGATGTTAGATTTTACAAAGTATAATTATTCTCTGGACAAGACATAACAACAAATTCTTAAAGGTAATAATTACTGAGCTTTTTAATTCCTTAATAGACCCATCTACTCCAGAATTTACTACTTACTATAATGAACTACAATTAATTTAACTATAATGAATTACAATTTTTCCACTTTATTGTAACTATTCTTACGTAGCTCCTGGATTTTACACTTTTTATGCAAGTATTTAGATAACATAATGGTATTATTAGGTAATTGAATAAATAAATAATAACGCACATCTAAGGAATAATCAGTGTATTGTTTGACTACAAGAATAATCATTCTATTAATAATTAATGAATTATTATTCTTGTGGTCAGACAATACTCTGATTATTTATTCGTTAGAGGTGGTTAGAGATTATGTGTGTTAATTTTTAATTTAATTTAATTTTTAATTTTAATAATAATCCGTATGAAAACCACTAAGTGGTAAAACTTTGTCAAAATAAAGGATGAAAAAAGTTAAAAAATGTTAAAAAAACTGTTAACATCATAGAGTTCTTTTTCTACCAAAAGCTCTTTTATGATCTTGTTAAAAGGTTTGAAGTCTAGACTTTTGATGTGAAGAGGAAGTGAGTTGTATAGTTGCAGTCCAATCTGTAGAGTGGAGCAGCGTTGGGTTGTGGAGAGTCGGCAGTATGATATCAAATTTTGACTGGATCTAGTATTATGTGAATGAGTAGAGTTGACCAGAGGCAATTCCTTAATACAGCTCTTTATATGAAGTAAACTACGGTAGATAAATAGAGAAGGAAGAGTAAGGCAACCCAATTTGACAAAAAACCCTTTACAGCTGTCCCTTGGTTTCAAACTAAAGATGATGCGAATTGCTGCCTTTTGTTTCTTGAATATCATATCGTGATAATCAGAATTGCCCCAAGAAAGGATGCAATAGTCGAGACGACTCATAAAGCAAGCGAAGAAAACTTGACGAAGAACTGCAAGAGAGGTTCAATTTGACAGTCGGCGAAGCATAAAATTACAAGATGATAATTTACCAGCAAGGATATTAATGTGGGAGCGCCAAGAGAGTCTGGAGTCTAAATTAAGGCCAAGAAAATTAACAGAATCACTCCTAGGAGCGGTGAAAGAAAAATTAAGACTCTGGGTTTTATCTTCATTAAGTTTGAGTCCATTAGCGAGACACCATTCTATTATATGTTTAGTTATTAGAGTGCTATAAAATTCAAGAAGCTGAGGAGTGGAGGCAGAAATCAACGCATTCATATCGTCTGCAAACAACTCTAATTGTTAGAGTGTTATTATTAATTTATTCAGTTACCTAATAATATCATAATGGGAAAATTGTACCCAGTTTCTGAGAGAAGCATCTAAAGGTGCATTTACACCTGACATTTATTGCATGAAGTTTATGTCAGACAGAAATCTCAGTAGTGTAAACACCGAAAAATGTGTGTCTGAGATTTATGTTTCTACGACACTTCTATAACAACAGACGTAAACACCGATTATTATATTTTTCGTACATTTATTGCAAATTTAAGCATTGCGAGAACACAACGCATTGCGAGATTTCTGTCTGACACTTGACATTTATTGCCGGAGAGAAGTGTCAGGTGTAAACACACCCTAAGATAATTTATAAGGCTTAGCGATAAATTCATAGCTTTATAAGATCTAATGGTTTTGATATTTTTGTTTCTCAGGGAATTCCTTCGCTGGGCAGTAGATGGATTTAAGTACACAGCGGGTAACTTCTATCTAAATGACAAGTCAACGGGATCTGTAGTTGGACAACAACCTTTCGGAGGCTCTAGGATGTCAGGTTAGTTTAACCTTATAATTAAAAACTTCTTACACTTACCTTTTTAGTTTCGCACTTGACAGGTGTTGCAATCAAATGTTATTTAATGCAATGTTTTGACGAAACTTAAGGAAATTCAATTCTTTATTTGAGACAACGGTAATCATCATGATCCTATTCTCAATATTACCTAGATATTCCTTAAAAGTATCAATTTAATCAATGTCATGTTAAAACGTCTTGCATCAAAAAATGACATTCATTTAAATTAAATGTAGATCTACAACTCTCTCTATTAAACATTTTTTTTTTCTTTTTTTATTATTATTATTTAAATGAATTAATTTTATTTTCTGTTCAATGTAGAATATTTATCTGACTAAAAATCAACAAAAATTAAAATGACCAATAAACAGTATTGCCCCAAAAAAATAGTAAATACATTTAAATTAAATAAAGATCTAAGCATCTTTCCATATAATATTTTACTAAACTCTTATCTGTTGTCTGTTTCCAGGTACAAATGATAAGGCTGGTGGTCCTCATTATATTCTAAGGTGGACGACTCCTCAATCCATCAAAGAAACCTTTGTACCACTCAAAGAATGGAGGTATCCTTATATGGGTTAGAACTTTACAACGTAACCCTCCGACCCATAAAAATACAATCCCGCCAAATAAACAAAAAAAAAATTATACTATGTCGAAAAGACAAGCCGTCTGTATCTACCGTACTTAACAAGTAAATCTCTGAGACCACTGTGATATATCAGCTTAAGTATTTGTCCATTTAACTTGTTTGAAAATATTTCCGGAAATAATCTAAAAATTTAAAAGAAACACCTTCTCAAGGAACGAGACTACAAAATAAAATTATATTGAATGTAAAAACTCTTATTTTTAAAAAAAGTTCCTTATTAAAGAAAAGAAAGAATCAAAACTAAAACCTTAAAATAAATATTTATAAATTATAATATACAGAGTAAACAAATTAATAATAAGTTTCAAAAAGAGATAAATGTTATATTATAAAATGTATGTGTGTAAAAAAAAAATATATATATTTGAAATAATAATAGTTAACCGAACTCAATTTTTTTAAAAAAAAAGATCTGATCTCTGAATGAACTCTCCCTCCCCCCTCCTAAAAATAATATATTTTTAATTTTTTTTAAAGACATATTTATTTGTTTTTGCAGTCGATACATGAATTTAAAAGAAAAAAAAAAGTTTTAAACGATAAATTCGTATTTTTAAATAATATATGTATCTGAAAAAAATAATCTATGTGTATTTAATTATCATAAGCTTTTCCATGTATTTATTTATTTTATTTTTTAAATTTATTTATTTAATTAATTTTTTGAAAAGGGGAAAATAATATTTATTTTATTCTTATTTGCGCTGTCTGTGTCTGACTTTGAGATTCATTATTTTAACTTGACTATGTTCCACGATTTAATAAATGTTCAGAATTTAAATTGTTTGAAGTTATAAGAATTGCATTAAAATCACTAATATTGACTTTTTTAGTAACGAAATAGTGATTTGTTGCCAAAATATTTAAAATAATTCTCAATCTAACTTCAATAAAAGTAATTAAAATTCAAATAAATCACTTTGATAATTTCCTGATCATAAAGATAATAAAATATGAATGAAATAAATGAAAATGCATAACTCTTATTGGATCATGAACTATTCCGATTTATTGACCTTTAAATAGCCCTAATCAGATCATAAACTCAATATTATCTCATCAAACCGATCTGTAATCAACCCTAATCAGAAAGGGGCATGGGTGGCTCAGAGGCTAGCGCGCTTGCCTTGTGATAACGCAAGTTAAGCAGCCTCGAGCAGGGTTAGTAGATGGATGGGTAAACACTTCTAACCACAGCTCTGGGTTCGATTCCCGGACCAGGCCCCCCGCTCAATGTCAACCCAGCACTGTTTAAATAAATGGGAAGCTCCTCGAAAGAGTGGCGCCACCAGGTTACGGCCTGGAAACCATGATGATGACCCTCCTGGTTGTAATACAACCGGGAGAGGAGTCATGGTTACCGACCTCATCTTCACACAAGTTTGAAGATTTTGGTCCCTAACCCAGGTTTGTTCTATGGGCCCACCTAAGTGGCCTGAGTCTTCGGGTGTAAAAGCCCCCCGGAAAAAAGAAAAGAAAAAAAAACCCTAATCAGGTTATAAATACAAAACAATCTCATCGTACTGATCTGCAATTAATCCCAATCAGGTTATAACACCAATCAATCTCATTGTACTGATCTGCAATTAATCCCGATCAGGTTATAACACCAATCAATCTCATTGTACTGATCTGCAATTAATCCCGATCAGGTTATAACACCAATCAATCTCATTGTATTGATCTGCAATTAACCCCAATCAGGTTACAAACACAAAATTATCTCATCGTATAGATCTGCAATTGAAATATGTGTTTTTAATCCACATCCGTCTTGTTTTGTTGATCTGAAAATAACTCCTATAGAATCATAAAAGGGTAATAGCATCATCACTCTTATCACAAAATATTTCTTATCAATCTCTGATAAAGTTGTTCAAAAAGCTGTAAAACTAACAAGGCAAATAACTACCTCATATGGTAAAACAAAACAGTTCATTAAATTTAAAAAAAGAGTCAATTATCCAGGAAAATTAACACTCTGCTGTGAGTAAATTGGAACATAATCATTAAAGAAACTAATCTCTGATTAAGTCAGATCAAAGCTTTACTTAAAATGACAATGATCGAGTTGAATGAATGAGAGAGAAATAAAAAATACATTAATAAATAAAACAAAATATTAACATGTAATTCATAAACTATATAAAATAAGTTGATACTGAAAAAAAAAAAAGGAAATAAGAAAAAAAAAGAAAAAATAAATAAAAGGTAATTCGTCGGAAGGTGCTTATGCAAAATTGTCTGGTCGTAGAATTTAAAATATAATATAAAATGAAACCTAGCACAGGATATAATCTGTAGGCAAGTATTTGATATAACACTCTAGTTACAAGGTAACACAAATTGAGCGTACTTTTATGGATGTATGTATCGACTTTATATTTATTTGACGCCGTATTATTTAAACATAAAAATAGTATTATCAATTAGAGTATCAGACAAATATATAGTCATTGATGTAATAAAAACAAATAACATTTTATGTTGCATAATTTATAAACAATTTATTTTAACACTTAAAGGAATCTGCTTATTAATTATACTTTACACCTTGTATTTTTTTTTATTATTATTTTTTTTTTTTTTTTAAATCAATAATTTAGATCCGTTGATATTGTTATTGTTAATTAAATTTGTTATTATGAAAAGAAAAAAAAAATATCTTGTAATTATATTATTATATTAATAGGTGTTAGTTGGATAATATGTAATAATAAAAAAGTTAACCATGAAAATTAAATATAATTATTAAAAAATAATTAAAAAACATGATGACAATATTTATAGTGTTATTAAACATTAAATTTTAAATATTGTGTATAAAGGTAAATATTTAAGTAGTTACAAAAAATATATGTGTTTACATTATTCACTTTCTTAGTGTGTACATTTATAACAAAATGGATGTATTTAAAAAATAAACAATTGGAAGTATTATTTTTATTTTTAAATTGATTAGTCATATTTGTTATTATTATTAGATTTAAAAAAAAATTGTTGTATTTTTTTTGTTTACATTTATTTCTTTTTCATTGTTACTGTTTCTAATATATTTTCTTTTTAATTTTAAATTGTGTCTGGAGTATTTTATGCTACTTTATTTATTTTTATTTTGTCAATAATTGTAGTATTGTTATATATAAATCAAAAAAGTTTAAAAAGAATAAGTGTTTTTTATGTATACAAGTTTATAGCAGTGGTTCCTTAAATTTGTGACATTACTGATTAAAATTAATGGCTGAATAAGAAAAACAATTTGATGTTTATGATGGCAGCTTCTCTTTACCAGCTTAATTGAGAGGGTGGGAAGCCAAGAGATTGAAGTTTAAAGTTAATTTGGCCGCTAAACAAATCTCAAGTAGTTGATTTAAGGATGATTCACGCTACACCGAGCCGGGGCTGTGCCGTGCCGGGCACGAGCCCTCCCACCGTGCCCTGTCCGAGCCTTTACATACATGCTACACCGAGCCGGGGCTGTGCCGTGCCGGGCACGAGCCCTCCCACCGTGCCCTGTCCGAGCCTTTACATACATGCTACACCGAGCCGGGGCTGTGCCGTGCCGGGCACGAGCCCTCCCACCGTGCCCTGTCCGAGCCTTTACATACATGCTACACCGAGCCGGGGCTGTGCCGTGCCGGGCACGAGCCCTCCCACCGTGCCCTGTCCGAGCCTTTACATACATGCTACAACGAGGCGGCCACGGGCTGTCGCTACCCTCTACTAGGCGCGGCGACTCGAGTTCATTTCATATCTAGTGCTTGTGCTTCATGTTTATATGTCTGTGTTTAATAGCGAATTTTTTAATGTTTTTCCGAGTTTGAGTTAGCAGCTATTGCTATTGCGCTTGAAGAGGATGATTCGGGTGAAATGTTAGGTATGCAGAAAAGCAGAAGGTAGGGCGTTCATCCAGCTTGGAAAAAGCGAAAATTGGAAGGAGAATATTTTACTCTTTATAAAGAATTAGTGGACGATGAAAGTAAATTTTTTGGCTACTTTAGAATGTCCAAGGAATGTTTTAATTCTTATTTTTGGAGTAGTTGGGTCTTTTAGGGTATAAATAAGTACAAATTTACTTTTCAATTATGGCTATATTTCAACCTTCTTGGTCATCTTCAGGCGTTTTTTACGATGTTTTCGTTGTTTTCTTCCATCCTCTTCTATTAGCAAATCTTGACCAGCTAAACATTTGAGTTTTCTTTCTTCTTGTCCCTAATTTATAACACTTATTTTTGGAGTAGTTGGGTCTTTTAGGGTATAATAAGTACAAATTTACATCCAGGTTACCCCTTTACCATGCCGTTTATTAATCTATTAATTTTTATAATATTTATTCGACAAATGTTAATTGTTTAATTGTTAATATTGATGTGATGTATTTTATTGTAAATGAAAAAATATGAACCAAAAAGGCGATACCTTTTTTCCAACATAATGACAAAAAAAAAATATTAATTTTCAATCTAGGCCTGAAGACGACCAAGAAGGTTGAAATATAGCCATAATTAAAAGTAAATTTGTACTTATTATACCCTAAAGACCCAACTACTCCAAAAATAAGTGTTATAAATTAGGGACAAGAAGAAAGAAAACTCAAATGTTTTAATAAACCTTGCCTTACATAGAAGATTTCTAGATTACAAAAACCTATTAAACGTTTAGCAGTATGCCTTAAGTAAGTAATAAAAAAGTTATTATTTAAATGACGGGGTAGGGTGGGAGGGCTCGGTCCCGACACGGCCCGGGCTCGTTGTAGTGTGGATCATCCCTCAACGAGGCAGGGCCGAGGCGGGGACGGGCGCGTGAAAACAATGTACCCAACATTTTGCCACCGAGCCTCGGACGAGGCCCGGTCACGACCCGTGTCGCGCCCGGTGTACTGTGCATTGCTTTATATAAAATCTATACAAGATTTTTTCAGCGAGGCTCGTGCCCGGCACGGCACGGCCCCGGCTCTGTGTAGCGTGAATCATCCTTTATATGCCGCTAGATCGCTAACATGATTCAAATTCACTTTAATCCCTCTGCCACCAAAATTTCACATGTATTGACTCCATTTCTGCAGTAACCTCCATTTCAACAAAATTGTCACTTGTATTGATTATCCACTCCTGCGATAACCTCCATTTCAACAAAATTGTCACTTGTATTGATTATCCACTCCTGCGATAACCTCCATTTCAACAAAATTGTCATTTGTATTGTTTTCCACTCCTGCAATTACCTCCATTTCAACAAAATTGTTACTTGTATTGACCATCCATTCCTGCAATAACCTCTATTTCAACGAAATTGTCATCTGTATTGATTATCCACTCCTGCGATAACCTCCATTTCAATGAAATTGTCACTTGTATTAATTATCCAATTTTCTCCCAAAGTATCTCTCATCCTCAATTATAACCTTATTGCTTTTGTCCAGTGGGATTTGGTGTGCAGAAGTAGAACAACCATAGAACAAAGGCGTTTGAAAAGGCTTCAGAGGGCAAAAGGTCCTAATACTAAAGTAAAGGTCCTAAAAATTTGGGGATATAAGCAGTTTGACGAGGTTGAAAATGTGCAAAGAATGTTTTTTAAGAGAATCTTACTATTACCACAGAATGTCCCTAATTATGCCTTAATCTTGGAAACAGATATAAACCGGTTTTCATATACACATTTACACTGCATTTGAGTTATATAGATTGATGCTTACAATCACCTCACAGTAGATTGCCAAAACTCATGGCTGAAAGAATTATATAAGTAAGTATAAGTAAGTAAGAGAGAAAATTTGAATGTACGTCCTTTGAGACTTGGTCACCACCAAAAGACCTAGAACTTAATTTTAATTCTATCCGCACAAGCTTACGATATTTTTATAACAGAATATAAAATTTGTAATTACAATTATAAAAATTTAATTACCTTCATTTTATTTACAATTACGGTAATTACACATTTTTTTAGTACGGTAATTACATTTGATCATTGAATATTAAATTAGAGCAAAATAAAAAACACTACTCAAGTATCCAAGTTATTTTCTTAAACAGCAATATAAGGGCTAAAAAATAAGCCTGGTTTCATAAATATAGTATTTTATAATAATGATTTAAATTCAAATACGGTAATTACACGAATAAAGGTACGCACCTGTTCGACGACTTTAACTAAAAAAAAAATCTGGATAGACTAAGGCTTTAGCCGCCATTTTTTCGCGCCATTTCTTGTCAATGTTGCCAGCTTCTCTAACTACTTACCGTAAGAAATTTCCCTCCCACTTGAGCAAAGTGAGGGTTCTTTATTTTTCATTACGGTAATTACAAAAAAACATTGGACAATTTTTAAAGTCCTGTACCCCAACCGTACATCAGTAAAAGATTTATAAAAACTTATTTTATTTAAGATTAAATTGTGACTGTGAATAAACATTAAAAATCTTAAGAAATATGTTTTAAATTTAGCTTGAGACAACTATTTTGGATAAAATCCTATTTTGGGCAAAATATGGTAATTAAATTACATAATTGCATTATGTTTGAATTGTCAATTATCCGTATTTCAATAAATATGACTTTATAGCAGCATTTGACGTGGTCAGTACTCGGATGGATGATTTGCATATTTATTTTCTACACTTCAAGACCTTTAAATTGATGTATAACATGACATGGTAACTTAAAACTTGTTTTAGCCACCTGCCATATTGGGCGCCATCTTGAAAATATCAAGTGTAAAAACTCGAAATTTTGCCCAGTAGTCCAAAATAGGGTTACCATATTTCAAATCTAAAAAAACGGGGACAATTTTTAGGGGATTTTTTCGGGGCCTGCCCCCCGAAAATTGTTGAAAAAAATAATATAAAATGGTGAGAATTGTCGCTATCTGAGATCAAATTTTGTTATTAATTTAAATGAATTTTTGTGGAGATTTTTTAATAAAATTATACATATTTATTTTATAATTTTTTTAAACAAATTGTACATTGACCAATTGATAATATATAGGTATATAGGTTATATAACATATTAACTTTTACTTAATCTGTATTTTAAAAAATAACAAAACGAAATGGTAAATTGTCTTATTGTTTATTTGTATTTATTGTTTTATTATTTATTATTATTATTATTTATTATTATTATTATTATTATTTATTTTTATTATTATTTATTTATCTATTTTTTTTATTGGAGTAACAGGGCTTTGATTAATTTGAGACAAAATATTTTTTTTATGTT
>KZ651533.1:11981-33128 GCA_001010745.2 Gerris buenoi
TACTAGAGGTCGACCAAGAAGTCATGAACACGGAAGAAAATGAAAGCTTAGCTTCGTTTAAAGTCGGAACTTCCGAATATTGCCGAAGTCAGTACAGTCGATAGAAGTTATCAAAAATAAAATGCTAAATAACAAAATAAACACTGCGTTTTTTGACAGTGGTCTATTTTATTAAAAACTGTCTATACATGACACCAAAACAACGACACTAGCGCACTCCTCAGATTTCCATGACTTCTTGGTCGACCTCTAACATGTGGCTATGTGTAGTATAATTTCAATGACCCATTCATTTTTGTTTTCTTTTTAAATCGTGTACCTTTAAAGTTATATAGGTGTAAAAAACAAAATGGTTGCGTGTCTAAAAGGTTAAACTGCAGACAAACTAACGAATATGATTCCATGATGTCTAAATGAACTTTGAATTAAACGTAAAATAAAGATACCATAAATACAATCTCGTTCTTCAGAATTATCACAATACTTCCGTTACCTTTAAAAGTATATTATGTTCATACGGAAGAGAAAGCAATTGGCAAGGAGAATTTAAATTTATATGAGATCAATAGTTGACTAATTATGACCTATACTATACCATCTAAATTTTATTAAAGATACGAAACTAATATTTTCCGTGATATCTGTAACCAATTTTTGTCTGAGAATAGTTGAATTCATATTTTTTTGCTAATAACTCTATTTCTGTGAGGAATTTTCATATTATCCTACTAATTAGTCAAAAAATTATCATGTTTACCACTGGGGAAGGCTTTTGGAAGATTATTGGATCAATTATTTGAACAATTTAATTAGAATTTTATATTTTAAATAAAAGGAGTTAGGCGGCTTGGAATCTTATAATTCCTTATTACAATACAATAGGTCCGTTCTCTTGAGATATGAACATCTATTGTAGAATATCTCGAGAAGCATTGTAGTCATAACGGTTCGGCTATTGTCATATTCGCCTCTATTTTACCATTCACACTACCACCTTAAGAGGAGTATTGGAGGGGATACAATCTCTATTCAGCTGAGTCTATCATTTTATTTACCTATTCAACAATCTATACCTTCGACAATCTATACTTTGAACAATATTTTCTCAATCTAATGCCTACAGAAACTATTCATACTACGACAATAGGATTTTTTTCATCGTGCATAATGTCACTTTTTACAATGAAGCCATTTATCTTATTAGACTATAATAAATTTGTATACATGTAATTTTTTACTTCAGAAATGTGCACTTATGCTTAACGTATTATGTTAACATTTATGTATGCCTATAGATGTGCTTTATTGCAGTAGATAGTGGATATACAATGTGTGAGTGGCTTCTTCATAAATGAAACTATTTTATACCACACTCCTATTGAGAATATAATTAGATGATGTAAAAATGTAATAAAATAAAAATGGCAAATATACTGAGTAAAACTACACTATCAAATAATGCTTTTGATGAGCTAAGTTGCAAAAATAAAAGTTGTAGAGTCAAAAATTTAAAAAAAAATAAAAATTAATCAAATATTGAACTTAATCGAAACTAAATATTTTTTTTTTTTTTCTCTTCAAATGATTTTATTTTATATGAATGGGATACTTATTATAGACGAGGAACTATTGAAGATCTTGAAGGAAGAAAAAATATCGGTGTCACAGAATCTAACATCATTTCTTTATATGCATACTAAAAAATTAGAAATTTTATGCGATCTCATTTTATATTTTTACTATTAAAAATATTTTTAAAATATCCAGCAGATGGTTGATTAAATTTTGGTTTTGACAGAAGTGGGGGACAAATTTATTTTTATCAATATCTTGGAAATTTACTTTATATCAATATCTCAGAAATTAGATTTTTCTACAGAAAACCAACTTGCATAATTAAATTCGCATTTAAATTGTCTACGTCACACAGTTGGTTGGTCAAAATCGCCAGGACAGTTTTTTTCCCCAAAATTTCGATAGTTCCCGTAACCTGTTTCTTAATCTGATTTACCCTCTTCCGGATTTACCCTTCTCTTTCCATTTTCTTTTGAAATACAGGCAAAAAAAATCTTTATTCTGAGTCAACCATTCTTAAGTAGGTGGTAGATCAAGGAGCGTGAATGGAGGTCATCATAAAGGAATAACACAAACAGTCCCTCGCACGTAAATTGAAAAAAGATTTTTTATTGCTAAAGCAGCTCAAGTGTTAATTTTTCTGAACTGAACTGAATAATTTATTTGAATTTTTCTTGTTAGTCTTTTGCCTTCTTCATTATTTTTAAATTTTTTCAATTGTTTACCTACTTGTTTTTTATANTGATATGGAAATTTGGTGTTTATAGTAGTGATTATTAACTGATGGGAGCCTATTCACAATTACCTCTTAGGATAGGGGGTAAATGTGAAAGACCATTTGCTACTCAGGTAGGCTCAGGGAAAAATTTATTTACCTATACTAAACTGGAAAAGGACTACTACTAATTCTGACCATTTCAGATTTATACCTTCCAGTGGTTGGTCACTGTGACCTGCCAAATTTTGTGCAGATCGGTTCAGCCGTTCAGGAGAAGTATGTGTCAAACCATTTGCAAAGTGTAGTATAAGAGCTTCGCTTCACACAGCTCAACAATTTATAGCAAAATCTAATCATAAATGCCTAAGCAGGAGGATGATAAACTGCTTGTTCACAATTACCCCAAGGACAAAATAGTGTGGGGTGATTGTGAATGTGTAAAAGAAAAGTAATGAAAACTGATAGCATCAAAATAAAACCCTATTTCAATTCAGAAGGGTCAACCCCTTTACACATCTACTCAATGGAACGTTAAAATTTAGACAACAAGATATATCGATGTTCAGAACTAGGTGTGTTCTTAGCCACCCAGTATTAAATAACCTTAAGCGTTTCTAACCTTTAGCAACAAAAGGGTTAAAAAAAAATAAAATAAAAAATAAAAATAAATAAATAAAATAAAACAATAAAACAACTACACATTATTAAAAGTTGTACTTAATATGAAAAAGTAACAAGCATAATCGATTTGCTAAACCAGCCATACAGAGCAGTTACACTGGTTTAGTGTTACCTTACATGCATTATTATATATATGTACTTCTTAATTATTACAATAAAAATATTTTGGTACAGTAAAACGCATAATATTGAGGAAATAATAATTTTAGTTGTCCCAATTAACTTCTTACTTTGTATTGTTCAGGGATTGCACTTTTTAAAATTGTATGAAATGTCTATTTTTAAAACTTTATTTCGTTAATGAACCCACGTCAACCCTACCTAAGCTTACGTAGGTTTCTTTTATTCAGCTAGTAATAAAAAGTAATAGCTAAAAATGCGTTTTTCTGATGAGTCTCAAAATATGACCTAACTAAAAAGTGCGTTGCAATTAGTGCTGTTGATTGTAGGTAATAGACAAATGAAAGAATGACTTTTTTATTCTCTTGAGATTAAATACTCTGTCCAATTTGAATTAAAAGTGGGATGGAAGTTAAAATTAGCCCTTTGTTAGTCTCATAATAATTTTAATTTAAACAATCTGCGCATATTGACTGTCGGCTATGTCTGACCTTGACAGTCCTAAAACAGGGCGAATTTTGACGACATTTGGCATAGGTACATGAGGGAAATCGAGAAATGAATTTTATCTAAAAAATTTGGGCCCCAATACCAATAACTGTTTTTTAAAAAATCAAATAATTGAGTTATTATAGAATTTAAGTAGAGTATCACATCTATAAGAAAGTTTGATTATTTTGTCAGAATTATTATTTACCATAAAATATTTTGATTTATATTTTTAATATTTACTTCATTAACATTTTAATAAAAATGTATTTAATATTTAAAGGGTTTCAATTAATTTTTAATATCAATCTAAAGGAATATATGCGTCTTGCTTTTAGGTAAGCTATTAATAAAGTAATTAATGTTTAACTAGTTAGCTTCTGGAAAATATTTAGTTTAAAAAGACAGATTTTTTTTCATTTCCTTAACATAGAAAATACTTTTATCTCTATTAAAGTTTGACTTCTTAATATTGGATAAAAGCAAAGGAGAAACAAATTAAACTTAAAACTAATTTTTCATTAATTATTCTCTATAATTTGCATAAGATGAATATTCTAAATTAAAATACTTTTTTAATTTAAATAAAAATTAATGAAATATTATATAAAATAGTCTGCCAATTTTCTTCCTCGTGTTCTATTTTGTATAAGTGAATGATTTTATGCTCTTACAACCTATTATTGTCTAATTTATGCAATTTCGCACCCGTTATTTAAACCTGTCAAAATTATTTTGATTTTTTATTTGCATTAAAGTATCAATTTAGCAAAATTAAAAGAGCGTAGACGGTTGAAACTAATCTGGGGCTATATGCGGACTACTTTCGACAAACCATACAAATTTTATAAAAATAAGACTAGTACTTTTAGAAGTATAGGTGTAAATAAGTTTATGGTTGTGCCTAAGTGGGAACGAAATATATGGGCAAAAGATATGGCTACATATACGTTTCAACGTATACGTTTCAACGTATATGTGTGACCGACTATGGCCTAATTATGGTCTATCATCCAAATGTCATTTAAATCGGACAAGTAGTTTTTAAGAGAGATGTAAGTTCGCAAAAACTGCGACTAAAAATGTTTCCTGATGTCTGCAACGGATTTCTAACAAGGAATTTTTAAAATCGGAGACATAAAAAAATTGACTTTCTTCAGAACATTCACATAGCTTCCGTTACCTTCGATAAGATCGGAAGCAAAATTATATGATGCGTGTATATGGTTACCAATATATATTTAATGTTGATCATATTATTTTTACAGCTACAAATTCTGTAAATAGGATTGTTGATGAGATAGGTTTTTCATGGTATAAACTGTGATAGGAACATCAAAAGTTTATAACAACATAAAATTTTTAGTTTGAATTTTTGTTGTAAAATATGTTATTGATGAAAAGATAATGATTTTCAGCTTTTTTTTTATTTATTAAAAATCTGTTTTTACTCCGATTGGCATGGTCAATATTTTCTTGTAATATAGCTAAGATATCCCGGAAAAGTCTTTACTAAGATTATGTCTAGACATTGTAGATATTATTTTCAAGGAAGAAGTATCTGTTAATATAAATTATTTGCAACTCATAAAAAGAAATAGTTCTGTGTCCTAATACCTTTGTAACCTTTTATCATACCATTAGGCTGATCTATGGAAAAAAAAAAAAAAAAAAAAGATTAAATGCAAATACCACTGGCTTAATGAATCTTCCCTATATTTTAAGTAACCACTGGATGGATATGCATTTTTTTTAGGTATGTTTCTCTCAGCCCCTATGTGGTTTTTGAGTTATCGTTTAACTTTCCGCCATCTTGAATTAAGATTCCGGCCAATTGTAGGCATAATTCGACATAAAAACTATTGTGGAAAGGGTTTGCCAATTGGACATTTTGATTTAAAATAAATAATAGACTATAAATGAATTTAAAACTAAAACCCCTCACTAATTTTACTATCACTACTTGATAAAATAATATTATTAAATTAGGTGTGATTATTTTTAATATAGATATCTTCGGAAAATTCAATCACTAAGCGGAAAAAGAGGGACAATCAGGAGAATTGCGCACAGACCAATATCTAAATCTTGAAAGTTAATTCTTGGGAAAGGTTCTCTCTTTTCGATGTCAGTTCTTATTTATAAAAGATATTTCCACTCTGTGGCATTTAGATATTTTAGCTTATCTATTTATTTTAGGTTTCTGTACAAAGTACAAAAAGAAACCTTATATAACGGCTCTGTCTGTCCGTTGGTGTCGTTTGTACGTTGGCTTGTTTCAACTCATAAACTACTACAGCTAGAAACATGAAATTTGGCACACAGGTACATCTCGGCATTTTAGACAACTGGGCAAATTTTGGTGTTTTTACACCTAATATTTCCAAGCTGACGGCCCTGCCAATATGGTGGGTGACCAAAAAAAAGTTTTTAGTTACCATGGCATATTATACATCAATTTAAATGTCTTGAAGTGTAGAAAAATAATATGCAACTATTAAAATAACACACGTAATATTTTCAAGATGGCGGCCAATATGGCGGATATTTTTCTAAAAACATATCAAATTAAATATAAAATACCATGTTAGGACCTTGAATTTATTGCAACTCTATATTACAAATCGTACCAATATATTTATAATCTCGCAGTTTTTTTTTATTAACATCACAGGGAAGTACCTGTAACTAAGTTTTGTTAATTATTAGATATACATTATTATAATATGAAATAAATTTTTTTTTATACCCTTATCCTGGTATATGAAAAAAAAGGCGTAAGGCCCCTAAAAGTCAAATCTCTTAAATCCAATATTTTACCTCATAAAACAAATCAATAAAATTTAAATTTAAAAAAGTAAGTATATATTTGTAGCATAAATATTAGCAGCTTGTAATTTACTTTTCAGTAGCTTTTATTTGACATACTTCTAAACATTGAAAAAAAAAGTAAATAAAAGCTAATTGAAATTATAATTTTAAGCAATAAATAATTTAGTGGAAATGTTTCTCCTATATAAAGGTCTTTTGGTGCAAACTCTCACTGTTTTCGCTTTTGCCTTACCAACACATTCATGTTAAAAACGATTTAAATAACACCTGACGTTTCATTTCTTAGAAAATAACAAGGAAAGAGTAAGTTTAATTATAAACAAGTTTATAATTATGTGGAATTTATACCATGTTAACGACGTCTTATAAATGTGAGAACAATTGAAATTTAATGTATTTTCACGGTCTTGCAATTAAGTTATTTAATTTAGAATAATTGCTGTTGAGTTTTTAAGCAGTGTAAAAATTAGTAAGACTATATTTTTAGCTGTAAACAACTAATGTGAATGTTCTTTTTTTAATTTAAATTATTGCGCTTCCTTCAGATGATATATATTATATATTTTATAAAAATTAATATATAATTACAAAAATTGTTAAACGAAGTTTGTTAGCACAGAGCTTACTGAAGCGAATAAAGCATATTATTCTTTGTAAGGACAAATATGAAAATTTCAGGAATCCGAATTGAAACGGTCTCTATGAGTTCCGGTCTGTCGGTCGGTTGGTTTATCTGTCTTTCATTGGGCAGACTATATGTAAAATTAATCGTCCAAATTTAATAAAATTTGGATGGTAGGTTATAAATTAATCACTGTTGGCTCTATAATATTTTAAACCGTCTGCACACATTTTAGTATTGAATAAAATAAATGAGTTCCCCCTGTCATTCGAAACAGGTACAACCAACAACTAATCTTTTAATTTCTAACGGAATCACATTAGTATGAACTTAAGTCACCATTTATTTTATTTTGCACTATAATCTAGCAGCAAAATGAATATATAAAAAAAATGTATTTATGAATTAGATGTGGGAGCGTCATAGGGATCATCTAACTAAAGCAATAACATAAACTGTCTTTATATTTAAATAATTTAAATTTGTTTATTTATCTATGTAGCCTTGGTCGACCATACTCGATCAAACATCTTACGCAAAGTGTTTGCGCAAAGTTGATGTCGGGCAAATTTAGGCCATACACAACATCATGTTTGCGCAAACATCAAACAGCCCATACACGGTCAAAATGTTAGATTAAGTGGTGAGTTTATCTCCGACATGAAGATGACAGTGTGATTCATTTATATGAATATAGATGGTTAAATTATATACTAAATGACCATAGAAAACGTTCAGTAAGAAGGAAATAAGAGAAAATGGAATGTTATCGTTTATTTGGGAATTAAGTACGTATGTCTTTCCACAAACTATAACTATATTGGACAAATAGCGGTTATCTTCAGTGCCGTGCGAAAGAGTCGAAATGCATAAGAGCCATTTTACCAAAAAAATATATTTTAAAGTTTTAGTGCAATTAGTTCTTTAGGCCGGTCGACATTGCTATCTTGATTTAAGAGGGTAAGATGTTACAAATATCTTAGGAGATAATACGAGCTTAAATATAAAAAAAAAATGAATTAAATAAAAAAAAAAACATTTATTTGTATTATTATGTTATAGTTTTGTTATTACATCTTGTTTGATGTACGTGTTTATTTAAAAGTGCCTCTCCTGTGGCTTTGCTGTCAGACCACTCTATTAAAATTTAAATAATTATAAATATAAGTATATAATATAATAAATATCGTAGGTCCTGCAGTTCCAGAGATATTGTGATGAGTCAATCAGTCAGTGGTATTTTTTTAGTTTATATAACTTAAATAATTTTTCTCTATATACGTGCAAAATGACTAATGACTCCTGATCTGTCCGTATAAATTTTTCGTGTAATTCTAATAAAGGAAACGTGAGAGAAAATGATTGAAACGAGATTTTTATTATACAAAAACTAATTTTGGTCATTTAATATTAACAATGAATACAATACATCCTTTCATGCAGAAATATATGTATTATTTTATATATTTACAAAATACATACAGTTATATCTTAACAAGTAAATAGGAAGAGATAAAAACAATAGTAATGGGGGTGTTTTTCATATTATTTTTCCAACTGCTGAAGAAGATCTATGTTAGTTTTATGAAAAAGGAAGTATCAGTTTTTACGGTTTCATGATTATTTCGTTACGGGGTTTTGAATGCCTAATATTAATAAAAAGAAATAAAAAGGAATAAAGGCAGCAAATGAGAAATGTCCTCAGGACTCAAGGTAGAAAGAGGAAGTAACTTCGGACAGTTAACTATGACATTAAACCCAGTGAAAGTGTCTCCTCAACACTTCCTAGTCGGACTAGAAACACAAAAGTTTTTTCAAAGGAAAAAGGTGTCTCTTTTCCCATTCATTGTCAACTGAAGATCATCTTGTCCCTCGGCAAAATTAAACAGACCGACAAGGTCTCGCATTTCTTTTATTCTTTGCCGAAAAAAGAACATAATGATGATGAGATAAGATAAATAGACTATGTACTATGTATATCGTATTGTTAGCGAACTAAGAAAGTCCTTAGGTATTAGATACGTTTGAACAAGAGTTATTAGTATTTAAAGAGGTTTTATGAAAATTAATCTTGTCTGTTTAGTATATGATTATACCTTACTTAATTGCTGTAGTTTCCATTGCACGAAGCAGCGTCTCTTTAGACTAATTTGTATCAATTCCCTTTGGATTTCTCCCCACGTTTATTCCTATAATTTGGAAACAATAATAAAAATAATCATTTTTTATTAAAGTGTAGTCATAAATCGGTTTAATAAGTGATTTTTTAGGGAGGGGGTGGTGAAGTATAGTTATATTTATATTTGCTAAAGGATAATTGACACCATGTCAATCACTATGTATTAATTCGTTTTGTTATTAAAAATATTAGTCCAGTCATTTTAGGTTTAAAAAAAAAAAAAGTCATACTTAAGCAAGAGATTTCGTACAAATTATCTCTGGGACATCCTGATTTAAATCCTATAAAGTCCCCGAAAAAAAAGTTGTGCTAAAGCCGCCATCTTGTAAAATAGAGGCCAAAATTCAATTTTTTGCTTCTAATAGCTTAACTATTAGGTTTAGAAAACAAATTTACAAGTAAAAATTGTTTATTATGTAATTATCTATAAATTTGGTTCTTATAATTAGAGTTTTCACCCTCTGACCAACCACAGAGGCATAAAATGATCATTTTTATCTCAGTATGGGAATTTGGGCCGCTATTTTCCAAGATGGCGGCTTGAGCACAACTTTTTTATCGGGGACTTTATAGGATTTCAATCAGGATGCCCCAGAGATAATTTGTACGAAGTCTCTTCTTTGTATGANATCCGAATTGAAACGGTCTCTATGAGTTCCGGTCTGTCGGTCGGTTGGTTTATCTGTCTTTCATTGGGCAGACTATATGTAAAATTAATCGTCCAAATTTAATAAAATTTGGATGGTAGGTTATAAATTAATCACTGTTGGCTCTATAATATTTTAAACCGTCTGCACACATTTTAGTATTGAATAAAATAAATGAGTTCCCCCTGTCATTCGAAACAGGTACAACCAACAACTAATCTTTTAATTTCTAACGGAATCACATTAGTATGAACTTAAGTCACCATTTATTTTATTTTGCACTATAATCTAGCAGCAAAATGAATATATAAAAAAAATGTATTTATGAATTAGATGTGGGAGCGTCATAGGGATCATCTAACTAAAGCAATAACATAAACTGTCTTTATATTTAAATAATTTAAATTTGTTTATTTATCTATGTAGCCTTGGTCGACCATACTCGATCAAACATCTTACGCAAAGTGTTTGCGCAAAGTTGATGTCGGGCAAATTTAGGCCATACACAACATCATGTTTGCGCAAACATCAAACAGCCCATACACGGTCAAAATGTTAGATTAAGTGGTGAGTTTATCTCCGACATGAAGATGACAGTGTGATTCATTTATATGAATATAGATGGTTAAATTATATACTAAATGACCATAGAAAACGTTCAGTAAGAAGGAAATAAGAGAAAATGGAATGTTATCGTTTATTTGGGAATTAAGTACGTATGTCTTTCCACAAACTATAACTATATTGGACAAATAGCGGTTATCTTCAGTGCCGTGCGAAAGAGTCGAAATGCATAAGAGCCATTTTACCAAAAAAATATATTTTAAAGTTTTAGTGCAATTAGTTCTTTAGGCCGGTCGACATTGCTATCTTGATTTAAGAGGGTAAGATGTTACAAATATCTTAGGAGATAATACGAGCTTAAATATAAAAAAAAAATGAATTAAATAAAAAAAAAAACATTTATTTGTATTATTATGTTATAGTTTTGTTATTACATCTTGTTTGATGTACGTGTTTATTTAAAAGTGCCTCTCCTGTGGCTTTGCTGTCAGACCACTCTATTAAAATTTAAATAATTATAAATATAAGTATATAATATAATAAATATCGTAGGTCCTGCAGTTCCAGAGATATTGTGATGAGTCAATCAGTCAGTGGTATTTTTTTAGTTTATATAACTTAAATAATTTTTCTCTATATACGTGCAAAATGACTAATGACTCCTGATCTGTCCGTATAAATTTTTCGTGTAATTCTAATAAAGGAAACGTGAGAGAAAATGATTGAAACGAGATTTTTATTATACAAAAACTAATTTTGGTCATTTAATATTAACAATGAATACAATACATCCTTTCATGCAGAAATATATGTATTATTTTATATATTTACAAAATACATACAGTTATATCTTAACAAGTAAATAGGAAGAGATAAAAACAATAGTAATGGGGGTGTTTTTCATATTATTTTCCAACTGCTGAAGAAGATCTATATTAGTTTTATGAAAAAGGAAGTATCAGTTTTTACGGTTTCATGATTATTTCGTTACGGGGTTTTGAATGCCTAATATTAATAAAAAGAAATAAAAAGGAATAAAGGCAGCAAANATTAATCAAGAAGTTAAAATTGCTTTAACTTTTAAACGGATAGAGATAAAATAGTACAATTATACATATTCTTGAAGGAAATTTAACGCTCTATAACTTTCTTTCTCATAAATATTTTGTAGGATGAAGGGCCGTAGAGTTAGCTAGTCAAATAAGGAAAAAACGTGAGGTAAAAATGATTTTTTTTTAAATTGGCGAAATTTGAGCTTGGATATCTCAAAAACTATGTGAGATAGCGAACTAATGAATATAATCAATCTTGTGGCCCATTTTGCCAGCTTTAATTTTATATAGAATATTCTTATCGCTAGGTCGCATAGTTTCCGAGATATAAGTGAAAAACCGAAAATAGGGACCTTCTACGTGCCCCCCTCCCCCCGCTCACCACCTAGGAGTGGGGACTTTTAGTATGTTTATCTCCTAACTTGTCTAAACAAAGTCAAAAATTGTGTTCCTTCCATTTCCCTCTACACCCCTTTTTGAGCATTCATTGACTGGACTAATACTTATGCAAGAGATTTCGTACAAATTATCTCTGGGACATCCTGATTTAAATCCTATAAAGTCCCCGAAAAAAAGTTGTGCTAAAGCCGCCATCTTGTAAAATAGAGGCCAAAATTCAATTTTTTGCTTCTAATAGCTTAACTGTTAGGTTTAGAAAACAAATTTACAAGTAAAAATTGTTTATTATGTAATTATCTATAAATTTGGTTCTTATAGTTAGAGTTTTCACCCTCTGACCACAGAGGCATAAAATGATCATTTTTATCTCAGTATGGGAATTTTGGCCGCTATTTTCCAAGATGGCGGCTTGAGCACAACTTTTTTATAGGGGACTTTATAGGATTTCAATCAGGATGCCCCAGAGATCATTTGTACAAAGTCTCTTGTTTGTATGACACATTTTTGTAAACAGCCCTTTTTTTGCTTAAAATTACTGAACTATATAGATTATTCTTGATCTAGAGTTTAACTAGGATTCATGCATAAATCGTAGTTGTAATAGTCGGTAGATAAATCAAGCAGTTGATTTACCTGTAAAAAATCTATTACTTTGACGAGTCTCGAAACACAAACATCGTTACACGATTTCGTTTCATCCTAGCCAATTTACTCTACCACTTTTTTTACTTAAAAAAAGCCAATTAGTATAAAACATAGCTCCCTCGCATCCTATTACTGGTCACACGAGTATACAAGGTAATATAAAGTATAATGAGAAAGGTTGTGTTGTACTTAAAAGAAGGTTGTGGTTTAAAGAAGAATTAATGTGTCAACATTGTTAAAATTGAAATTAAATTAAATTTATTGATTAATTAATGCGTCCACATGATTACTTTGCATGACTATTTTTTGTAAATAAAGTGTTTTCTCTATTTCTGCAACTCTTAAGCAGTCAGGTTTATTCAGGAATTTTAAATATTCCTCCACGGTACCCCTGGTGCTTTATACATTTAATTAAATCAGATTGCAGTTTACAAAAAAAGTGAAAAATGTTTGTTTGCATGTGCGAGATAAAACAATGTTCCTAGAAGGTTGGCATGTATATGGGACCTTCTTTATGTAATATTAACTAAATACTATAATAATCTTTAAATGTCCACGAATAGAGATGGAAGTTGGCAGATTATAAAGAGGATTCTTCTAGTTTTAGAAGACATTGGCATCTTTAAGAAGGATATCTTCATGCTGAAGGTTATCTTTATGCTTATTTATGCTTAAGGTTAAGCTAGTTTCCTTAATGTAGGAAACTAGTTTCTAGTGTTTGAATATTATAATCTAATATTCTAATACCTTCAAATGTGTATTTATTGTTCGTAATATTAAAAGATTAGATCCTAGCTTACTTGATTATGATATAATCAACATTGTATTTAAATATGTTGTCTAATTTTACTATTCTTTAGAAATAGCAAAGAATGAAAACTTTAAATTCTTTAACTACAACCCAACAGTTTATGAATAAATAATTCTAAACTGCAATCCATTTAAATTCAAATCTTTAGAATCATTATTATAACATTTCTTAAAGTAAATTATGATTTGACTTCCTAAAGATTAAATCTTTATTACGAAATATTTTAATCATCTACCATTAAAAAGTGATAATATACTAAACTATTAAAAGTGCTTTCAGTAAATTTTTCTTTCGGGCTTACGGAAGGTAATGTAGGTTGATCGTTCTGTAATGTGATCGTTCTGAAGAACGAAAATATTTTATGATTCCGATTTCAAAATTTGATCAGCTCATTTTAGCTCATCATTTTAGCTCATTGATGTCCCATTCAAGTTTTAACCTTCTGTTCTCATTTGTTTTTCTTCCACAAGCGCACAAACATACATTTATTAACACCTACAGCTTCAAAATTGCTTATCTTACTTTTATAGTTTAGCGTTTAGCGAATGTCCCAGATTAATTTGAATCTACTTTAATTCATGTAAAATATCAAAACAATTTTGACGGATTAAATAGAAGGAGGAAACAATAAAACAAATTATACAATAAGGCTAATCTGCAGTTATCCATACCTACAGTTGAGAATCTCTTGGCGGCACAATTTCGCACTTAAAGAGATTATATCCCTTTGTCAAAAGAGTTCATTTTTGAGATTTATACATTTGAAATGTTATATATTAATTATATATAATTAATACATTTTAGAGGTGATATTCCTTTGTCTAAACAGTACATTCGATTTAGGAATCATCAATTTTCTAACCTCATCGTTTCCTAGGTGGCGGGATAACTGCAGATTTACCTACAATAATATCTTGTAAAAGCAGAAAATCAATCGAGTACGGAAAAGAATGCGAGGAAGCTATGTGCCACACCAATTGGCAGTCTATTTATTTATTTATTTATTGTTTTTGCTTTATTGAATAACAGAACTACATTATTATATGGGATTAGTGATTTATTAAACTTCGAATCCCCAATTATTAAGAGTCTGGTTACTCTGGTAACCATCTTTTATCACTGTTTGACCCTAAGGTAAGAGGTCATCGTACTGTAAAAGTAGTAAACAAGAAAGTTGATATTAGATGTCGACTTGTTTCTCTTTTACGTTCTGCTTTGTTGAGCTCAAAACGAGAGAGATCTTCCGGTGTCAACTTTATACTAAAATCTCTTTGAGAAGCCGCGACAAAAAGGTTGTAAAGAAATATAAACGCACGGGGCAATATATTTTAACATTTTCTTCCAAGTCTTGTATCGAATCCAACCTATAAACGTCAGTGAGAATGGAAAAGATAATTCAAATAAAGATTTTCGTGAGAAGTTGATTGAAGCTTTGTGAGAAGGGCGACACTGAGACCTCACGACAGTGGTTTTCATTTCCATTCAATCTTCAACGCTTCAATGAACACGGAATCGTTCTCAGTCAAGACAACAAGAAATAAGTCAACGCCTACGTTTATGTACTTCCACAATCTTCCATTCATATCCGAACAGCCCTTTACTATTTCATAAGACATTACTTGATTCGTTTCATTCATAAATAAATACTGTGTTTAGATAGATATTTTAACATAGTAAATAGTCTTATTATAAATCTAAATAATTATATTTTAAAAATGAAACCAGAAATTATGTTTTCTGCGAAACATTCCTATCGTAGAAATGCGATCGTATATGTCATTTGTAAACTTAATCTTATACGTCTGATACGTCATTTGTAAACTTAATGTAGCTAGCTGTCATAGTGCATAACATTATATTTCCATTTGATAAAAGTATAAGGTTTTAATTCCATTTGACAATTATTAATTTAGACAGTATTTTATCAGTTCCAATTACCTAAGTATTTTACCATTAAGAGAGTATATGACTATTTTCAATTGAGAGAGTGTATGACTATTTTCAATTGAGAGAGTATATGACTATTTTCAATACTCGAGACTATTTTTAAAGAGATTTTTTATACAAATCGTTTTTTTTATTGACGTTGTTTTGAAGTATGTGTACTTTCCTTATCACCTGAGGAAGCTTATTCCTCATTTGTGATGTCTCAAAAAGAACTCCTATAAGTGTGAGGTCGTCCTCCTCCTGGTCTCCCCATCTCAGCCTTGGGCGTCCTCTTCAGCGTTTTCCCCAGGATTTCCTTTTCCTTCTGGCATTCTCTGTTCGTGTCCAATCCATTTCAGCCCCCCTTTACTAATTTTACTGACTAAATCAGGTCTTCTGTGAAATCTATGGATTTCAGCAATTTTGCGTCTTCTCCTCCTATCCTCCTCACACACTGGTCTATAAATACGCCAAAACACTTTTCTTTCCCAGGATAAGGTTCTTTACCTAGGCATTATTATCCACTTTTTTACGTTGAGAGCCAGTTTATACATTTCCTGAAAGGAAAATCCTTGTTTTCATCTGATTGGAATTTCAGAGGCCAACAGTAAAATAGCAATTAAACACAGAATATCTTTAATTCATTTTCATCCCAGCAAACTACGCTTGAAATGTTGGGTAAAAAAAAGGATTTGAAATCGTAATTATACTAATTGCTTTTGTTACTAGTACATCGGAACTAAAATCATTTCTGGTTTATTCCGAATTCGGTGAACTATTACCTAGGCATTGATCAACTTACCACATCACACAGTCACATCAGTCAGTAAATAATTGGTTGTTTTTATTTGTGGTTTTATTTGGTTACTTTTATTGGTGCTTCCTAGCAGTAAAGTTTTATTGAACGAGAAATCATCGCCAACTTATCAATGATAAAAAAAATAGTCCCATCCAATTTTTATGGTACATAGCTTCCTCGCGTCCAATTATAGGACAAATGGTCCCATGAGATTTGTATCTATTTTGATTCCCAGTAGGGCCATAATGCTTCCATTACCTTCGGTGGGCAACAAATGTTTTCAAAAGAAAGCTTGTCAAATTTATTCCAAATAATTAAGAATTACCGGTTGTTAAGCCATCTACAAATTACAATTTTGACAGACATTTCAAAACTCCAGTTGGAAATGTGTTATAGCATATTTTAGGTGAACGGTTACATTAAATTCTAAAAAAAAGCTCCGAATCCAAAAAAAAAAATAAAACTTTAAATTCTCAATATTCGAACAATTAAAAAGAGAGAATGAAATAGAGCCTCAGATCTTTCAGATGCTCTTTGTGCGAGAGCTTCTATCTTTTTGCAGAAGCAGAAAATATTTCATTTCTGTCCTCTCCAATTTTCTTTAATAATTTCAGTTATTTTATTTCTAGTCACGGTTTCCAATTAAACAATGTATATTTATTTATTATTTTATTGCAGGGACATTGGTAGAATAACTAATAACAAGACTGGGAGAAATAAATGAATCGAACATTATGGTAGCTGGCGTTAAAAAAAAAAAATGTTTCGGAACTGGCAATTTGAACCAATGAATATGAAATTAATTATTCAAAGGCAGGTTAAAACATTTTTTCCAATAAAGCAACAGCAGTGGATATTAACAATGTAGATAAGTTGCTAAGGAAATAGCTCTGTTTTTATTCCCCAGTATGGTAATATTTATCTCTTTTTCTATTAAAAAATCAACCAGTTTGTTATTCCTTTGGTTAACAAAAAAAAAATAACTGTTCGACATTTTTATATTCATGTAATTCCAAATGTATTAAAAGCGTCATGAATATGAAATTATGCAATTCCCAATTTTACCCCTTTGGTTTTTACTTTCATGAGTGTATTGTTTGTATTGGAAAGCAGTTTAAAATTTGATAATAGAATAGTTCAACACAAAAATATTATTTTATAATAGTAAAAAATTAGATAGATTTAAGAATTAGAAAAATTAGATCACAGAACAATATTGGTTTCGAGTCAGTCTGTCACTCAATGTTTGCGAACTAACTTATCCTAAAAAATACTCGTCTGATTTTAATGATATTTAGGTGGTAGGTCATAATTAGCCCATTGTTGGTCCCATATAAGTTCTACTTTGCGACCATTTGTTTCTCTTCCACATGCGCACAAGCATACATTTATTTAAACTTATCTTCAAAAATATCCATATAATTTTTATGAAATTGGACGAAAGCAGCCCGCTGATTAATTTCAACCGTCTTCACTCTTATGCTTTATGTCATGTATAAAATCAAAACAGTTTTTACATACATATTTAAGAAAAATACGTGTGGTGTCGCGGGACACCCGGTAGGAACGAAGTTCCTTGCATTTTTCATTATATATCAATTATAAAATCACATAAAATACTAAAGACGTATAAACTGTTAACTACGATTTATTTTCGATATTTATAAAACCAAGTGACATATAATTTGACATATAACAAAAATAAACAAAACAAGTAACAGGCTTCCATAATAACATTTTTTCCCGTCTTTTTGAAGCTTACGTTTACGCGAGCGTTGCGCGTGAACGCTCGGACGGATAACGTTTTCCAACGTACTCAGCCTGGGCATTGGTAAAATGACATGTGTACCAAATTTCAACTAACTCGGTGATCTTGTACTCAAGTTATCGTCATCGGTAGATATTTCGTGACGGATTTCGCGTGACGGTGATTTCATGACGGTTATTTTGTGACGGTGATTTTGGTCGTTTTTTTTTTCGGATTCAGTCCCAGGCTCCGAACGTGCCATAAGGAACTTCGTTCGTTTCAAAAAAACTAAGGGGAAATTCAATAAATTTTACGAAAATAGGTTGTATAGCATAACATCATTAAAGTTTGTATACTTTACTAAGGAAGTAGTAGCTATGTGCCACACTAATTAGCACACTATTTTTTTTCCAACAAATATTAAATTTTGTTGTTGTTGTTTTTATGTTGTATTTTTTCATATGTTATTATTTTCTGGCTTGGTGACACAATTTATTAGGATTACCATTTCATAGACATCAGGAGCAAAAAATTAATTAGAAGATGGTTTTTAAAAGAATGCAATCATCTCTGGACATAAGGCCCATACTGACAACGTTTAGACCAAATCCTTGAGCTAAGAAGGTTAATTTTGGATCTAATTTAATTAATTTATTTTATTATTTTACATGCATATACATTCCTATAATAAAATTAGATACGAATGTTACTGCCTTATTCGTATTTAATTTAATCAAACAGATTCAATTGTCCGAGTACGTAATTACCCAGTAATTAAATTTTAATTTTTATGAATAATTTTAGCAATATCTGTATCATAGAAATATCTTCTTCCCGGCGAGGAATCGAACTGGAAAAAATATCACGATCTATACAATAAGCTTCACAAAACAAAAAACTATAAAAATATTATACCTACATACTATTTAGTTGAAAAATTTAAACCCTACACTTTTTCATTTGCAATCCTTTATAAGAACTCCGACATGTTTACTATATTATTATAAATATATAAATATATATTATATTAAAATACAGCCACCATTATAGAATAAGTATGATAATAAAATATATATTTTTGCATCTAACATAACTGCACACCTTTGGCAGTTTATAACAAGTTTTTCAAAGTAAAAATAGAATCTAGAAAATATATATCACATACCTCTACCATGTTTATTCAATTACAAGCTACAGATAAAATCAGATTTTAAATTAAAATCTGAAACTTCAAGGTACTTATTTTTAATATGTGCTTTACAGAATAATATATAGGATACTTAAAACACATTCCAAACACTCGCATATTTGATTAAAATTTATATACAGACCTGAAAGGCTTTGTTGATAAGGAAATAAGGAGTGTAAAATAATGAAAATTAATTCTTACCAAAGTATTATAACTTGTAAGTATAAGACTTGTATAATATATATCTGTAAACATTCTTTTATATAACAAAAATAATAATGTCAATAATATATATGATCTTGATAGCCTTTTATTATAATTTATTTTCATTTTTAATCTTCATATAGCTTATTAGAACTTGTTTATTTGAATTATTTCATTCTTTTACCATAATACAAATTATTTTCTTGCTCTATATTTTACAATCGTTTTTATATTTTATCATGTGCTTATTAATAAAATAAACGAGCTAGTCTCTCTTTTATATAAAATACCATGCAAATTGTTTTATTTTAATAGTATTTAGTATTTTATATTAGAGATTTATAAATAATGAAATATCATTTTTAAATATTTCAAGTAATACAAGTCCACTTTGTTTATTTTCTGCATTCCATATACTTTTTTTTGCCTCAGATTCTTTTTAAGATTTTTCTTTGTTTTCATTGAAAAAAAAAGTGTAGGGGAATTAAATTATTCCCAATCAAGTCAAATTAAGTGAAATTATACACGTTAAATTTTACTAAATTGATAATTTAATTAAAAAAATCGAATCAATTTTGACAGAAAAATCATGGTAAAATACTTCTATCTAAGTACTTTTTAGGGTTTCGTAAATTATTTGGCATATACATGATATATATATATATATATATTATGAAAAAGGTTTTATTTATTTTCCCATCCTGCTATAAATAAGTAAATTAATTAATTAAACAAATTTAGGTGGAAAGCCCAAAAAACTCGCTATTTTTGTCAGTAATAACAACAAGGTACACTAAATTTTTTCGGAGAATTTTCATCGCCCCATAGTAAGGTATTTGCATGAATTATTTCAATTTTTTAGACTAGCCGTTATAGGGTGGTTATTCTCATCGCCCCATTATTTTAAATGCACGAATTATTTAAAAAATTGTGGACTAGCCAGTATAGTGTGGTTGGGGAGGAGATTAATTTTTGGGTATATTAAACCATTAAAGAATTCAAAATTTATATTTGAAATTGCGGGAGCAAATAGCCAAGGCATAGAAACCCTACTTTTAAGGAATTTATACTAATCATGAGTACGAACCCCATAACAACCCTATTTACTCGCGATAGCCATTACCAACGTGGAGGGATACAATATTAAAAGTGCATTCTCAACCACTAGTATAGAATCGCACTATGTTGACTGCCTATAGAGGAGATAGTATAGGTAATCCATCGAAAATGGATGCGGCAGAATTGTTTCAACTAAATACACTTACATTTGCCAATTTATGTGCCTACAGTGACTGCTAATATTTAGCCCATTAAAACAAGGCCTTATACATATTAAAATAACCAAGGTTATCAAACCAAGATTCCACTTTCAGCCGATTATACCTAAAATTGGATCTCACCAAAACGACTATGATTTACAACTCCTGTACCGATTACGAAAGAAAAAAAAAAATCCGTGGTATAAGCTCAAGTCATAGATTGGTTTGTATTCGAACATGATCCTTTTTTACTACTTTAATCTATTTTTTATTCCTTTTTAAAAATATGCTTACCAGGACCTACATATATTGGGGGCTTTTAAATCATTCAAGATTATAGTAATTTATTGCTTTATTTTTTATTAATATTTCGTATAAAAATTAAATATTTCATCTTATAAGTCGTTCTATTTAAACTAGTAATTTACTTGTCTTATCGAGTCATGCTTTATCTATTTTCTATATATAATTTGAAATTATAAAATGTGTAATATTACAATGTAAACTCATTTATAGGTAATTTGTATGTGTACATATATAATAATCTAAGTATTACTAATATTTGATCTACAAAAAACACTGTATTTCATGATTCCCTACTTTCATCCTTGTATTAACTGTATCTGTCACTTAATTTACGCTTATCAATAATTTAAATATAATTTATGAACTAGGGGGCTCTGCCCCTA
>KZ651533.1:140216-157702 GCA_001010745.2 Gerris buenoi
CTTTATAGACGCTCCCTATTCTAACGTGCTAAAGATTGGTGCCTACTGCATTTGAAGAATAATCAAGATTGGAAAATTTGTCGATTGTTTGTCCTATACTAGTATGCTTCTGATAGAACTCGGTTCTAGAGGAAGGTGTGTTCCAAGTGCTCCTATTCGTAGTTGTATTTCAATGTTCCGCTGGATAAAAGAACACGGTATCCTTTCACTGGGTGCGTTGTCTGAGAGACTTCATTGTCATTATAATTCCAGGTCCAAGGCAGCCCCTTCCCAATCCCCTTGGGGTCCCAGACGTGTCATGATTACAGGCCACTGAGAAAACCACAAGAGCACCATATCATCAATCTTATCTCTTAGTATTCTGTGACTAGGCGAACTAGGCACGCGGCGTCACGTCACACCGCCCCGCCTTATATCATACAACCGCTTATAATTCCTACTGCCCCCTCCTCCACTTCGCTTATCATCCATCAGATCTCGACAAAAGAGAAATCGCATTAATTCTAAATTAGCATCTGTCAATCTTCGAGCAACATGTGTGATATAAGTGCCGGAACACGTTGCATTAACTTGTTATCATTTCTACTTGAGAAATAGCCCTTAAGTAGATTTATACTATCATTAGTCAGAGTAGAAACAATGCGTGCATTAAGACAATCAAGCTGTTAAAAAATAAATATCTTGATGACCTTTAAAACTATAATAATTACATCATTATAGATACATCATCAAAAAAGCAGTAGAATCACTTAAGATTGATGTAAAAAACAAAAGATTGTACCTGCATAACAATTCTATTAAGACCAAACCAGCTTTCAATCAAAAGTTTTTTCCTGTGAGCTTTAGGGAGAAGGGAATAAGCTTGAACTTGGAGTCAATCAGCTTTAGTTAGACAGAGCAATAAGCTTATCAATTATATCTCTCTTACACCAGATTCTTGCTGGTTTTGTAATCCATGCACCACTTGATGATGACCGCTTTGAAATAAAAAGTTGTTATTCCTTAGTGAAGCTACTGCCGAAACACTGTTACGTATTCTTACTTTGTTTACTAATTAGATTAGGTATTCACTTATATGAAAACAGTCTAATAAACTAGAAATTTCGAGTTTTTAACACAAATTCGACCATTAAATTTACTTATTTTAAAAGAAAGTATAACCTATCCCTACAAATACACATTGTATGTATCTTTTTTGTTCCCCCTTCCAAAATCACACAACACGTTTAAATGTAAAAACATTTTCTGACTCGGCAAATACGTACCATAAAGAGGTTTAACAGTTGGCTGATATTTATGTTTCCCAACGGATTATATTACGATCTTTTTTTAACTAAAATAAAATGTTTTGCCGTTACGTTTACAACTTGGTAATATCCTCGTGCAGCGTAATAAACGTGTAGTGGCTTAGGAAAGAAAATATTTGAGTTTGTGAACTTAGAGAATAGAGAGGGGGGAAAGACAAACAACATTACATACTTGTACTGGATAGATTATATTATAATATTTAGTTGAACTTACTCTGACAGGGGGAGACTTGGCTAAATCTAAGATCTCACAACTTTTTACGCGAGACTTACATAAGTGTTTTTGTTAACAGTATACAAGTATACAATTTTATAAATGAGAATAAAAAAAAGTTTCATTTGATACTGTTAAGAATAAGAGGTAGCGCTATAGTTATACTTTTATATTTCTTTTTAAAAATATTTTGAATAAGTGTTACTTATTTATTAGTCTTTAAGAGGGTCAAAGAACCGATGATTTCTTTTTTTTCTTTTCTTTTTTTTTAATTTTTCCATTTTATTACTACGTTTTTATTAACTTGCTTTCTTGTTTGTTGGTCCAGTACAAATCTTGCAGCCGTTTTTTAACTAACTTCCCGAGTAGCTAGACATTTGAAACTTTTAGAATAGCTCAGAACACGATGACAATGCAATATTTTAATACTTTTAGCCATCTTTCAGCAACATTCGTTTTCAGCAAATTTTGCAGTATGGAAAGTTAGGTCGGAAAAATCCGCAAGTTATTTGTTTTGACATGTCCCATATTATTATAATCTTCATTTTGACAGGTTTAAAATTTGTGATTTTTTATTAAAGAAATAAACAATGAATGAAAGCGAAAAAGGAAAAGTAAACAAAGAAATAAATGACATTGACATGCGACTACCAGGTTTTTTTACACTTGTGTCCTAGGTATCGGTTTAATTTTTCTTCATCTGTACTTCTTTACTAGTACACATTTGTCTTTTTCTTCTCTTACTGTACCAACACGAGACGTATCAATAGCACGGTTTAGATTTGGTGTTGGCGAGATCCATTGTGCAAAGATTTGTCCTTTTATAGGTTTAAGATCAGCTCTCTGGATGGATGTCATTTTTATGTGAAGTAAATAAATTCGAACTTTTTTTTTTACACTTAAAATTACATATGATTCAACAGAAAATTTAAAAACGTAGAATATAAAAAGTTCTTTTTATCTTTAAATTGTTTTACATCGATCTCTACCTAACCATTTTAAGTTAGAAGTTAGACGTGCCTTAGAGACTATATATTAAAATTGAACGAATAGTTTATAAGTTGCATCCCTTACATACTTGCTGGTGGCTTTTGGACCGACAAATTGCGCTCAACGCAAATTGTCAGTCGTTAACGCTGCGTTTGTTTGTTAGTGATAAACAAACGCAGGATATTATAATGGTCATCGTTTTTTCCTACGGCCCTAAAAAGGAGGAATGGATAGATGTGGAGTCCCAATTTAAATGCTTAAGGAGAACCTATTAAATGTTTAAAATTACTAGCCTACTGATTCTTAAGTCTTCTTAAGAGGGACTCCTGTAATAGAATGAAAGAATAGAAGTCGTTACATAAGTGGATTAGGTTGATAAAATAAGAATTCATGGAATTCGATGAAATAGTGAAAAAAAAAGCATATAGAAATTCTTGATTAATATTAAGCCAATACAATTTTTCATTAATTTTGTTTCANTGAAAGAATAGAAGTCGTTACATAAGTGGATTAGGTTGATAAAATAAGAATTCATGGAATTCGATGAAATAGTGAAAAAAAAAGCATATAGAAATTCTTGATTAATATTAAGCCAATACAATTTTTCATTAATTTTGTTTCATTGACTAAGATAATTTTGGAATTTTCCAAGAACCACTTTTACTAATTTCTGTTCTTGTTTTTCTACTTAAGAAATATCCCGAATCAAAATGGAAGAAATAAACAACTTATTAATAGATATTTTTATATTTATAAAATAAGAAAATTATTTAAGTAGGAAGTGATATACGTATCCTTTTATTTCTATGAATGCTTTTAAAGAAACGGAGAATATCAGCTGAATAACTATGATAAAACTATACTATGTATTTTACATAGCTGTCCATACTTTGTGAGGTAAAATGTTGCTATCTTTAAGTTAATCTACAAATGAGAGCCCAAAAGTAAGATTTAACCTGGTCTCATTGCAAGCAGGACATTTCTGACATAACTTAAAACTATGGCTGATGATGTAGTAAGTTGTTTGAATAAAACCATGCGTTAGTTTCAGTATTTTAAGAAAAAGAGAGATTAGACATTTTATGATTGAGTGTTAGAATTACTATTAAAATAACATGTATATATAATATTTTTTGGACTATACTTTATGAGACATCATATTATCCGTAAGGTTATCTATAAATGGGTGACCAAAATGAAAGATTTTATACCTTAAATCCACTTGAGGTTGAGAGATATATCATTTAGCAATTTCCATCCTAGAAGCCGTTGGAAATGACTTCTGCGATGGAAATTTCTTATGTTATATCTCTCAACCTCAAGTGAATTTAAACCTGCTAAATATAAAGAGATAACACAAAAATAATTGTCTTTCCTTGAACTTAGTTTACTTGTAGAAAAAAGTTGTTTTTTCCTTTAAAATGGCCTTTATAGACGCTCCCTATTCTAACGTGCTAAAGATTGGTGCCTACTGCATTTGAAGAATAATCAAGATTGGAAAATTTGTCGATTGTTTGTCCTATACTAGTATGCTTCTGATAGAACTCGGTTCTAGAGGAAGGTGTGTTCCAAGTGCTCCTATTCGTAGATGTATTTCAATGTTCCGCTGGATAAAAGAACACGGTATCCTTTCACTGGGTGCGTTGTCTGAGAGACTTCATTGTCATTATAATTCCAGGTCCAAGGCAGCCCCTTCCCAATCCCCTTGGGGTCCCAGACGTGTCATGATTACAGGCCACTGAGAAAACCACAAGAGCACCATATCATCAATCTTATCTCTTAGTATTCTGTGACTAGGCGAACTAGGCACGCGGCGTCACGTCACACCGCCCCGCCTTATATCATACAACCGCTTATAATTCCTACTGCCCCCTCCTCCACTTCGCTTATCATCCATCAGATCTCGACAAAAGAGAAATCGCATTAATTCTAAATTAGCATCTGTCAATCTTCGAGCAACATGTGTGATATAAGTGCCGGAACACGTTGCATTAACTTGTTATCATTTCTACTTGAGAAATAGCCCTTAAGTAGATTTATACTATCATTAGTCAGAGTAGAAACAATGCGTGCATTAAGACAATCAAGCTGTTAAAAAATAAATATCTTGATGACCTTTAAAACTATAATAATTACATCATTATAGATACATCATCAAAAAAGCAGTAGAATCACTTAAGATTGATGTAAAAAACAAAAGATTGTACCTGCATAACAATTCTATTAAGACCAAACCAGCTTTCAATCAAAAGTTTTTTCCTGTGAGCTTTAGGGAGAAGGGAATAAGCTTGAACTTGGAGTCAATCAGCTTTAGTTAGACAGAGCAATAAGCTTATCAATTATATCTCTGTTACACCAGATTCTTGCTGGTTTTGTAATCCATGCACCACTTGATGATGACCGCTTTGAAATAAAAAGTTGTTATTCCTTAGTGAAGCTACTGCCGAAACACTGTTACGTATTCTTACTTTGTTTACTAATTAGATTAGGTATTCACTTATATGAAAACAGTCTAATAAACTAGAAATTTCGAGTTTTTAACACAAATTCGACCATTAAATTTACTTATTTTAAAAGAAAGTATAACCTATCCCTACAAATACACATTGTATGTATCTTTTTTGTTCCCCCTTCCAAAATCACACAACACGTTTAAATGTAAAAACATTTTCTGACTCGGCAAATACGTACCATAAAGAGGTTTAACAGTTGGCTGATATTTATGTTTCCCAACGGATTATATTACGATCTTTTTTTAACTAAAATAAAATGTTTTGCCGTTACGTTTACAACTTGGTAATATCCTCGTGCAGCGTAATAAACGTGTAGTGGCTTAGGAAAGAAAATATTTGAGTTTGTGAACTTAGAGAATAGAGAGGGGGGAAAGACAAACAACATTACATACTTGTACTGGATAGATTATATTATAATATTTAGTTGAACTTACTCTGACAGGGGGAGACTTGGCTAAATCTAAGATCTCACAACTTTTTACGCGAGACTTACATAAGTGTTTTTGTTAACAGTATACAAGTATACAATTTTATAAATGAGAATAAAAAAAAGTTTCATTTGATACTGTTAAGAATAAGAGGTAGCGCTATAGTTATACTTTTATATTTCTTTTTAAAAATATTTTGAATAAGTGTTACTTATTTATTAGTCTTTAAGAGGGTCAAAGAACCGATGATTTCTTTTTTTTCTTTTCTTTTTTTTTAATTTTTCCATTTTATTACTACGTTTTTATTAACTTGCTTTCTTGTTTGTTGGTCCAGTACAAATCTTGCAGCCGTTTTTTAACTAACTTCCCGAGTAGCTAGACATTTGAAACTTTTAGAATAGCTCAGAACACGATGACAATGCAATATTTTAACACTTTTAGCCATCTTTCAGCAACATTCGTTTTCAGCAAATTTTGCAGTATGGAAAGTTAGGTCGGAAAAATCCGCAAGTTATTTGTTTTGACATGTCCCATATTATTATAATCTTCATTTTGACAGGTTTAAAATTTGTGATTTTTTATTAAAGAAATAAACAATGAATGAAAGCGAAAAAGGAAAAGTAAACAAAGAAATAAATGACATTGACATGCGACTACCAGGTTTTTTTACACTTGTGTCCTAGGTATCGGTTTAATTTTTCTTCATCTGTACTTCTTTACTAGTACACATTTGTCTTTTTCTTCTCTTACTGTACCAACACGAGACGTATCAATAGCACGGTTTAGATTTGGTGTTGGCGAGATCCATTGTGCAAAGATTTGTCCTTTTATAGGTTTAAGATCAGCTCTCTGGATGGATGTCATTTTTATGTGAAGTAAATAAATTCGAACTATTTTTTTTTTCACTTAAAATTACATATGATTCAACAGAAAATTTAAAAACGTAGAATATAAAAAGTTCTTTTTATCTTTAAATTGTTTTACATCGATCTCTACCTAACCATTTTAAGTTAGAAGTTAGACGTGCCTTAGAGACTATATATTAAAATTGAACGAATAGTTTTTAAGATATATTGGAATGACAGATAAACCGTAAGACCGACAAAGTAACACGAAATCAAAAACATTTCCTGATGCTTTGAAACGGAATCTGTAGAATTTTTGAATTTGATAGAATAACAAATTTCGAATCACAACGCGTCTGCTACCTTTGGTAAGCTTAAATTTAAAAATGTTCAGAATAATGAAAATACCTCCAATATTTTCTTCCTTGGTAAGCTTTGAAACAATATTTAATGCGATTCTCCCTATTTTTATAATCCTTCATTCACAATAGTCATAAATCCTTACAAACTCGTAATCTGATTTATAAATTAGAATCGGAAAACTCCCTTATCACATCTTTAAACTTTAAATTGTATTTTCGAAAGGAGACTCTTGAAAAAAAAAGAGTAGGTATAATAAATCAAGATTGTTTTCATGTCATATTTTTATCTCGCTCCACATTTTCTAATAATGTGCCGTTACGAATAAATATCTAAAAATGGGTTAGAGATGTGTCGTTCCAAGATACCAATGAAGCGTGAATTATAAGAGCTATACGACATTTATATTTTGTGACTGTTACACTGGTTTTTTGGCAGTGTTAGACCCTTTGCAGGAAGAGTAGTTTTTTTTTCGGGAGGTTTGGGTTTTTGAGACGGACTAAGGGAATCAAACGAACCATGCTGGCTGAACGTGACGGGCATCTATTCCAAAACCAGCTGTATACGCACATTGACTAGAGACACGACTTAAAACAACTTGCTCGGTTTACTTGTATTACTCTTATATGCTGTCTGCTGTCTACAAGAACCGTATATTTTATAACAACGTTAACACAAAATAAAATGAACTATTCTAGATACAGTGAACATCCTATTAACACGACATATAAAGCAGATAGAGTTCCGATGTCTTCATAACTCTTTATTCCGAATATGTAACGACTGATTTATGACACAATAAAAAAAGGACACATTTAGTTAGACAATTGTGTTACATACAATCCTTCATATTTTTTTTTCTTTTAATAGAGTGCCTGATGATTTTATTACAATCCTAAACATCCATTAAGTTAAATTTATTGTTTGAATAAATTTTGAATTATATCGTGACCAGGATGTTATTCAACTGAAGAAACTCTTTTTTACATCAAATAATTATTCCTGGGAAGTAATAAGATTTGATTAATTTTTAAACTTGAATTTAATTGTATTTAGTAATGTATACTTGTATTAGGAGCATTATAATTGTTAACATTATTAACTATGAAAAGATACAAAGTCGGTTTAGATGTTAAAAAGTGTTCAACAGGTGGTTGTTTAAATTTTGATTTCGATATCAGCTACATTTTTTTTTTTTTTTTCTAATAACCTGTAAACTATATATTTTTGCCAGCAAAAACAATTATTTGTTTAAAATATGGTTAAATCCATACTTAAATACCATAGCTCGCCCTAAAATTCCGAGGAAGCTCGTCGTGCGCATAGCTCAATGATCTTCTGTGTGCTTAATCATCCGCAACAGAAGTAGTCTGTAAGAGAATACAGGCTACTGGGGCATGGTAGGCCACGAAAGCGCCTATAAACTCGCAAATAAGGCAATAGCTCTTTACCCCTCTAGCTATCGGGCCGCAGCGCCCGCGGCCGGCGGGCGTGTGCACACTTGGGGGGGGGGGGCGCAAAATTGGAGAAGAAGAAAAAAAAGGTAAAATTTGAAAAAGAAAGAGATTGAAAAATAATAATAATATTCACCCTCTGTCCGAACATGATTTCCACCCCAAGTTCTAGCCCATCGGTATTTTTTACCGACATAATATTTTTTCTACATTTTTACGTTATTAGTCGTTCACATACTTAGTAGAAAAAATAATTAAAGTCCTTTATAGCTATCCATTTATTAAAATAATTGAGATGGTGGTAAAAATTATTATCAGAAGTGCTAAAACTGCCTACTTAACGCCCACCTTCACCACAAATTCAGAATTAGTCATAATTTACTCTAATTTTGAACTAACTTCTTGTGAGTGTAGTGAAGGTCCAAAGAAGGTACTCCACTAACTCCGAAATCTCCCCAGACTAACTCATTTAAGAGAAAAGACATGGATAGCTTTTACAACCGCTAAGAGACACTATACCCCGAAAACCTGGAGAGCCTCCGGCGGACCACTGGCTTCACATGAATTCTGGTGTTATGCTATGACGGATACGACAGTATATACAGGGTGGTCCCCTACAAAGGGAACTTTGTTTTCATGCAATCGTCCACTAGGGGCAACCACCCACTTTGCCCCCAGGACACCCAACTTCAAAATTTCAAATTGGAGTGTATATTTTTGATAGCATATTTGGATTCTTCGTTGAAAAATAATAAACTTTTACTTGAACCTTTTCTTTCTATTTCAAATATTTTGCCCCCTATAGGTGGGCAAAGATAGAAAAATAACCCTTTCGATAATACGTTGTAAAATCTAAACGGTTTGAGATAAATTAATGAAACTTGGGTGAGNTTGGTACCGGGATCCCGGGATTAGTTTTTATGGTCCCGAAATCCCGGGATCGAAAATTTCGTCCGGGATTGGATTCCCTAGCAACCTCCCATTTTGCCCCCAGACCACCTAACTTCAAAATTTTAACCTGTAGTGTATATTTTTGACAGCAGATTTAGATTTTACGGCAAAAAATAAAAATATTTTTTAACTTTAAACTTTTTTTCTATCTACAATATTTTGCACAGGATTAAAAATGGTAGATTTCAGCGCCTGGGGGCAAAATGGTGGTTGCCAGTAGTTCGCGAGTGGAGTATTACACACTTCCCTTTACATGGTACGGATTCCCCAAGTTTCATTACTTTATTTAAAACCGTTTAGATTATATAACGAGCTAAGTGTTATTTTTTTTACTATTTCGGAAGGGTTATTTTGCTACCTTTGTGCCCCTGTAGGGGGCAAAATATTGGGGATAGAAAAAATAGTTTCAAGTAAAAGTTTATAATTTTTAACCGTATCCAAATATTCCATAAAAAATATACACTCCAATTTGAATTTTTAAGTTGGGTGGCCTTAGGGCAAAGTGGATGATTGCCCCTAGTGGACAATTGCATGAAAACAAAGTTCCCTTTGCATGGTAGAGATCCCCTAAGTTTCATTAATTTATCTCAAACCGTTCAAAAGTTAAGAGGGGGGGGGGGGACTTTTGGACCACCCTGTACAATGTACAAATTTAAATGAAAATCAGAATTGGTTTTATCAAAATCTTTGTATTTTTGAAAACCACCAAATCCTAAAAACAACTGGTCCGATTTTAATGCATTTTGAATGATTTTTCGAATGTCACGTATTGCCCCTATTAATGTTTTCCATCTGCGCATATTTAATATTACATAAAAAATTAATTATTACCCTACTAGAAATGGAATTCGGTCCAAATAATTACACTTTTAATTTAAAAGTCCAAATAATTACAATAACTTATAGCGGGGTTATATTATTTTAATCAACTTCATTTAATTCTCACAACCTGTAAGTTTTATTAAGATTATTTTAATAATTCGTTATTTATAGAAACAAATAAAATATCAACAAGTTACCATTTTAGGAATTAATCGTTTAGCACATTTTACACGTGACATTTAAACCCCCTCGAGTTTTTATTTGATTAATATAATCTTATACTGAATGCGATCACTAGGCAAAGATTAATTATAATCTTTCATCTAAAGTCCTAACATATAACATTGTGTGATTCAAGTGATTCATTTAGTTTAATTAACGATATAAAACATATTAGTGACGGTATTGATGAAAAGAGAACTAATTAACGAACAATAAAATAAAAGTTAATAAGTAGGACGTACTTGACTCATCTCTTGAATCTCAACAGGCTACATAATAGCCAGACTCTGACGCTCAACTCGTGATTCATTAAAGTGTTTAATCACATTCATATACACATTTAAATATATTATATACTATAGCCTTCACCCCGCACTCCCCACTCATGCTAGGTATTAGTGGCTATCTTTCCTATTGCCATGAAGGCCTAGCAATCAAATGAAATGCCTTAATAGTTTTGTTTGTCGAATAGTCGAACTCAGCCTGAGTATTGGTAAAATGAACATGTGTACCAAATTTCAACGAACTCGGTAATCTTTTACTCAATTTATCGTCATCGGTAGATTTCGTGAAGCTTTTTGCGTGACGGTGATTTTGGTAGTTTTTTTCGGATTCACTCCCTGGTTCCAGAAAGTGCCATAAGGAACTTCGTTCCAAAAAGTTAAGGGCTGATTCTTTTTTTTGGAATGCATAAAATGAAAAAGTATCCAAAAAAATTTCAATTCTGATTAATGTACAGACAAAACTTTATTTTTTTATGTATAGATGCATGCAGTTTATGCTATTAATTTTTATGAATAATATGTTGGCTATCATTTTTGGTATCATAGTAAATTTTTAGATCTTCCCGGGCGTCTACATAAACATAAGTTTAAATGGTCGCGTTTTTTGGACGAAACAACCGTATTTCATTATTTATCAAACAAATAAAATTAATCTTCAGGTTTTTTACTTTTCCTTTCCTGAAAGGAATTGTTTGTTGAAAGTAGTGTTTTTACCTGTATGCCACTCTTAAAAATGTTCAAGTAATTAAGGGTTTTTTACCTTTAGAATTGTAATAGACCAAAGATTATTTTAAGAACAAAAACAATTAATGCAATGACATATTTAATATTTTTAATAACCCTTTTCTTGGGCTTTAAATTAAATGAACCTTAAAACCAAGTCCAATCTCAAACTTGATTTTTATACAAAATATATTTTTTATATATAGGTATATATATTAGATAACAAACTGTAAGGATGTATTATATAACGAACAGGAGTCCATAAAGTTCCTTTAAAATTTCAGAAATGGATTACAAAGGCAAATAAAAAGACTGATTTGGCAATGATTTCAAAATGAGACGCATAGACACTGAAATAATCTAATCCAATATGATTAAATCTTTTATAATCACTAAAGTACTTAGAACAAATCTTATGATGATATCTTATCATTATTGCCTCTGTAATCCCTGTTTGAAGCTCCAATGAGACTTATTGATACCAGACTTATATATGTATTGTTTACGCTATGGAAGAAATAAGATGATTATATAAAAATATTTTTATATCAAACCCTTTCATTTGATACCCATATCATGGGTGTGCTTAAAAAATAACTTGTTCACCATCTTGGTCTGCCCGCCATATTGGATTTAGAATGGCGTCATTTAGCTAACTATGCATTTTCATCCAAACTAAAACCTGTATCCAAAATTTGAATTCTATCGGTTGAGGATAACTGCTTTAAACTTCAGTTGCAAGATTTGACCCGAAGATACATACCATACATACATTGCAAGTTGTATAAAAGCTTTTAAATTATAAGCTATGCGTTTCTAACTTATTCCATTAAATTACTTATTCACAGCAGCTGCACTCATTCATTAAAGTTTGTTTAGCGTAAATAAAAGCTCTCTTTCTGCAACGTTCGGGCTTCACATGACCCTCAATTCCAAATTAATCAAATTTAGGGGAATTCTGCTTATAATTTGGCAAATCACACTTGATTCTTTATTTGCAGAAGGAATATTTATTTCAAAAGAAGTTAGTTTAGATAATGTAGCATATTGAAGGCATAGAGAAACAAGCAATTTGCTCTCTCTGTTTCTAATTTATGATTGGTTAGTGATTAGTCTTCAATGCAATTGTATTGATTGCTATCAAAAGCATGATGATTTCAATGCCTTATGCCATCTAAGTTTATTTGCTGTTAAATATCACAATCTTTACGTAATATAGCTCTTTTTTAGTATAATGTAAATGTTATGTAAGCATGATGAATATTTGCAATTTGGATTAAAGGAAGACCTTATATAACTTTAAAGAATGTTATTTAGGCTTCATCTTTGTTTCTTTTTTCCCTTATTGTTAAGGCGATCATTGTAGAAACAGGAAGGGACTTTAAGAATGATGAAGTCTCAAAAAAGAAGTTTTTGTTACCGAGTGTTTGTTGGTTTTGTCAGATCTTCTACGTGACCTTGAGTTTGGACACGTTTCTTTTATATTCAAACACGAAGAACTCCCCATCTCGTCCATGAAGGAAGCAGTTTACACACAACCATTTGTATATTTGTGTTGTCTAAAAGAGTTTTTAGCAGGCTTTCTCCATTACATTTTGAAGTCGTGTGGTCTCCCTTATGTTTTCTTGAGAAGAGAGCCTTCGTGCATTTCAACACAAAGCTCACCGAGGACAAACCCTCATAAAAAACAAACAAACACTTGAAAGACTTGTTGGGGTCCGTCAGTATCCACTTGAACGGCAGCCAACAGTCCCAGGGTCACCGTGTTTCCTTTCCGGGCTTTGAAAATGTTGTCTTCATTAGGTTGCTACTTCAAAGCTTGGATGATAAAACCACACTTGACTCTTCAACTCATTCCATTTCCACAACTGAGTATTTTACTTTGTGTTTTGTCAAATTAGGAAATTGATATCATCTTCCTCGACATTAATCATGCTCACCAATAAAGACTTGGTTATTACTAAAAGCTTCCGATATATGTCCAGCAACCGAAACATTATATTCATTTTAAAAAATTGGTATAAGTGTTACCTTCTCATACGCATATACCTAAGTATATGTGTAAAAAGAAAATAGGTTTGTTCCAACTAAAATCAAATGTAAACATTTTCCTGGTGAACACTATATACTAAGTATACATATATTGAATATAATATACAGGGTCTGCCTGAAGTCTGGGCAATTCTCTTACAAGGATTGAATTGTTTGCAAGAAGCTATGAGACGGGACACTATGTTGCATAAACGTGTAATTCAGCATGATCTTCAATTTCAGGCAACATTGTGCTTAACACATCTTCAATGTTTGTTATATTGTAACACTGAGGGAATCGTACCACTTACCTAAATAAAACCCCCCTCCCCCCTCTACCATGTAATAATTTATTCTTTTAAAACTGTAAGACCAAACAATGATTACTACCCGGTCAACAATTTTTTCAAACGAAGACCCTATTTCAAACCGTCATTGCATGGCTTTCACCCAATAGTTTTTAAGTTATAGATATGAAATTTGAAGTATAAGAATTTAATTTTCAGACCCCGCAAACCCTATATCTCTATCTATTACAGATGCTGAGCTATAAGTGTTCAAAAAAGTGCGGTTGTTTTGGTCCATCCTGTATATATTCAGGGTGACCGGCGATAAAGTTTGGAAAAGATATAGGGCGATTGTACGGCACAACGGGCGGTGTGCGGAACAAAAATCACCATATCTACCATAGGTCAATTCTTAACCGTTCTCTCACTAGGTCAAAATTACCGAATTTTCGAGGGGTGCCGTCCTTGCCTCATAAATCGAATTGTCGCTCCTAAAATATGAATGCTAGAATAATGATATTATTATCGTTGGAAAGCTTAGAAAATTTCCTAAAAGAAAAGTAATCCTAATTCCTTTAATTCAGATTAGCATTTGCTGAGTACTCATTTTTATCGAAATTATTGAGAATTTTTTTATTATTTTATTTTTTTGGTGGTGGCAAAACTTACTAACCAGTGTAGCTGCATTAAGTACACTTTCTGGAAAACTTCCTCATTTACTTACCTTTCAAAAAGTATTCATAACTTTACCCATTTATTTGGCCATATTTTGAGTAATAACCGATGGAAGTTAGAAAAATGATTGTAAATTCCAGAAAAATACGTACCATACAGCAATCTAAGGGGGATCTAAAAGTCCGGAAACGGCTATACCTCCGGTTATAATTGAGATATTAAGTTCCGGTTTGCGGGTATCTTTATCATTTATAAAAAACTACTTTTTTGTCGGGTAATAATTTTTACCGCCATATTGGATGCCGCCATATTGGATTCAACTTTTAAATTTTAAATTGGGACACCCATAAAATGATACATTTTTGGAAAGGGCTTAAAAAAAGAAATTATTTGCCGCAAACTTGAGCTTTCTATCTTCTACCGTTCCAAAATGGCGGTCACTCAAAGTTTAAAATTTTTTTAAACTTCGTATTTTTCTGGAATTTACAATCATTTTTCTAACTTCCATCGGTTATTACTCAAAATATGGCCAAATAAATGGGTAAAGTTATGAATACTTTTTGAAAGGTAAGTAAATGAGGAAGTTTTCCAGAAAGTGTACTTAATGCAGCTACACTGGTTAGTAAGTTTTGCCACCACCAAAAAAATAAAATAATAAAAAAATTCTCAATAATTTCGATAAAAATGAGTACTCAGCAAATGCTAATCTGAATTAAAGGAATTTGGATTACTTTTCTTTTAGGAAATTTTCTGAGCTTTCCAACGATAATAATATCATTATTCTAGCATTCATATTTTAGGAGCGACAATTCGATTTATGAGGCAAGGACGGCACCCCTCAAAAATTCGCTAATTTTGACCTTGTGGGAGAACGGTTAAGAATTGACCTATGGTATATATGGTGATTTTTGTTCCGCATGAGGTGTGCTATCACCCTCTATCTTTTCCAAACTTTATCGCCAGTCACCCTGTGAACTAGTTGGATACGTTCATATTCTTGTTCGTTTTTGTGTGACATATAAAATATCAAATGAATAAAAACAGTTTTAATCGTCAGATATAATGAAAATGTTTGAAGTTTAGAACGCAGGTTTCCACAGGTAGGGGAATCTAAAAATAATCTAGGTTTTTCGGTATAAAGTCTTCGTCTCGAAGGATGCGAAGTCGGACCAAGGTCAAGGTTACTACAAGCAATAGACATCTCCCATCTTCCAGCGCTTTGCGCAGTTATAGAAGACGTCCTATCTCCATCCATTCATTATTCAGAGATTAATTTTGAAAACAAATTAGGAACTTTTTTAGTGCAGAAAAGTGTCTCCTTAATTAATATTGCATATTATTAATTTTAAAGGTTCGTCCTTGACTTAAGTGCATAATACATTCTATAGTTTTTTTGGCAGAATCTTTCGATAAAGGATTTTTGTTCTTCCATGTTGCTAATGTATCTCATAAATGGTATTATCTTTGATTATAAAAACCCTTCATTGGTTTTGTTGTTGGATCTGATCAAAGACTTCCATTTATGGATGTTGCTAATAAATCCCGTAATGAGCATTATCTTTGAGAATGAAAACTTGGATCAAGAAAAAATGTTGTGGATCCAGATGATCCAAACACTTTGCTGTGTTCATTCTAAAGGATTTTGCTCATAGAGAGAGGACTTTTGTTTATGAGTATTATCTTTGAGAATGACAGAAGGCACTTGGAAAAGTAAAGGATTTTATGGATCCCGAAGCCTCGAACACATTGCTGTGGTCATTCTCAAGGATGGTGCTCATAAAGAGAGTGATTTAACACTCTTTTAACTGTTGCCAAATTGATTCATCCAGAACTCAGCTATTAGCTTGTGAGATTTGTTCTGAAACTTTGTGCTTTCAATTTAGCAATTGGAAAAATCCACAAAAAGTCTAACCATTTTATAGTTGTCTATAGAAGCACACCTACTTACTAGGGCGGTCCTTAGCTAAAGGTAATTTTACAACAGTTAAAGTTTGGCTGCTCCCACCTTCTACCACCTTTAACCACCTCCTACCACTTTTAACCACCTCCAACCACCTTTAACCACCTCCTACCACCTCTAACCACCTCCTACCACTTTTAACCATCTCCTACCACCTCCTACCACTTTTAACCACCTCCTACCACCTTTAACCACCCCCTACCTCCTTTAACCACCTCCTACCACCTTTAACCACCTCCTACCTCCTTTAACCACCTCCTACCACCTTTAACCACCTCCTACCACCTTTAACCACCTCTTAATTCTATTTCATTTTAAATTTACACGCACTTCGACGTTTTTCATAAATAACTTTTACTTAAACAGTAATCTTTGCTTATTTAACATGATTTTGCCTAGAATTTACCTCGTATTCCAGGTATCTGATATGACAAACAGATAAATTGGCACTGTCTATTTACTTTTCTCCATTATATGCAATTATACATGTAGATGATGGTAGAGGTCAAAACGCCAACTAGTGGTTTATAACTCATTAGCTCTCACTTGTTACAAACAGTGGGTATTCCCATTGCTTACATATCTACAAGATATACCTTGAATTAAAGAAAATACCTAACAGCAACGAATGTAACAGAATTTCTAATACCAGTGACACATAAAGAAAGAAATTGATTTAGCTTATTTTGATACAAGGTGATGAAATGTTCATTACAAAATGAACGTCCATTTATTTTTCTAAAACTATCTTGGAACTTGTTTGTGCAATGAGTTATTTCTACTTAGCAATATAATGATTTTTTTTTAAAACAAAATTTATCGTCTTTTTATATTTCTCCAATCAACTATAAGCTCCTCTAACCACCTATAAAAATGATGATGATTTCTGTCTACGAAATTTTAAATTTAAAGGCATAAATAAAATGTTATTTTTTTAGTATTATTACAAAACTACCATTACTTTTATTTCGGTATGCTCAGAAGCAGAAAAAAAAAATTTCTTAATTAAAATTATCCCCAAGTTCTCACCATTTACTTATGGTTTTATTAATTACTAATTATAATCTTCTCGAAACATGATTTATCCGAGAAAACTACTTACATGGTTAAATTTGATCTAAAATCCCCACAAACATGTTATGAAATTATTACAACATTTTTTGAGGGTGAAAACATCCACAGATTTTGAGCTTAAACTAGTTTATTTATACCACCTATAAAGGTGTGATATTTCTGAATATAATTTATTATAATTGAAGAGGTATTTTGTGGACTTGTAGTTACAATACAGGAGTGAAGGAGAATTGGTTGGAATGAATGTCCGAGTATGTTTTTCTTTAAATATTTATTAACATCAAAGCTTTCGCTCAGGGAGCCTGAGCTTCATCAATGATCTACAAAATTATATAAGAATATATAA
>KZ651533.1:169843-189519 GCA_001010745.2 Gerris buenoi
TGTTCTGAAAGTTTCAAATGTCTAGCTACTCGGGATGTTTGTTAAAATTCGATTGCAAGATTTGTACCGGACAAACATACAAACAAGAAACCAAGTTAATATAAACGTAGTAAAAAATAATGTTGGCTTTATTCTGTTAAACAATAAATCCTTTGCTTAATATCTGTTAAAGCTCAATTATTTGCAAACTGAATATGTTGGACAGATTTTTTTGGAGTAGAGCATACTCTCTTTTTAGTTAAATATTTCATATTTAAACTGAATATGTGGGACAGATCTTTGGTTTTTAAAATTAAAACATTAATTCTTCTCTGTTTTTAGATCAATGCTTTGTAAACTAAATATGTGGGACTGATCTTTGATTTTAAATAAGATATTGTACTTCTCTGATAGTTAGATGCTTTCCGATCATCTAAATATTTAAGGCAGATATTTGATTAATAAATAATATCTTACTTCAATACTTTGTTCTAAAAGTGTATAGGGTCAGTTGGGGTAATTTTGAACAAATTTTAAAGTTTTTTACAAAAACTTGTGTTTCCCTAGTTAAATAAATTAAAGGATACATTTTGTGTTATCTTCTTGAACTCACAACTAGTGCAGTGTGATGATATGGAAATTTTGTGTTTATAGTAGTGATTATTAACTGGTGGGAGCCTATTCACAATTACCCCTTAGAATAGGGGGTAAATGTGAATGAATATGACCATTTGCTGCTCAGTTAGGCTCAGGGAAAAATTTATTTACCTATACTAAACTGGAAGAGGACTACTACTAATACTAATCCTGACCATTTCAGATTTATACCTTTCTGTGGTTGGTCACTATGACCTGCCGAATTTTGAGCAGATCGGTTCAGTTGTTCAGGAGAAGTATGTGTCCAACCATATGCAAAGTTGTTTGTCCGCTTTTTTGGCATCACCTGATTAAAATAGAGAGAAGTTTACAATCAGCTGTCAGGAAAGAGCCGGGAACCCAAAATATAACTTCACAATAGCACCAAGTTTCAAGATCGCCACAGTTGGAATCCTTCAAAAATCTTTCAGAGGACTTACAATTTTTGTTCACAATTACCCCCCCCTGACTCTACACGTTTTGAGGTCCCCTGCGTCCTAAAAAGTGTTTTTTAAAAAAATGTCTGTCTGTGTAGACACCTTGAGCCTAAACTACTGGGCAGATTTTGACAAAATTCGGCATACATGTTCAGAAAAATCATACCTTGAGGCGAAATGCCGAAAAGTATTTTAGCTTCAAATTTGGGGGGCACTACCCCTAAAAACTACGAAAAAAACTTGAAAAATATTATTTATTCGGCTCCAACAATTTTGATTTTTAAATTCTAAAATGCAGTCTATTTAAATAAAAGATCTATCAATCTTTACTTTTTTCCCGGGAAAAAATCTAGTTCCTTAGAAAATAGCTTAGAATTTTTGTGTATAGATAAATCTTATAGTACGTTTTAAGAATGTGTGGTTTGCTATGTTCGTCTGTGGGACATAGCTTACCAAAAGGCATTTGAAAAAAACAAACCGGTGGAGAGCGGCCTTATCCCACCATAGTAAACCATTCGTTTTTCAGAATAGACACAAATATACATTGTATTTATATTCAAAAGTTACTTGACCCATTCAAGGTTAATATACTGCGCTCTCAGTTTATAAATAACTTGATTGATTATCAGTGGCTTATACGTGACGCTTGCCAATTTGTTAAGAGTGTTGACAAGCTTAAAAATTATTTTAATACATNTCAGGAAGGTATAAATCTGAAATGGTCCAAATTGGTACACAGGGGTACTAGGTACGGGGTACAAAAGTTTCCTCCTGAACGGCTAAACTAATCCGCACGAAATTCGGCACGGGTACCTTAATCTAAGAATAGGTACTTAAATACCTTAATGTTAATATATCTGTCCAAAAAATTTACCAAGTAATTACCAATGCTCTTGCCATTATAAGAAACTAAACTCTGATAATTCCCCAATATGATGTTTAATACTTCTTTAGTTATCCCGTATATATTTAAAACTGTAATGAATGTAGCACTATAAACTAAATTTTACTGTAAAATTGATAAATATATGTTTCTTTTTTATTTAATGTATTATTAAAATAAAATTACTGGTATTCAAGACCGGATATTTTCTCTTCAAGGTTAACTGCATTATAACAAGCACTTATTTTATTTAAAGAATATGCAGAGTATGACATGAAACACAAACAATGGATTTATTATTTTTCTAAAATTTTTATTTGCAATTTTTTTTAAATGCAACAGAGTCAAAACGCGAGTTTATTTTCCCTTTTTGATAACTGCTAAGAAGTTGCGGCTACCTAGGAAAAAGTTAAATAGCAAACCATTCAATGAAAAAAATAAACAGTTTTGTCATTAACTATTATAAATAATTTGAACGTTATCCTGATAAAGAAAAGGATTTTATCTACCTTATCAAAAATTTAAAGTATTTTTGGCGCCTGCATGAGAATTTTTGTTTAAAAATCACCTTTTTATTTGACCCTTCAAAATAATAGCACTTAAAGTATCAATCCGTACTTATTTTATTTGTTGAACTATTGAAATCATAAAGATATTAATTTATATGATATTTATTTACTAAATCCTCATGCCAGTTAGTCAGATATATTTAACTTATTTAGAAAAACTCCGTTCAGTTGCAGTCACTAAAAGACTAAACATTTAGTTTATTTTAATTTTAAATCAATCCGTGTCAGCGTTAAACTTTCATGACTTTTTAAAATATTTAAATAAAAAAAGAACTCTTAAGCAGAATGCTTGAATTTAATTTATCAATAGCAATTGCCAAGAAAAAAAAAAAGAAAAAAAAAGGCCAATTCTTGCGCATTTTTTTTTAATTTTGTGTTTCGTCCAATTCCAATACTATAATATACACATTGCATATATCTCACAAGCACTGATTACTATAAAAAATTTTAAATAATAAAAATGTGTTATGTCAATTGCACATTGTAACTCATTGATATATATCTTTCAAACGAATAATTTAAGCTTATATCGTAAACCTAAACAATCTACAAGAAATTGTTTATTATTGTTCTTCCGTTCAATACAATTGTTTTCAATGTTCACGAACATGTTTTAATAAGGTTTTATACAATTTTTCCTGTTCGCTTTGTTACGAGCATACCTAATGTTTGTTGTAGGTGTCGACTAAGGCTTAAAACAAAATTCGATAGTAAAATTGGAATTTAGATAGGATTGCCAGGAGTCCTGGTTTTGAATTTAAAATTAAGTTTGCTTCCTGTTTTCAATCAAGGCGTTGAAAATAGACAATTTTGTTGCAATAAAAGAACTCCAAAAAACATAATCTGATAATTTATGGTATAAATAATAATTGGTTTATGCGTGGTTTTGGTTTGAGGAAGCAAAGATAATTATAGGTATATAAAACGAAACTATTAAATGAAAATATTACGTATGAAGTGTTTTATAAATGTAAGGTTTTTTTTATAATATTACGTATAAGGTATTTTATAAATCTAAGGTTTTTTTTATACGTGACTAGACCACGGCATATTAATTTTATCAAAATGATTTTTGCTGAATTGCCGTGCTTCTCTATGGTGTGTTAATTAATTTTTCTTTTTTAAATTTGATGGGCTTGTATAAAATGGGCACGAATAAAATAAACCACTAAGGAGCATTAAAGATATTTTGAAAACCAAGAATAGCTTGATGCCACATAGAATATCATGATTCCTAAATCCCTTTCCCTTTTTGAGCTGAGCGAAGCGAAGCTCTTATACTATACTCGGCGTTTTTTCTGATGCATACTCCTCCTGAACGGCTGAACCGCGATCAGCACGAAATTTGGGAAGGTTAATGGGACCAACCTCAGGAAGGTATAAATCTGAAATGGTCCAAATTGGTACACAGGGGTACTAGGTACGGGGTACAAAAGTTTCCTCCTGAACGGCTAAACTAATCCGCACGAAATTCGGCACGGTTAATGTGACCAACCACAGAAAGGTATAAATCGAATAGAATGGTCCAAGTCGGTATATGCCCTTCAGGATGCATGTCGTTGGAGAGCTCTTTAAGAGTTCATTTATTGTTGTATGATAACTTTTGTCATATTTTCATTTATGAGGGATCATTCTATTGGTAAAATAGGAAAAAATGAAAAAAAATAATAAATATTATTAAAATGCACGCTCAGCTCAATATTACAAGCATTGCACACCTAGTATTTCTATACCCCAACCAATTAGTGTGGCACATAGCTTCTTCGCGTCCTATGGCGAATGATTTAATGAAGTTATGCTGTTAAAACCCATAATTTGTCTAATTTAATATACAAAATTGTTTTGATTTCTTACATAAATAAAAATATCAATTTAGCAAAATTTAAAGAGCTTGCTTTTGACAAAATATTAAAATTTCTTCAAAATCATATTAGTACTTTTAAAGATACATGTGTAAATAAATGTTTTAAGTATGCACGTGGAAGAAAAAAAATGGGCGCAAATTATTGTAACTTATATTGGACCGACAATCGGCTAATTGTGACCCTATATCCAAATTTAATTTAAATCGAACAAGTAGTTTTTTTGATACTACAGTCTATAAGATTAGAGTTGGCACAATCGAAGGCGGGAAACAACAAACGTGGTAGTTTTGGGGTTATAAAAAGGGAAAATCGGTGTTGGCATGTTATATTTTTTTTGTGGAACAGGGCATTCAACATGGGGGACCAATAAAATCGTTTCCCTCAAAATTTTCCCGCCTTTTGATNAAAAAAAAAAAAAACATGCTATTTGTTACAAAAGCAACCAACTGGATATTTTTTAAATAATAAAAGCAGAATGAAAAGCTTTTTTCCCGAACAATGTTTTAGATGAAAAAAAGAGAAACGAAAACACATGAAGGAAACAAAACACAATCGCTGCGGAAAAACAAATAGATCTACTACTCCGTTCTCGTGTTGTTTTGTGTTCTGAAATAACTACAACAGAGAGAATGATTGAGAATTTCAACAGCTATTATAATATCTTGTATTCAGAATTTAATATTAAAAATTTTATATTTTTTTAAAAAGAAATGAATATATAAAATAAAATGGACTGCCAATTAGTGTGGCACATAGCTTCCTCGCATCCTTACATGTACTTTATTGTTATATTAACATTATTATTTTTTTTTTCTTTTATATTGTTTATTGTGCAAATACTATTCATGGTTTACTATTCATAGTGGTGTCGCTGTTAGTTTTAATAAAAGATTGTATTAAAAAAAATGTTTGTCTCATTGACTAGGTGAAGTTTGATTTTTTTTCCTGACCTAAAATTCTAAATTTGAAGTTCACGTTTACGAGAGCGTTGCGCTTGAATAGCGTTGGACAGATAACGTTGTCCAACGAAGTCGTCCTAGGCATTGGTAAAATGAACAGAACATGTCTACAGACCCGCAACACTTTAGCTCCTGGATAGACTCTAAAGTCTAAAGGAAAATGTCCGCGATTTTTTTTTTTCTGGTGACGAGTGGAGCCTAGACTACTTGACTAAAGTGTGACTTTGCTCACAATGTGACTCCTAGCTCTCTGATGCAGATGATGGCAGCTTGTGGTTATAAAAACTATTATAGAGAAGCAGTATATTAATTAAAATAACTTAGCCTTAGCATAGCTCCAGTTCTGAGTTTAGAAGATAAATAGAACAAGATAGACTTAAACAACTTACGGAAATATAAATAACACAAATATCTGTGGGTTCGATTTCTCGTGCAATTTCTTTAAATAATTGAAGTGGCTGATTTTTTTATAAGCATTATATGTATAGATGCAATTGATGTCAAATAATTGTACCACAAATTGTTGAAATGCCTCCTTTTTTCTATAAAAAGATTAGCCAAAAGGTTTAAAATACTACTATATTTTATATTTTTTTAAATATTCAACGTTTCTACACTTATAAATTTTATTTTACTCACTTCAGCAAGTCTATCTAAAACTGTAGCTTTACTGATCTATTAAGGAATTTCTCATGATAATTTGTAGTATTATCATATTTTTACTTTGTGCTTACAAAAGGTGAAAGAACTTTGTGAAGAATGAAATTTTTTATATCTCCGTATCAAAAATTCCTGGTAGAAATCAGGAAACCTTTTTAGAACCTAGGGAAAATTNCAATTATTAATGTCATTTCTTGTACAAACAGTATTACAAGCTAAACAATAAGTTTAAGACGCAAACAAATAATTGATTAATAGAATGCTAGAGGGAATATAAGGTATTCGAATGCATCAATACTTAAAAAATTATAGTTAGGTTGTAAAAAAACGCTCAGAGGCAGTCATTGTGTCTGTTCAGATATAGGGGGTCTGGGTGGTTTTAAAGCATCCGCTTGACCTTGACCGCTAAGCTCACTGCGTACAAACACAAACTTAAGCGCAATTATCCGCGTCTGCGCTGTATATAAAAAAAGACAGTTCCCAACATCAAATCTGCCTTTAAGTGCAGAAAGTAGTGAATAACTACACTTGTTTTTTTCCTTTATTAATTAAATAAATGCTCATTTAATGTCCACACGTCATTGAAGCTTTAAAGTTTTTGTTATGACAAAATTGTTATGACGGTTTATTTGTTAATTATTGCTTTGTAAACAATTATCTACGTGATTTAATTTATATTATTTACACTTTAAATGAGTTTTTATTTTTATTTTATTTAATTTAATTTTTTTTTTTAGCGGGGAAAACGTCATTTGATTTAAACATTGTTGACGAAATTCTCAACAACCGTTACTTTTTTTTTTCAAAACNTATTTTACTCACTTCAGCAAGTCTATCTAAAACTGTAGCTTTACTGATCTATTAAGGAATTTCTCATGATAATTTGTAGTATTATCATATTTTTACTTTGTGCTTACAAAAGGTGAAAGAACTTTGTGAAGAATGAAATTTTTTATATCTCCGTATCAAAAATTCCTGGTAGAAATCAGGAAACCTTTTTAGAACCTAGGGAAAATTGGTCTCGTGTCTGTCTGTCTGTCGGTCGTTTAACATTTTTGCGAACAACCATTTCTTAAAACCTTCTTATCTATTTTTTATGAAATTTAAATGTTTGACAAAATTATACCGATACATTAATTTGCTTTTGTGCAAATTGCTTTTTCTTCTAGATTAGAAAAAAAAACACTTTTTTTTCTTAGTCTTACCTATATCTTTAATTGTACTCAATATTTTTTAAAGATATTTGAAGAAAATTATTTAAAGTAGCTTATAAATAGTACTAGCCGTTAGGCCCGCGGTAACGGGCAGAATAATAAATATGGTTGAGAAAAAGAGCTGAGAGATAATTAGTTATAATTAAAATAGATATTTAAAGAGATATTTACTGTTTAAATAGTAAGTTTTATGCAGTTATAATTAAAACATTAAAATTGGAAGTTTTGTGCTCCGATATCCGTTACATACGTATGGCGCAAATGGTTTAGTATCTGGCTTACTCCCAGTAGCCCCGGGTTCGTTCCCAGCTTATGGCACATCAATTTTTAACGTTATAAATCATTTAGAGGTGAGTCGTTGTTTTCGTTGTTGGGACACTACTCGATTATATAAAAGATTATATTAATTTTAACCATCTGCGCTTATTTAATATTGAATAAGAGTAAGTTATACTGCAGTGGGAATCTAAAAAGGTACAGTGTTGACCACACTTCATTTCCCATATGACAATTTGTCCAATTGTAAGAAGCGAGGAAGCTATGTGTCATACTAATTGACATACTATTTGAATTATGATTCTAAAATATACTTTGAATTTCCCACTTCTGACTCTAACTAATATCTCTTTTAGTTTTTGTTTCATTAAAATTATTATTTGGGTTTGATCAATTTTAAATCCTTTTTTTTCCATTGATGAAGATACTTGGAAAATTTACAATCCCTTGCCAAAAAAGAAGGTTTAATTCTATTAATGTAAAATGTAACGCTGAGTAAACAATCTGAATACAATATTCGCAACAATCTAAATTTATTGTTGCTTAGAGTCAATATCTCGATGCTAAATACTACATACTTTAGGAATTGCTTCTATTTGTAAAAGCGAACACACAAATTAAAATTGTTGCCTTTTTAAAGCGGAATTTACCGGGAAAACGAGAGATTTAAACCTATATATTTAACAAGTATGTATTAAGTCGAATTGTTAAAAACTACCCTCAGAAATTATTAGTATTAAAAAAATATAAATATTATTAAATTATAAAGCTAATTCCAATTTACTTTATTCATAATTCCATTATTATTATTCTTGATATATATCTAAATTGGGTATAATCCTCAAATTATTTATAACATCCTCAAATATTAAAGACTATTTCCAAAGTACAATATTGATTTAGCGATACTATATTCGTTTGATGTATATGTTTTCCATCCCGTATAAATAAATATATTGTATAAAGCTTATCGAAGCGGAATGAAACATTTCATCGGGTGGGATTTATCTACAATTTCAGATTTATTCCATGATTTTATCCCTCAATTGATGCACTGCCATTAAATCCTCTTCATTCAAATTCAGGATGTACTTCCATGTCAAATCTTTTTATTCTTTTATTCATTAAAAAAAGTATATTAATATATCATTTTTACAAAAAGGCTTTAATAATTTATAATTTTGTAATATCTAAAAGTTTATATTTTACTCTATTTTTTTATGTTTTTTTATTTATTTTATTTTTTTTTAAAGTTAATTTCATAAATATTGTCGCTATTTATCTTTATTATTTACGAGAGCGTTGCGCTTGAATAGCGTTGGACAGATAACGTTGTCCAACGAAGTCGTCCTAGGCATTGGTAAAATGAACAGAACATGTCTACAGACCCGCAACACTTTAGCTCCTGGATAGACTCTAAAGTCTAAAGGAAAATGTCCGCGATTTTTTTTTTTCTGGTGACGAGTGGAGCCTAGACTACTTGACTAAAGTGTGACTTTGCTCACAATGTGACTCCTAGCTCTCTGATGCAGATGATGGCAGCTTGTGGTTATAAAAACTATTATAGAGAAGCAGTATATTAATTAAAATAACTTAGCCTTAGCATAGCTCCAGTTCTGAGTTTAGAAGATAAATAGAACAAGATAGACTTAAACAACTTACGGAAATATAAATAACACAAATATCTGTGGGTTCGATTTCTCGTGCAATTTCTTTAAATAATTGAAGTGGCTGATTTTTTTATAAGCATTATATGTATAGATGCAATTGATGTCAAATAATTGTACCACAAATTGTTGAAATGCCTCCTTTTTTCTATAAAAAGATTAGCCAAAAGGTTTAAAATACTACTATATTTTATATTTTTTTAAATATTCAACGTTTCTACACTTATAAATTTTATTTTACTCACTTCAGCAAGTCTATCTAAAACTGTAGCTTTACTGATCTATTAAGGAATTTCTCATGATNGAGAATTATAATAAGTTCAAGTACCAGACCTATAAAGTGTTAAAGATGGCTAAAAACTGTTAATTATTCTTACACAATACACAATAAGTAATAAATCGTTAATGCTAATATAACAATAAAGTACAAGATAGCATGCGAGGAAGCTATGTGCCACACTAATTGGCAGTTTTTTTTTGTTTTTTTTTTAACTTATCGCACGTTACAGCGCCGGGAGTGAATCCATAAAAATCGACAATCATGAAAATTTTGAGTATGAATATCCATCTAACGACACTCATTGTAACTTTAAAAATTCAAATTCATTTGCTAAATTAACTAACAAATAATAACTCAGCATTCTTCGTTTTTATTGGTTTATTCGATTAATATATAAGTAGGCACTCACTTATTTGTTATGTTGCTAATCCCGAATAACTTCAATGTGTGAATATTTCCTTCTCTTAATTTAATTTAGTCAAAGGGATATTATCACTTATTTATACAAAATAGTGATGTTCCTTTGTCTCAAAGTTCTTTGTTCTACATATCTCTTTGNTTTATTTTTTTTTAAAGTTAATTTCATAAATATTGTCGCTATTTATCTTTATTATTTTTTTTCTATTTAAGTGGAATTTAGTAGTTTGTTCTTTTTAATCTCGGCTAATTCATCTATTGATTGCTGGTAAAGTTATGAGTTATTACACAACATACATTTTAAATAGTAGAGTTAGTCTATTAATTTAATTTTTTTTTAAAAAATGTATTACCACACAACGAAAATGGCTGCCCAACATAAATAACCAGAAAGCCTCTGTAAAAACAAGAGAAAACCACGGTTTTGACACAAAATAAAAATCTTCTAACTAATAATAAATAAAATAATAGTAAACAAATATTTTTAAAAACAAGCTTTTATTCGTATTCCTCTCAGAAAATTCTTGGATAACGTAAGCCGCCATCTTGGATTACGTCACTTAGCTAATTATGCATTGTCATCAAAATGTAGGCAAAATTTCGATTCTATCCGTTGAGGATAACTGCTCAAAAATTCATACAAATGTTACATACAAACATTTCAATTTAGATAAAAGTTTGTAAAAAGATGTCACTACACTAAAATGACGTTAGTGTGTCAAAAGCTTTTAACCACTAGTAAGTAATCCGAATAATGAAAAAATTATAACGTTCAAATCTGTCAAAATCTCATCGAAACACTTATAAATCCAAGTCCAAAACGCAATATCTGGTTTGTCTCCCAAACGATGGAGCCAGGTTTTACTTTACAGTAACCTTCTGATATAAGCTAATCAGTGCCGATTATGAAAGAACTAGAATTATATGAAAGAGATAAGTCTATATTATATATTGGAGACCAACGTAGGCCTTTGATGATAGCCTTATATAAGCCGAAAGCTGCTTTGAAGTTTCCTTGAATCCTTTAGATTACCCTAGATTCAACCTTTATGTGCCTGAAAACAAATAGATAATTTCTTGTCCAACTGAATATCACACGAAGAAATTTCACTTCTGCTCTGCGTTTAACTCAATACGTGTAAGTTCCTCAAAAATTTTAGCTCAAACAAATTCAATAAAAAAAAAATGAATAATAATACTATACATCATTAAATGTAGGTTTCATTTTTTTGGAGTACGCAAACCCTTGGAAAGACAGAAGAGAGTGACATGATGTTTGCAAATCCCTACAACCTCGAGGAATAAGGGGGACGTCTAAGTAAAAAAGTAAGATATGGCTAATTTTGACAGAGAATAACATGATGTTTAAGATATGGCTCATTTTTATTTGGCAGAGGATCACAAGCTGTTTTTTAATGGTTTGACCCATTAAAGCTATATCTTTTAACTGCTTTACCAGCTGACATCCTGATTTCCAAAAACCTCATTTTCATGAAGTAGTTATTTTTACGCTTGTGAGAAAAACTCGACAGACGATTAAAATTTGTTGAGACTGTTACACATCCGTGTCTATTATTAAATATGGTTTAAAGTGGGAGGATATGTTAAAGAGTGTAGCATAATGATGGGGCAGAGGCAGTGTGGCTTGGCTGCGTTGTTTTGCTTAGAGCAGCAGTAGAAGAGGATGGCGTGCGAGTTCACTCTCAATTAAACCCCGTGTCCTTCAGTCAGTACCGCTTCTTGGCCTTCAACCAGACCAAGTTCAACCATAGCCACTACACTCTGCTACTAACTCACCTAACTATTATAAACATCAGTATTGTCTTGTTAACTTTTAATTTTTTAACCATTTTAATAATGTCAGCTCATGGAATTGTCCATAGAAGACCATCTAATCATGTCAGCTCATGGAATTGGTCACAGAAGACCTTCTTTAATAATGTCACCCCATGTAATTGGCCATAGAAGACCATCTTTAATAATGACAGCTTATGCGAACTGGCCATAGAAGACCATAATGCCACCTCATGGATTAACAACAATGCATGCTGCAGCAATACATGGACACAGCAGTCGTCTCAGAGTTAAGGACCAACAAATAGAGCTGGTTAACACTGAGGACAATGAAGGAAAGACTCCAGCATGGTATGCAGTCTTTAAGGGCCACTGGGATACTTTAAACAAGCTTTCCCAATTAGGTGCTCAATTTAAGCCTGATTTAAATGTATTTAAAGCAACTAAACATTGGCCAAAGAAGATCCATGGGTCATTCCGATGATAATTTTTAACATATAAGCCCTTTACTAAAATTTCTATCCCTTTTAGGGAGTTACTTCTGCTTTCCTTGTTGTAGAGTTGTTTACTGGGATATTAATGTAAATTATTTCTAACTAAAAGAGCCATAAAAATTATCCGAAATATCTCGGAAAACTTGTTGTGATCAAATACATTGTTTTATTGTGATATTCATTCTACCTTTCCTATGGACATTTTCTTTCAATTAAATTTTGGAGTACGTAGACATGTTAAAGGAGGTGGTTAGATAGTTTGTATGTGTAACTTTGACAGTTATTAAAAAGTGCTATTCTTTCTCCTTCTTTTGTGACCTGTTATCTCAGGAACTAAAATTCCCAGAAAAGTGACATGTATGAATTTGCGGTAGTTTAATATTTATAAACATTTTAACAAGATTATACTAAAAAAATAATCTTACTTTCCGCTTGTAACTATTTTTGGAAACCAGCATTTTCTAAAGAAAACAAAGTACATTAATAACACAATGTTTTTTTATGGAATGCATTTGAAAAATTGTCAGGTTAGTTATTTAAATAGATCTATTTCACGAAAAAAACAAAAAAATCAACGAATATCTAAATTTAATGCATCAATTCCTTCTTGTGATTTTATTTCTCTGAATATAAATACTGCAGTTCATCAAAATCGATTCAGCAGTTTTTATATACCTTAGCCTTTGTGTTAAAATAAACTCCTGTAACTCAAAATAGAATTTTCCTTCCAGCAAAATTCTTCATATATGCGAAGTCTAAAGAATTATTCTTGTTATTTCTGTAGTAGAAGTCTTTTGCTCTTCTTGTCTGTAAAATTCTTAGGTTCTGGTTCTGGTTCTACGTATGTCTGTAGAAATCATTTAAGCCAATCATCCAAAACTTACAAGAGGAATAACTTAAACACAAGATATAGATTTTAAACTTTGCTTTAACGCTTTCATTGAACTTATCCGGACAGCCAAAAAATTCACCAAAAATCAGTCTTCACACAAAAACCTGCAACACCTCTTACCCAAATATATGCCAATGCCCAAAAATAGAAATAAGATGTTCTGTAAAATATTTAGGAATTATAGTAGACTCGACACTTAGCTGGAAACCTCAGATAGCTCTCCTTACAAAAAGACTTAGGCAATTAATGTATATATTTGTAACAACTAGAGGCTTTCTAAATGTAGATCAACTTAAAATGCTTTATTATGCTTTGGTTGAATCTTTACTCAGATATGGAATCATAGCATGGGGAGCTGCCCCCTATACCACACTTGTCCCCCTGTTAAGAGCCCAGAAATCAATAATACGAATAATATTCCATAAAGATAGACTAGAACCTACAGATTATCTCTTTAAAGAACATTTTTTATTAAAATTAGATAAACTATACCAACTAGCTGCAATGATTAAGCTATGCAATAAAACACATAACATACCAATATTTAAACATGATCATATTACAAGATCCAATAATAAACAAAAATACGAAATACCAAAATATAAAACAACAACAGCACAAAGATACTGGAAATATACCAGTGTTTCCATGTACAACAAACTACCCGAAAATATCACTAATTACACAAACTCAGCCAAACTCTTCAAAAATAAAATTAAACATTATATAATCCATTATCTGGAATAAAAAAAAAATAAATAAAAAAAATAAATAAAAAATAATTAAATAAAAATAATACAATAAATATATCAACTGCAAATAACATATTAGTTAGTTAAATATAAAAAATAAAAATAATTAATAATAAAAGAACAATATGATTTTCTATAAACTAAACATATTGAGAATTAATTATCTACTCCTTCTTACAACACAGGCTTTTGTCTTACCGTAAGAAGTAACCATGTTACAAATGTAATTTAAGCTATACATATGTATTTAATTATAAATGTTTTAATGTATTGTTTATTTACTTTTATAATGTTATATTCTTAAAATAAAATGGTTAAAAAAAAAAAAAAAACATATTATCATGTATTGGCATTCAGAGTTAAAATCATTTGCGAATTAAAGTTTTTCCCTGTTTACACCATATAATTTGTTTGTTTCCTTCACGGCTGGGGTGTTTTCTCTGCAGTCATTGGGTTTTCCGACTATCAGGAAGAGGTATGGAGATTTCTGTAGTCCTCCACTTTTCACATACCCTTAAACGTTTGAGGAAATCCCTTCAATCATTAGGAAAACCCTACCTGTATTGAGTTATTAAAACAGGATGCATTTATATTTTTTTAAACAATTTAAAATTTAGTTCACTAGAGAAACATGCTTGATCGGAAATACCAATTGCTGCCATTTTTAATATTATAAGAAAAAATTGAAATGACCTTGACAGTGAGCCAACAATAAGTTTTAGAAAGTATAAATCGTGGCAATGCATGCTTAGGGATTCAAATATTTTATATTTTTATTGAAGAACACGGAGGAAAGATATCTTTAAGAAATCGAATTACGGGTTCGAACCACTCCTACAACGATACAAAAAAAACTTCTACTTTGATTGAGCCAAGATTTTTATAACTCTTTTCAACAGTACTTTGAATTAATCAAAGCACTTGGTTATTAGTAATTTTAAAGCAACCGGTTTATAAATCAGTTTTTTGCATGCAATGATAAAAATAAAGCCATCAGAGCAGTTTATTTTTTAATTGATCATTGGAGTCGTCAATCTCAGTTGTAAAATGAACCGGTTTCACGAATTTGTTAAAAACTTAATTAGTGTACTTGCAGCTATCATGATCGTAGCTATCATTATACTGTGGTCAACACGCCGACATATCTGGTAATGGTTCGAATCCGAGAGAATTCAGACAATAACATCGAGTAGATTTTCCGAGTAAAGTCTACCTCCCGCCCTGTTATAACCTAATGTTGTATTCATTGGGACACACCAGAAATGGGGAAATGATATTAAATAAGTTATATCTTACGCAAGGTTATAATTAATAATAATACATTTTAATTCACTGAGCATCAAAGAAATCCATTTTTTACTACGTTTTAAGTAGCTTGCTTTCTTGTTTTTTTTTTGTTTTGTTTTGTTTTTTTGTCTAGTACAAATCTTCCATTCGAATTTTAACTAACTTCCTGAATAGCTAGGTATTTTAAACTTTTAGAGTAGCTCAGAACAGGATAACAGTGCATCATTTTAATACATTTAGCCATCTTTCAGCAGAATTTAATTAGTTTGCAGCAAATTTTGCTGTATGGAAAGTTAGTTCAGGAAAAATCCACAAGTTATTTTATTTTTTTTTGACATGTCCCACATTTACAATCTTCATTTTGACGGGTTTCAAATTTATGATTATTTATAAAAAGAATAAACATTGAATGATAGCGAAAAGGAAAAAGTAACCAAAGAAATAATGATTAATTGACGTGTGACAACCAGGTTTGTTTACATTTGTGTCCTAGGAATCGGTTTCATTTTTCTGCATCTGTACTTCTTTACTTGTACTAATTTTTCATCTCTAACTGTCCCCTATACGGGGCCATATCGATGGCACGGTTTAGATTCAGTGTTGGCGAGATACTTTGTACAAAGATTTGTCCATCTATAGGTTTAAGATCAGCTCTCTAGATGGTTGTCATTAGTGCGATGTAAATAAATTCGGAACTATTTTTTTTTTTTTTTTTCACTAACATTATATTATAACAATGATAATTATTATATTATGTACAGTATTTACATATGATTCAACAGAAAATTTAAAAACGTAGTATATAAAAAGTTTTTTTTTTATCTTGTAACTAGGACAACTTTACTTTATAGTTAAGAAATAACTAAATATTTAACTTTTTATTATGAGGGGAACAGCAGGCACTCATGAAGGTTTGAGAATATCCCAAAAACAGGAATGAAATATCCTCTTTTTCAAAGAATTTAAACATTTTTTTATCACCCCTGAAGACACCTCTAAAAATTATATATTAAATAAGTTTTATCTCACGCAGGGTTCTAATTTGAATACATTTTAATTCACTGAGGATCAAAGTAATGTTTTTTCTAATTTAATAAAACTAATTCAAAATGTACAAATTGAAGCTAATACTGATCTTGTTCGAACAAGTTATCATGTTTAATTTTCAAATTAATTATGAATTCATTGTCTAAATAACCAACAAATTTATAATCATTAAAGACTTAATAGATTTAAACGAAACTATTCGTCTCTATTTGCATTTAATTGTCCACCATCAATAAGAATCTAATGTTCTTTAGTAAGAAAAGATTATTTCAAAGCTTTGAATTTAAATCTTCATTTATAGTTTTAATGTTAATAAATTATTTAAATCTAACTCTTAATATGGTATTTAGTGTTTTCGAGATAAATGATCCCTAAAAAAAAGACCCCTCTTTACTGAAAAGGGAAAATGGAGTTTCTCTTAGCCCTTTAAGAAGAATAATAAATTTTACGAGAGTCTCTTGGTTTTCCTTTGTCCACTCCATTTGGAGTGTCAATTATGCTTTTGACCTACATAACTGTCAAGAATGATTAAGTTTAATTTTTACTTTCTTGCATACAAAGTATATATTATGGAGAGAAAGGATTGTGATAGATTTACACTTATTAAAGTCTTATGTCTCCAAAAATGTGAATTTGATAAATGGACTAGAGAATTATTTCTGCAAGAATGAATAATTGACCTGCAATATTGTAGCAGTAAGAGCTTTGCAAAAACCTGTTACGGTTTCCGAACTTATCAAAGGTAATAGAACAGAATCATTGTTATCATTTCGAAGAACAATTTTCGTTTCAAATACAAAATTTGCTTTAAAATTATGGGTTTTAGACATCAGGGGACATATTTGATGTCAGATCTGACTAACGGTTGGTCTTTCCATGGACATTTTTTTTTGAAGATTTAAACTAAAAGTTTAACACATTTTTTTGGACATTTTTTTGCGAACCCTACAATACTTGTCCGATTTGAATGATAATTGGTTGGTAGCCCACAGATGTTCCACTATAAAGTGAAAGGATTTTGATAGATTTACACTCATTAAAGTCTCATGTCTGCAAGAAAAATGTGGAATTTAAAAACGGATAATAGAGATTGTTTCTATGCATCAGAAATTAATAATTGACCTGCAGTATTTTAGCAGTAAGAGCTTTGTAATAACCAGCTAAGGTTTCCAAGACTATCAAAGGTAGTAGCATTGTTATGATTTCGAAGAACTGTTTTCCCTCCAAGTTCAAAATTTGTTTACAAATTATAGGTTTTAGACATCAGGAGACATATTTTATGTCGTATCTAACTAACGGTTGGTCTTTCCATAAACATTTTTTTTTGCAAATCCTACAATACGTCTGTCCCAAACGAGAGTTAGTGCGTTGACAGAGCGGGAAAAACTAGCAAATGGGGTGGGGAGCCAATGAGAGTTCGAGATTTTCCCGGACAAAAGGTCGGGCCAACTAGGCAAAGATAAATGGTTTTTTCCCTGAGAGAGGTTGGCCAATCTGAGTGTCACTCGATTTCCCGCACTGTCAACGCATTAACTCTCGTTTGGCACAGACGTTAGTCCGATTTGAATGATATTTAGATAGTATGTCAAAGATAGCCCATTGAAATTACAATTGTAAATACAAACTTTCGCACACGTTGCTTCTTCACATTCTTTTTAAACCTAACATAAACCTAATTTTATGGTAACAATATATTTTTGAAACCTACCTCATTCTAATGTACATTCATGTGATTGTTTTAATTATCTTCAATGTGTGATAGTGACTCATTTTTATAGTGGTGTGGTTGAATAAGTAAAGGACATCTTCACACATGCAAAATTCATCTTCTCTACAACTAACTTTTACAAGCTACTATTACAAAATATCTTTTATTCTTTTAAGCCTTTGTTTGCTACTTTGTTTGTAGATTATCCGAAGAAGGCTTCATTAGCACAGCAGAAACCAGTCATATAATATATTAAAATACAATGTTTCTGTGTGAAGGACTGAAGACGTTGTTTGCATATTTTACACCTGTATAGGTTGTTATACAATTACACCGATGCACATGGTCTCCTTGGTAGTCATTAACAGTAGCTAATCTCATATTGGAATTGAAGATATGACAGGGCAGGTAATAATAGTAATAACATTGGCAAATCTTTCAAATTAATTCAACACAAAACAACTACTGTTCTATTTTAAAAGACACTGTGCATTCTAAGGAGAAACAATTAGTCTAAGTATGCTTCACGTATTTTAATCACTTCTCTCGAGTCCTTTAAATACTGCTGTTCTTTAAAGGACTTTTGCAGTTACCAGATAATTTATGTCTGTAATTAACTAGAGCCCAAACTTCTAACCGAAATTACTTAAGTAAGCTTAACAATTATTATGATGCATTAAATTTCATCTTAATGACACTTTAGCTGGATGCTATTTATTTGGTAATGCTCCACGTGTGTTAATTTATTGATGTTAGTTCTTAATTCTTCTCGACTTCGTTGCAGTTGGATTTAAATACAAGCTATGGGAATGCAAGTTGACTATATATTGTATTATAATTCATATATAAATGGTTGGTCAGAATATGAAATAGAGTACTTTTTGAATTTTTATCCAAATTATTGAACATGAAATTCCAATAAAATATAATGATTTATCACGATATCTCAGCAATGTACTATGATCATCAAATTTTGAGCAATTATTTACTTTATCACCACCCTTGGACCCTTGGGTCTAACTAAACAGTAGTCTGCTCAACATAAGTCTCAATGGTTTGTGTGTTTGTCTCGTTAAGCCTCCTGGGCCAGTTTTATTACGCATTTTTAAAATAGAGTCTTATCTTTATCACATGTAGGACAAAATCTTATCCAGGAAATTGTAGGACAATTAGTAGTTAGCAACATAAGAGTGTATTTAATATTTCTTTATTTTAATAGTTTATTAGACTAAGAGACATTGTCATTTCTAAGGGACATTATTTATATGCACAAGTGTGATATTCCTTTGTCTCAAGGTACATTAGACTAAAATATCCCTTTTCTTATAAGGAATGTGTACTATTCTGTGTATATGTTCCTTTTTATAAAGAACTATTAACACAAAGGGATATAGGGGGGGTGGGGGCTGCTTAAGTTAAAGAGTACAAATTTTGTAGGAGTTTCCTTTTAGTCCCTACACATTCGTTTTGAAAAGATCTATCTTCAATATCAATTTGGCGGCCATTTTTAAGCAAAATTCTTCATGATGATTGCAGTGGAATCTAAAAGTTTGGAAGTTACCTTCCCTTTAAGTCATCAACATCAAAGTTTACGTTTCTTGACAGCTATTTTAATCTAAGATGACAGCGGTTAATGTAATTGAAGTTATTCAATAAACCTAGCACATTTTGTTCCAAAGCCCAGGAATCCAGCTAGTTTACTGTAATAAAATAATCAAATTCTGACCATTTTTTATTATCAATCGCATTTGCACCAGAAACAAGTTTTTCTCACGAATTCAATTTATGTGGTTAAATTTGAATCCGTTTTTTTTTTTTTTTTTTTTTTTTTTTTTTTTTTTTTTTTTTTTTTTTTTTTTT
>KZ651533.1:211289-225092 GCA_001010745.2 Gerris buenoi
CTTTCTTTAAAAATATGAGAAGTCCTCAGCGACAGTCGCTCAGCGATTATCGCTCAGCGACTATCGCTGGAGTCGCGTCTTGGAAAACGTACCTTAAGTCTATGAAATAATTTATTCCTAATTATATTATATTTACAGGGTGGGCCAAAAAAAACCGCACTTTTTTGAACACTTATAGCTCAGCTTCTGTAATAGATAGATATATGGGGTTTGCGGGGTCTGAAAACTACATTCTTCTACTCTAAATTTGATATCTATAACTTTAAACACGATTGGGTGAAAGCAACGCAATGACGGGTTGAAATAGGATCTTTAAAAAAGTCGTTGTCCGGGTAGTTATTTTGTCTGTTATTACAGTTTTGATAGAATAAATTACCATATGGTGGAAGGGGAGGGGGGTTCTTTGTAGGTAAGTGGGAGAGGAACTCAGAGTTAAAACATACATTCAAGATGAGTTAAGCACAATTTTGCCTACAAGTCTGGGCAATTCTCTTGCAAGTATTGAATTGTTTGCAAGGAGTGATGGGACGGGGTAACATCTTGCATAAACGTGCAATTTTCCATTTGATATTTAATATCTGGCCAAATTATGCTTTACCTAATTGTAATTTATTCTATCAAAACTATAATATCAGACAAGATCACTACCCGGACAACGACTTTTTTAAAGACCCTATTTCAAACCGTCATTGGCTTTCACCTAATCTTTTTTAAAGTTATTGATATGAAATTTAAAGTAGAAGAATGTAAATAGTTGGTTGTTTTGTTACAAACACAATATTGTTGTGTTACATTTTATTAACCTCTCTAGTCATATTTAGAAGAATGTAGTTTTCAGACCTCGAAAACCCCATATCTCTATCTACTACAGAAGCTAAGCTATAGGTGTTCAAAAAAGTGCGTTTTTTTGGCCCACCCTGTATGCTCACATCCTCAAATTTTTATTACATTTATATTTTGAAATTTGTCTCAACATAGTTACTTTATATTTTATTCATGTGATAGTCCAAGAGAAGACGCGACGAAGCTGTAATAACTTAATGGTTGTGCTAAGCAGGACCTTAAAGAACTTATTATTAAAAGATTATAAAATTAAATTATTTATATCTGAAGAATGTGGAGGCATTGAATAAATTAAACTTAGGTTATTACGAATATTCCATGGTCTTTTAAGCTGTGTAAATAATTTATTTACTGCTTAATTTATTTGGTTTATTTGTGTTATCCCAGTTCCAGCCTTCTAACATTGTTCAAGGTTAATTCTTGGCCTCTAAATTTAATGGTAATAGTAATAACGATAGAGAATAATACTGATCCTGATTAATGTAGTTCAAATTAATTAAGAATCAATCACTTAGACTTAGAGTACCACAAATTATATAATTATTGTCTCCTATAATTACACATGGCATAGTTTCCTCGTGTTCAGTCATTAGACCAATAATTGTTCCATGAATATAAAATAAGGTATAATCAGATATATTTCAAAATATAGATGTTACTAATAACTTAAGATGTCGGCATTAACCTAATCCATGATAATAATGTAACTTCACTTAAAATCGAAATTGTGGTTTTTAATTTTCCATTTATTACTTCCGAGTATACCGAAGGTAACCCTTCTGTGCTAATTTCTTCCTATTCCAGGAAATTTCTGAACTTCTCTTGCGAAAACTTTAAAAAAAATCATATTTCTGGTCGAGACTTTTTACTTTTTTAATTTGGATACATAGAATTTTTGTTTTTCAGATGAGCTCGGAAGCAAAAACTGTTCTTATTTTTTCGATACTTTTATGAAAACAAGAGTTTTTCTTGGACAAAAAAGGGAGAAAATACCCCCTCATTGTGAGACACCAAAATAATAAATAAACAAAATAAAATAAAATCCGTTTTCGGGAAAATTTCAGTTTCACACCCACTATGGGGCACTCTTTCCCCACGCTTTGACGCACGCTTATATAGCTTACTAATGACCACACCTACTCGCTTCGGCGGTACAATGTACATGTGAAGTGTGAAGTAACTGGAACTCTCCACCACGGGGTGCAAAAAGAGCCTAAAAGATTTTGTCCTACCCGTTCAAGTAGGAAGTACTAGACGACTACTACTATTGGACTTGGACCGAGATTATAATATAACCTCGGTTATTATGAAAAAGTTAAAGAGTTATTTCAGGGCCCATTTGTCATTTTTTTAAATTATTTGAGAGAGCTTTATTTTTAACATGTAAGTATAATGCGGTTTTTTTCTTGCTTGACTGCAGGGATGAAATATAACCTTTGTTAATATTAACCAATATTTATTAATTTTACTCATCTGTATGATTAAAAAAACAAGTAATCTAATATTAAAATGGTATTTCAGAATATAATAACGTATGTGTTTAACCTACGAAAAACCTACAAAGTTCTTAGATGCATGCACTTTCTGATGTTTTTTTTAAGTGTTAATTACAATTAATTTTAACTTTTGTAATTCTTTGTGTACTTTCGTGCAAAAAGGAAAGGGATCAGGCTATCGTGGGGAAAAAAAGCAAACCACCTTATAATACAGATCAAAACCCAATTATAAGTAAAATTTTGGTTTCATTTGTATTTTATCATGGTTGTATTTTTTTCCCCCGAGATCTGCACGAAGCTCTTTTTTTGGTTAAAGTCTTTCAAGGAGTAAAGCCTCCAAAACTTTTCAATACCCCTTTATTTTTTGGCTTTCATGAAGTTTTTCTGCGAAAAGTTTATCATCCAACCAAAAAAAACTTAGTTTGAAAACTTAGTTGAATTTCACACCCTGTTCAATACTTCTAGCCCAACTTGGATTACATTAAACGAGGATAGAAGAAAAATAAGATACATCTTTGCAAAGGTCAGAATATGAAAAAACACAAACAACAAAGTCTCAACAAGAAACAAGTAAAGAAAGAAGATAAAAAAACATATTAACTTCATATATATATTATTTTTTCTACATTATATTTATAGAGTAAGGTGTAGGAAAAGTTAAGTTATAAATTTTGACTTGATTTTATTATTTTTTTCTTGTTTGTGAAACTTTTTAATATTAATTACCATATAGGAGTCTTAATAATTCAGAATAACTGCTCTGCAACGTGCTTTAAACGACCGTGCGAAGCGAATTCAGTCTGATCAATAATGAGTCGAATAAATAAAAGTACCAAGACGCAGAATTGAACCCTTGACCTCAACCTTTATTCGAATATGACTGAGCAGAAGTGACTGTGATGACGATCGTCCCTTATTACCAAGTATAAATTGAGGGGATGATAAGATGACTCAAGTCTATGAAAGGAAATTTTTAACTGTGCATTCTGTTCTCGCTTTTAAGCCTAATGAGCACACTTGTATACTATTTTATAGTGTACCAATTTGACCATTTCAGATTTATACCTTCCTGTGGTTGGTCACTATGACTGTACCGAATTTTGTGCAGCTCGGTTCAGCCGTTTAGGAGGAGTATGCGTCCAAACAAATGCAACGTGTAGTATAAGAATAATCGATTTGTGAATATTGAATTAATAGAGTGATTTGTATTTTAACATGTAAGGATAATGCAGTCTTTTTATTTTGCTTTCTTGTCCGTAAGGGATGAAATATAACCTTTTTTTTAAATTAATTGTTCATTTTACTCATCTGTATGATTAAAAAAACAAGTAATCTAAAATTAAAATGTTATTTCAAAATATAATAACATATATGTTTAATATGGAACCCATTGAAGGGATCATTCTAAATGGAGTAGCTTACAAGATGGTCATTTTCAATGGAGTAGCTTAAAAGGTGGTTATAGTTACTAAAGTTTGTTATAGATGACATAAGGTGGATATAGGTTTCTAGAGGTGATTAGTCAGATGGTTAGAGTTTTTTTTTACTATCGAAGAGTTTGTTATAGGTGATTTAAGGTGGACACTGGTTTCTAGAGATGATTAGTGAGATGTTTAGAGCTTTTCTTACTATCGAAGAGTTTGTTATAGGTGATTTAAGGTGGATATTGGTTTCTAGAGGTGATTAGTGAGATGGTTAGAGTTTTTCTTACTATCGAAGAGTTTGTTAAAGGTGACTTAAGGTGGATATTGGTTTCTAGAGGTGATTAGTGAGATGGTTAGAGTTTTTCTTACAATCGAAGAGTTTGTTATAGGTGACTTAAGATGGATATAGGCTTCTAGAGGTGATTAGTGAGATTGTTGGAGTTTTTTTTCTTTGTCGAAGTTTCGAAACCCATTGCAGAAATTATTCTTAAGAGTTTAATTTATGATGCAGACCAAGCTGGTGTAAATATAAATTTACTGTGACTCTTAATAGATAAGAACGATTGATTATAAGTATTGTTTACTTAGATAAATAATATATTTTAATCCTTAATATTTGTTACATAATTATTATTTTCATGAAAAGATTATTTACATTAATGATTTTTCATTATAAAGATTTAATATCTTTTATATGTGATGCTTTTATAAAGTTAGAAACATATTCCACAAGAAAAGGGAGGATTTATTCTTGTAGCTAGATAATCTTGTACATACTTGAACATTTATGTACACTGAAGTGAGTTAGTAGAAGCTGCTCTTATACTATAACTAATGCTGGAGTCACGATTATGTACGATTACAATTGACGAAAGCCGAACAAATCGGCACTTGAAACTCATCTCTGAACACGATTTACAAGAAGTCATTCTTAGAAAAAAATATATATATATTTTACATAACACTAGAAACTAAAGATGCCACATTCTCGTTTGAACGCTTTAAATTATAGATAATAATATTCTTGAAAAATATTATATTAAAATAAATCTAAATTTTTAATGTTAAAGTTGTGAACTTAAATAAAATTATAGGTGACAAGTCGTTCCTGGAATAATATTACCTAACAATATGACTAATAGTAAACATTTTTGTTAGAATGACTGCTTTGAAAATATAGACATATAAAGAACTATGGGACAGTGGAACTAACACACAAAAAATTTCATATAAACTGTAAGTCTTCTTTTTTCTTTATTCTCAAGCACTCATAATTAATTATTTTTTTAGTCAGCCTTGAAAATATTGACGAATTAAGAATTAATGCAGTTTTTGAAACTACATCAAGTTTGATAAGAAAAACTGTAATTTTCTCCTCAACACTGATGGTGAACGGTTTTAGAAAGCGAGCATTTAAAGAGTTGACGAATTAAGACTGATTAAAACTATTATCAAAATTTATTCAGATTAACTGCAATTCTTCCTCAATCTTCTTTTTCCAATAGTGATAGGGAACGTTTTTGTTTGAAAGTCTAAATGATGAAGAATAAAGATTTCAAGCAGTGTATGAAACTAAATTTTCTAATTATTTCTCCAGCACTAATAAATCTATTTTGTAAGTCTTCAATTAACAAAGATTCGAAGCAGTGTTTCAAAACGTAGCATTTATTAAAACTTTATTTTTCAGTCTATAAAATCTATCTTTTTCTTTTGTTACGTAGAAAGCATCTAGGTACTATCTTTTGGCATTTTCAAAATTAATGGAGTGATCTGTATTTCTAACATGTATGGATAATGCAGTATTTTAATTTTTCTTCCTTGTCCGTATGGATGAAATATAACCTTTTTATCTAACGAATTGTTAATTTTACTAATCTGTATGATTCATAAAATAAGTAATGTAATATTAAAATGTTATTTCAGAATACAATAACGTATAATGTGTAATAAACCATACGGAAACCCTTAAAAGTTCTTGAATGCATTGCATGTACTTCCTGATAATTTTTTTAAAAAAGTATTAATTACCATTTATTTTAACTTTTGTTATTATTTTGTACTTTCGTGCAAAAAGGAGAGGGATCAGGCTATCGTGAGAAAAAAGCAAACCACTTTTTAATACTGATCAAAACCCAATTATAAGTAAATCTTAGTTTCATGATTGTACTTTTTTCCTTGGATTTGCACGAATCCCTTTTTTTCTGTTTTTTAAAACGTACCATTCGAATCCTTTATCAATCTTCTTTCTGAACCATTAATGCATAATCAGTCCAGAACTAATGATGAACCATATTTATAATTAGTTTTTGTAAATCACAGAACTGTTCAGGTTTTAGTTCAGTAGCGTTGTTTTGTATTGTGTATGGTTCATTCCACAACTATTATTTAATCAGTTAATTTATATGAAGATATATACCTACATATTTGACTTGCTTTTATTTAACTTTCTCTGTTTGTTTGTATGCATGTATGTATGTTCGGGCAACTGATTTTTAAAGAAGTTATTCACAATTGATTGAATTGAAATTTTGCATACACGGTAAGCTATGTGACGTCATTCTAAATCCAATATGGTGGACAGCCCATAATTGCGGAGAAGTTATTTTTTTTAGCAAGCCCATGATACTATGGGTATCAAATAAAAGGGTTTGCTGAGATGAATATGAATACGAATAAAAGCTTGTTTTTAAAAGTTATTTTTAATAATAGTACATTAGGCGTCGAGTGTGGAAAGTAGCATTTTGCATGCGAGTGTGGAGTTTACATCCGAGCGATAGCGAGGGTAGTAAAACCACACGAGCAATGCAAAATGCCGTTTTCGCACGAGTTGTGTACCGTACTTTATCTACGATTGTTAGATTTTAATAATAAATGCAGAAAATGTATGTAAGCTCGTATTTCAGTATTTCTCCTTTGATAAAGATGACATCAATTCGTTAGTTGTATTTTGTGCCGAATTAATTATTTCGGAAGGCGTATTATTCTCCTCATATTCGTCATAATCACTTAAATCACTCATTGATTTTCACAAAACAACTCGATACAAACAGTTACTTTTATTAAATATACATCAAATTAGTTATGTTAAATGTAAACAAATTCGCTAATCGTGTGTAAAGTTGATAATTCTTCTTCTTTTCGTCACTAGAGTGGAAAAAAAGAGGAATTCTTCTTCATTTCGTCACTAGAGTGGAAAAAAAGAGGAATTGTTCAAAACCATGAGACACGCATGCGCAATTAATACAGGTGTGTAAAGAATCACTTTCTACGAATCTAAACAGAGATACAATGTTTATATTACGTATCAATCGTAGATAAAAATTATTTTCAGTCACGTATCATGTTCTTCTTCCTTAGGAATTTATGAAAATAGATTTGTAAAATCACTTAAACATTAACAAACTTTGTTTTCTCACGATTACGAAAATAAAATTTAGATGTATAAAAAGAAGAAAAACATGTCATGTATATGGTAAATATTATTTCTTCTGCATCTCAAGAGGACAAATAATGGTTGTTGACAAAAGTAGATGGCTGTTTCTGAAGAGAAGTTTGTCGTAACAAAGGACTCTTTTAGTTTTTAACTATACATTGCATACAAATACCCCTTCAACACCCACCCAGGTGGTCATACGGAGGAATGATTCCAACGTATAAGTACCCGACTTTCACGGGGCCCTCACCGGAGTCATATGTCCTACGCAGCTATTAACTCCCCGGAAGAAACTCTAAACTATACTCAACACAAGCTTTCACCTCCTCGCTCAATATGAAAACGAGAAAGCAAATTCAACTTCCCAATCATAAAAACTTTTTGATGGTTCCATAATCCTTATCGAACACTTCGTGAACTGAATCGAATTTTAGATAATGGAGTAATCAATCAGTTTACCTTTATAGATCACTCGTTGACATCTATAGCTAAATCGATATTACTATTGTACAGTGAAAACAGTTTAGTACATTTTATTTATAAAATGTCACTTTCGATTGGATATCTGTGTGACATAGACTAATTAATGGTAATATTTATTGCATCAAATCTTTTCCACACAAATTTTGGAAATCATCAATCTGATCATAGACCGACCCAATATAGGATGTATACATTCTAAAACAAAATTTTATACTCTATTCATTTAGTAGACCATTCTACAATACACATAAATTTGTAAATCTATAATAAGCATCTTAATAATGTATCAGTCCTGTAATATTTACGGATAAAGAGAGCACCAAACTTCTTTGTTTAAAAAAATTAACAATCTAGTGAGCTTCGTCTTGATATCCTAGTGATTATATTTTAGTCTTTGGTGTAAATTTTTATGATTGCTCTAATTGTATAATGACGATATTATAATGCTAAAAAGTTCCATTTTTCTAGTTTAAGATATCCTTAAAGGATATAAATTCTGATAATTGCTCTAGCTTTAGGAAGATGATAAATAATGTGATGTTTCTAGCATAAGATTTATTGAAGGTTTTAAATACTGATAATTACTCTAGGAACATGACAAAGAATGAGATGTTTCTAGCATTAGATACGTTAAAGGATGTAAATATTGATAATTGCTCTTGGAACATGATAAGGAATGTGATGTTTCTAGCATTAGATATATTAAAGGATGTAAATACTAATAATTGTTCTAGGAACATGATAAGGAATGTGATGTTTATAGCATTAGATATATTAAAGGATGTAAATACTAATAATTGTTCTAGGAACATGATAAGGAATGTGATGTTTATAGCCTTAGATATGTTGAAGGATGTAAATACTAATAATTGCTCTTGGAACATGATAAGGAATGTGATGTTTCTATAGCCTTAGATATGTTGAAGGATGTAAATACTAATAATTGCTCTTGGAACATGATAAGGAATGTGATGTTTCTAGCATTAGATATATTAAAGGGTGTAAATACTGATAATTGCTCTTGGAACATGATAACAAATGTGATGTTTTGTAGCATTAGATACATGGAAGGATGTAAATACTTATAATTGCTCTTGGAACATGATAAAGAATGTGATGTTTCTAGCATTAGATATATTAAAGGATGTAAATACTGATGATTGCCCTAGGAACATGATAAAGAATGAGATGTTTCTGGCATTAGATACATTAAAGGATGTAAATACTGATCATACAAGATAAAGATGTATTGAAGGATGTGAAGTTCAATGATTTCTCTAGAGACTAGTCTAGACTCTATAATTTGGTACTAGAAACATTGGTAACCTAAAGCTTATTATTATCTCTTTTAGTTTTATGCAATATTTCGATGCTTCTTACATTTGAAAAAGCAAACAGAGATTAGAACTTTAGTATCAAAATGTCGGACTTTACGTTCTTCTAGACTCTAGACAATACGTATACGAAGGAAAACCTTAACTATTATAATTACTTTATTATACAAAGAAGTTTTAGAGTAAGATGTTCATATCTATCAAAAGTAGTATGATAGTTCTCCAGCATGGATAAATATCAAATTTCATATTATAGATAATGAAGTATACTTATCAAGCAGATGACGTCTTACAATTCTAAACTTAATTGACAAATTGATTCATATTAAGTGAGTAAAAAAAAATGAGATAAAGAAAATAACATTTTTGCTCCACTCAAGTTTAAGTTAAGCATGGAAAGGAAAGAATAACTCACTTGAATGAATTCATAAATCATCTTGAGTCCTAGTCACAAGAAAAAACTTAGGGAGTAAGTTCCAACTAACAATTTAGCTTTAGCAAGTTGAGATCCCGAGGCATAATGGAGGGACTGAAGGCAAGGAGTCTTAATAGAGGCGGCTCAAAGGCACTTGGGCTATAAAACTACACCCGCAGCCTTTACTCACAGAAGAAAAAAGAACCTTCTACAGAATCATCTTCCTAAATTATAGTCATCAAAGAGTAGTTTCATTTTGGGATCTTTAGGTCTACGAGAGGTTCCTTCTTTATAAGGCCCTCTATCAGAAAACTTTTAAGAGCGTTTCCTATACTTCCATCATGACGCATTCAATTTTATTGAAGGTCTTTAGCCCATCCTTCTATACTCAAAACTATCAACGTAAAATTAGCCACACGCAATTACAAAGTATAATGAATAGTAAAAAGATGAGTAGAGATTAAAGAAAAACTGAATAAATAACAGTTGATAGATACTGTGATCATCAAAGGTCTTAAGAATTTTTTCTAAAAAGGTAGCATCTTATGTAAATCTTTATGTACTTTCATCTCAAGGTCTTCAAGAAACAAAATACTATGTATTTCTATTAAATATAGATATTTTTAGTTCCGTATTAGATTATTATATTTTAATTTAAATCAAATTATAATTATTATTAACAAACAGAGAAAAATAGGCTCCAGCGCCGGGACTCGAATCACGGGCCTTTATATTTCCAGAACAGCGCTCTAACCAACTGAGCTACACTGAAGAATAATTTCCTCTGTTAGTAACGATGCCTAGTCCCGAATTAAGCTTTACATTTTCTACAAGTCTAGGAGTCGACATTTACGACAATAGAACTAGACCGAGAAATATCGCTTATATAAAGTACCCACGTAATACCTGTATCTTGTACAATATTTCTCTGTCTGTCCCCCGTTGTTAATAATAATTATAATTTGATTTAAATTAAAATTTAAACTTTCCGTAGTATGAATACTACCAAAAACTAAAAAATATATTATTATAAAACTGCTAATGAAATACGAGATTTCCAGATGAAAATTTCTTGGAAAAATTAAAGTTTTGACCAGTTAATTATTTGACAGTTTAAAGGAATGTAAGACATTTTTTCTAGTCCACTCTACGAAGGTGATGATTTGGGCGTATTGAGGAAGTAAATCGGAAAGTTTGCATATGTAGTATGTACATAGAGTTTATTGATGATTAACATAAAGTTAGTAACGAAATGAGTTATATTTCGTTGTTGCATTCCTTTAAATAAAGTACTGACAAAACTATATAACCTGATAGGGTTTGTTCTCAATTTTAATATAGGTCACATAATTTTTGTTGTTACTTGCATATTTATTGATTAAAACACCCAAACTTTAAAAATATATGTTATTAAACTACCATAAACGTTATAGGTACTGAGAAAAACTGAAGGCAACTGCAAATAACTTTTTGAAAATTTTTTTGAGTGATGGTCTTTTTTGTAGACAGCATTTTTTTCCTGCTTCTTTTGCAGCAAATCCCGATCAACGCATCATTTGGATATTGCAGGACGCTTTTCACCTTCCAACTCATAAAATCTGTATTTCTTGATACTTTCGATACTTTTGTGGAGAGTTGGGAGTTCTCTTACCACTCGGCTACGCCGCGCCGGTACCTGAAATCAATATTATAAGCTTTAATATTTTTATTGGTAGATCAAGATTTTTCAAAGATAGTTGTAAAAAACCAAAAAATGGAAATAATTTTCCAAGATAGGCTACAGCTCTCTTTTGAACTTTCAGGAGCTTTTTATAGATATGATCATTTTCATGAAAATAAAATAAAAATCTCAAATAGTTACTGACAATTTTAATGAAAAATTTAAATATGAATATGACCCTAAGGCTAGAAGCACACTGGAGACAACTGTCCTAACAGTATTTTTGTAACTTTTAAAATACATTATTTGAGAATGTTAAGAGTTTTTTCTTTAAGAAACAAGTCGAATAGTTTTAAAAATATATTTGATATAAAGAAGATAAAAGTGCAATTCTATAGATAAATATAAGTACCGTAAAAAAATACATTTATTCAGATAGACTGGTTTTTATAGAGATAAATGTTTGTAGATATAGTCTATTGAGGAAGAACGGTAAAATTTTTAGTAGATTCCCTGTTTCTCTTGTAGGATGTGGGCAGAAGATTAGTAAATCTCTTAGTTTATTGCAGCTTAGCTGAAATATATAGTGTTGTCTGCTGTAAATAGTTCCACAGTCATGATAATGATAAAGAAACCAAACACCAACCTTTGCACCTTTATCTAGAGACAACACTCTCTCAAAGTCCCATCTATAAAGGTCAGGACACTTTCTAAATAAAAAAGAAAAATCAACTTGTGTCAGCAGTTTGCGTGTCCTATGTTATTTTAAGATTTCTTTTTAAAAACCCATTTAGATCTGAAGTAGACAAATAGGTCCGACAAATTGAATTTAAAATTCTATAATATGCAATTTTATTTATAATTTATTAAATAAAGGGATATCAGTATAAATAGGTAGCTGCTTATGTGAAAACGTGACTAACTTATTGTAAATGCCGATTATAAGGGTTATACAGCTGATGGGAACGACACCTTAACCCTGGGTCATCTATTCTATTTTTTTTTTTTTTTTTTTTTTTTTTTGGTCATCTATTCTATTTTTTCTTTATATCAATGTAAAATCTCTTTTGGCTGGCCAAAACCCTGTTCGCACTATTGCACCACAAGTTAGTTTCATATGTATAAAAAATACTGCTAATAGTTCAACGGACAGTTGTTTGTATTTTGTTTTTGATTTTAGCGGGGAATTTTTTTTTCTACATATTTATTAGTTTGCTTTCTTTTTACTATGTTCTTCTTAGCTTGCTTTCTTGTTTGTTTGTTTGCTTGTCCAGTACATAACTTGCAATCGAATTTTAACTAACATCCCGAATAGCTAGACATTTGAAACTTTTAGAGTAGCTCAGAACACGATGACAATGCATTATTTCAACACTTTTAGCCATCTTTCAGCAACATTTAATTCGTTTTAAGCAAATTTTACTGTACGGAATGTTAGTTCGGAAAAAAAACCGCAAGTTTCTTTATAGCCTCGTCTAGACTGCCGAACCGAAAAAACCAGTAACCACTTATGTCTTAGGTATCGGTTTAATTTTTCTGCATTTGTACTTTCAGCTGTAGTTGTTGGTTGTCAATTAAATTAAATAAATAAATTCGGAACTTTTTTTTCACTACCATTATATATAAAAACACTTATATGAACACCTCATAAAATTCAACATTAAATTTAAAAACGTAGTATATAAAAAGTTATTTTTATTTTGTAATTATATTAACTTAATTTATCTCAGAAATAATATTTTTTTCCCGGGAAAACGTCTTAAAAATAAATGATATAAGAATTTCGTTTTGTTTATTAAAATCGAATAATAAATAAATTTTTATGCTAGAGTTAAAAAATGTAATCTTGCATTTTTCACCTCAGTGCACGATTTGTCTGAATATTTTTGTCGAAATTAGCTAAGCTCCCAGGGTCTACAACGACGGCAGACATTTTTTAGAATCCTTTTAAGGACTCACAGAACCTTCGAGATCGAAGTTTTGTACCATTACACAATACTTTATGTATATATACTACGAATATAAGAAAGTAAAAAAGGCTATATATGTTCCATTATGGATTATGTGAGTGTAAATTTTAAACATTGAATTTATGTAGTATACATATATACGTTGAAGTATTGATTATTAGTCGCATACATATTATATATTTGTTTATAGGCATGCTAATCTATACATATTTGGCTCTTTTTAATCTCGGATATTTTTGTTAACCAAAATAATCGCACAATCGTTTCCAGATGGCGACCATTTACTTACAAGTTTGTTTTAGCTATAAATTTTGAACAGTTTATCATCATAATGTAAAACAAAAACCTTTTCTTTTTAGGGTTTCGAGGTCGTCCTAGAAACCCTTATGCTTTTGGTAGTGTGTACGTCCGTCCGTCCGTCCGTCGCAACTTGGATTATATCTCCCAACCTACTGACGCTATTGACTTGAAATTTGGTGTATAAGTTAAACTTTTTTGCCTAAAAACAGAAAACCTATTGCGAACTTTAACACTCCAAATTTCTGCGATCTGCGATCAATTGCGATCACCGCGCAATATTTTACATTTTTTGTAATTTTCAAGTTGGGTATCATTTCAAAGGTATTGAAATGTAGATTACAAATATGTATCGCATTTTCAAAATGGCGGCCATTTTACCCCCCAAAAAATTCAAACAAACCCAAAATTTACCCCCCCTGCACTACCCCATTAGAATAGGTCCTAA
>KZ651533.1:225674-238268 GCA_001010745.2 Gerris buenoi
ATATTTGAAACGCTTTCAATAAAAATTATAATTAATTCTTATGACCGAAGAAACCCTTTTAGTAAGTACTTGACGGGATTTTTTTTACTGTTCAAACGTAATGAAACTACTCCAAAGTTTCTAACAAACTATTCCTAAGATATTATTTTTTAAAGATTTTGGGGGGGGGTAAGATTTTCTTACTTATCATGTATATTTCTTAAAAAAAAACTTTTTGTTTTCATTCTTTGACAAAGAATGACTGAGATTTTATAGATGTTATCGTTGTTATTGAAATTTGAGCAAACATGTTGTTTGACGTATATGGCCAAAATTTGCCCGACATCAGGTTTGCGCAAAATGTTTGAACGTGTATGGGGGCCTTTAGAGACTTAGTCATATGGAAGGGGTTTTACAATTATGTACGTGTATTTGTAATGGTTGACAAGGTTAGTGTGACGCACCATCAACTGCAACAATTTGGATTCTACAATTGTATACACAACCATTTAGTTACCACTTCACATAAGCAGCATTTGTATTTTGTATAGAGTGATAGGGTGGTGAGTACCCGGTACGGGGATTGAACATTGAACTCATATCTGTGGTCCCCCAAGTTGTGACCACGCCCGATGCTGTAGGAGAGGTTTGATTGGTCGAATAATCACTTACGTGGGCCATGTCTTCGGCTTTTCGACCACCTGGAAGTAGCATTAAACAGAATAGAGGGACAGTGAGAATACACATCGAAGTTCTTGCGGAACGAATTTTGAAAATTTAATTAAAGTTATGAGCCAAAATAGTCAAGAGTTAAAATTTTATTCATTAAAAGACCAAGAATTGTTTGGATGACACCATTAATGTTTAACTAACGAGGTCCTTTAACGTTAAAACCAGAATCAGTATTCTAGTTTCAACTTGCGAATCCCGAGTTTGGATTCGGAATTCTAATTGTTATAGAGCTCGAGTTCTCATGCAACTCGCTTTTATTTCCCTCGCCTTATCTCTTTTCATTTTAATCCCTCCAGTTTCACATTTTGTACAACTAAAGTTAAATACCTTGTTTCGACAAAGATTATCTTAAGCTGTGTCAACGAGTCTTCCCTTAAAAACTCTTACAAGAATGAAAGTAATTTTAAATAGGGACAAGATTTATTTTTCAATATAATCTAGAATATTACTTTTTTAATCCTTGTTGGTTTTTTTTTTTTCTTAGAAGTTTAAATAAAAGTAATTAATTCATGGAATAATAAAACAATAAAAGTTAAAAACTGTAACCAAAAGCGTAAATGAATATTTAATTTATAACTCTGCTGAAGCTTATATTGTCAAAATCATTTTATTGTTTTAGAAAGAAAATGCTTAACTTGAGATGGGTAAAGTCGTTCCTTTCATCAGTTCTTTTTATCGTTCACTGTTCATTTTTAGCAGACCCTGATAACTTCGAATGCTAAACCACCTATACTTGTTTCATATTCCAATACCTCTGGATAATAACTCCATAATAGGTTGTAACCCTTTCATTTGAGATCTAGTTCTGGACTGGGTAAGAAAGAACGATGAACAACCGTTCAATTAAAAGGGAACTGGGTTACAGGACCATTTAGGTTTATCGCTCCTTTGGACCCTTTATCAAAGAACGACCCATCTCTAGCTTTTCACTGTTTCACTCTACCTGATATAGTGAAAAGCTAGAGATGGGCAAGATAAAAAGGTAAAATCCAAAGAATTTCATATACATACATGTTTATTTTGTCATTTCCTATATACATATGTTCACAATTAGATATTAGAATATATTATGCGATACAAATTTTAACAAGAATGTATTTCCATAATTTGGGGGAGCAATGGGCAAAAATTGATTTTTTGATTTCGCCTCAAAGCGTGACTCTAATTAATAGAATGAAGAGTATTTCAATAAAAATATGTCATTGATTAGGTTGCCCGCACTTACGGATATTTCAAACGATCTTTCCGCCTTCCGGATAACTTTCTGATATGCCATTCCTTTCCCGCTGATCTTCCCCTAGACCAGACCTGTTACTGCCTCAAACGTAAACATGCCATCTGTCGTTTTTATGACTTATCTTATAGTCAAGGGACAGTTCGTTTAGTTAATGGCAAAATATTTCCCATTTTAAGGTGAGGGATATGTGGGTGAGATATTTTATAGGGTAATAAAATCCTGAAGAGAGTTCTTTTGTACAAAGATGTCTGGAGCAAATAAAAGTAAAAAAATAAATAAATAAGTGGCACGTTTGGGATTATGTTTGCTGGGTGGTGAAAAGGAACAAAACTGTAAAATATATCAAAATGGATTAAAAATTGGGTTCAGGGGAGAACAAAATTTCGGCATATGCCTTTAATTCGAGATCTACGTCAAAACGAAATAAATTATTTTCAAAATTAAGAGCTGTACGACTGAACTGCCCTCATGAGCAGTCTAGTCGTAACAGACATCGCGACCGGAAGTATTCATGTCTTTCCTCTGAAAATAGATCTTCTTCTTCATGAAGAGGCGATAATAACACGGATGTTTAACGATAACGAGTGAGGGAATATTATTGGTGCCTGTAATTTAAGATATTGTTGATTGGGTAATATCTGTATAAAATCTGTATAATAATCTGTATAAAAATATGTAATTGGGATAGGTAACAAAGAATGGATACTATCAAGTTAAAATATGTCATAGGGTAAGAATAGTAAGAGCAGAATAAGGGAACATCCCAATTAACATATTATATTACATGGTTATGACTTTAGGATATTATAGAATGGGGTGACAATCACAATAAAAGTATGTCAGAATAAGGATACTCTAGGATGGACTACTGTCTCAAAAGATATGTCATAGAGTAGGATACATGATTAGGACATTAAGATACTATAATGGGTGATTGTCTCAATAATAATAATATTTCATAAGTCATAGTGTAAGAATATTGTAGAATGGGTGAAAAGTATATCACGATATCCCAATACCTACTTTAAACTGACATTATCTTTTGTTATAGAAACTAATCTAAAACTTTATTGAAGGTTGATTAGGTTTCCTGGCTTAGCGTCAGGCTAATTTTGACGTTCAATCTAAATTTCACTCAAATACGACAAGTTTTTGAGATTTAGTGTTTCACAAAAGTGTTGTCGGACCAACCGCAATGATTGGCAGACAGAATGTTCTCTGATATTTGAAACGCTTTCAAGCTACATGTTGCTTTCTAGGACATGTTGAATTTTGAGCCATAAATAGTGTTCTTCAAAATTACGAAAATCCTTCCTTTACCTTCAGAAGGGAAGGAAGCAAAAATTAATATAAAAATTCTAGACATTAATAATAATAATAATAATAATAGCCTTTATTGTTCCCGTTAAAGTATATACATAATTATAATAAACAATTCTAGAACTTATTTCAGAAAATTTTTGAAAATTATTCTTCTTTTGTTAAATAAAAATTACATGCACTGCAAAAAATAATTAATAATTTAGTTTTTTTAAATAAAAAATAAATTTAAAAAAATAAATAAATAATAATCATAAGTTAGTTTTTTGGAACATTAGCCCAACGTTGGGCGTAGGCCTCTCCCAGGTTAGACCAAGCTCCTCTATTGTAGGCTGTCCTGTGCCACAACACACCGCAGAACTTGGACAGGTCATCCCTCCATCTCGCTGATGGTCTGCCTCTTCTTCTGCTACTCCCTCTTGGGTACCATTCTGTTAACCGCTTTGCCCATCTATCCTCCTCCATTCTAGCCACATGTCCTGCCCATTTCCATTTTAGCTTGAGCACTGCCTGTCTTACATCTATAACTCCTGTCCTTCTCCTCAGCTCAGTGTTTTTAACCCTATGTCTTCTACGTATTTTCATCATACTGCGCTCCATTCCACGCTGAGTAACTTCTAAATGGCTTAGGACTTTTTCTGAAAGTGACCATGTCTGACATCCGTATGTTACACATGGTAGTACACAGCTGTCAAAGACTCTTCTTTTCAATTCTATTTTCATGTCACTCTTGAAAATGTGCTTGAGACTCCAGAACTTGCTCCAAGCTAGATTTGTTCTCCTCTTTACTTCCTTCCAGGTATTGTCCTGGAACGATATCAGTTTTCCCAGATATACAGCTTCATTCACCCAATTCAATTCTTTTCTGTCCAGAGTAATCTTGCCTTTATTCCCATTTGTCAAAAGAAAAGTTTTTTCCGTGCTTATGTATAGTCCAGCTTCCTTACTTACTTTATTTAATTCAACTAGCATTTTTTCTAACTCTTGCCAGGATTCCGAAAAAAGTGCAACGTCATCTGCAAATTTCAGGTTGTTTAACTTAACCCCGTCGATATTAATACCGTGGCTATCCCATTCAAGTTCTCTAAATACTTTTTCCAATGCTGAAGAAAAAAGATCAGGTGAAACCGGGTCCCCTTGCCGGACTCCTCTACTAAGTTTAAAGTATCTTCCTGGCTTCTCCAACTTTACCCTAGCTTGACTATTCTCATACCATGTCTTTAAAGATTCTATAATTACCTCGTGCACTCCTTGTTCTTCTAATGCTTCGAATAAAAAGCTGTGATCGAGGGAATCAAAGGCCTTGGAATAGTCAATGAATGCGATGTAAACTTCCTTCTGGTATTCGTTACTTTTCTCTATGAGTTGCTGCAAAACCTGTAGGTTGTCAGATGTGGAGAAACCTTTCCTAAAACCAGATTGTTCCACAGACAAGTTTTCATTTAAGCTGTTCTTCATACGAGCCTGCAATACTTTGGAAAATACTTTTCCTACAGAAGACATCAGGCTCACTGGCCTATAGTTTTTTATATCTAATTTACTTCCTTTTTTATGTAATAGTATAATATCTGATGAGCACCACTGACTTGGTATAACATTTTCCTTTACTGCTCTATTAAATAAGTTAACTAACTTATGTATCAAATCTTCTCCGCCGTACTTAATCATTTCATTAGTAATTCCGTCACTTCCTGGTGCTCTATCACTCTTTAATGTCCTGACTGCTTCTTCAACTTCTTCCCCTATGATGTTAGGAAAATCATATAGTTCCTTATGACTCCTATCCCTTAATTTTGTTGCACCTTCCTTCGATTTGTAGAGGTTAGAATAAAAATGAGTTGCTAAATCCATAATGTCATTTCTACTTCTTTCCAGACTTGTGTCCTTTTTCTGTAAAGCAGGTATCCAAGCCTTGCCGACACTGGTAAGCTTCCTTGCTTTCTTCATGGCTACATTACTTTGAATACACTCTTCTACTATTCTTCTGTCATAATCCGCCACGTCTTGCCGGATAGCTGCCTTAGTTGCTTTACACAAACCCCTCATTTCCATCCTCTCCTCTTCTGATTTCATTATTTTCTTCCTTATTGTCTCTCTTTTATTTATTAAAACGTAGGTGGCTTCTGATACCTTTTTACGCCGTATTCCATCTGGAACGGGAGAGTTTTCAGCTGCTCTGAGGATAATTTCTTCCAAAATATTGTATTCTTCCTGCACACTCATGTTGTTGTTGGGTAAAGCTTTTGCAATACTTTCCTTTATTCTATCTTTGAACATAACATCTGCTATGTTTCTTATGAATTTGGTTTTCTGGGTGAATTGAGCTCTTGACCTTGTATTAAGCCATAGGGATGCTTTGACTGGTCTGTGATCAGACATAAAAGGGAATTTACACAACACTTCTACATTTTTAAATAAGTACTGCTGACTGCCTAATATATAGTCAATTTCATTAAATGACTTACCATCAGGCGATATCCAAGTCCATTTCTTTTCCTTCCTTTTTTTAAAAAAAGAGTTCATCACTTNTAAAATCACAATCATATAAATAAATTTGGAGACAAAAAAAATTGTTCTTTAGAATGATCACAATGCTTGTTTACCTTGAGTTACCTTGAGAGGTGAAGCTCGGATGAACTACTCGTGCTGAAGTTGAATAGTTTGCAAAAATAGTATGCAAATGGTAGGAGAGGTGAAGCTCGGATGAACTACTCGTGCTGAAGTTGAATAGTTTGCAAAAATAGTATGCAAATGGTAGGAGAGGTGAAGCTCGGATGAACTACTCGTGCTGAAGTTGAATAGTTTGCAAAAATAGTATGCAAATGGTAGGAGAGGTGAAGCTCGGATGAACTACTCGTGCTGAAGTTGAATAGTTTGCAAAAATAGTATGCAAATGGTAGGAGAGGTGCCCATACCTTCAATAGACACTTTGCTCCCAGCACAATTCCAGGGAGAGATAACATTACTTCTGTGACACTGCTAGTTACAGAGTAGGCTGGCATCACTATTTTAGCAAATTTTCTGCCTTTACCAGTTATCTTATTGGTGTTATTAGCAATAGTTATTTTTCACTAAGTGTCCTAGGTAAGGGTAAGGAAACCTGTGCTTTAAATATAAAAGAATATGTTTAATACGAGAATACTTTGTAAAATACATAATTTATTTGTATTCTAGGAAGCGGGTGCAATACAATAAATATTAAACAAACCAGTTAATCATGAGTCAATCGTTAAAGAGTATGATTGTAGTAAAGAGTGTACTACTGGACTGAACAGGAGATGTTGAGTTAATTGTTAAAGAGTATGATTGTAGTAAAGAGTGTACTACTGGTCTGAACAGGAGATATTGAGTTAATCGTTAAAGAGTATGATTGTAGTAAAGAGTGTACTACTGGTGTAAACAGAAGATGTTGAGCTAATCGTTAAAGAGTATGATTGCAGTAAAGAGTGTACTACTGGACTGAACTGGAGATGTTGAGTTAATCGTTAAGTAAAGAGTGTACTACTGGACTGAACAGGAGATGTTGAGCTAATCGTTAAAGAGTATGATTGCAGTAAAGANTATAGAATGGGGTGACAATCACAATAAAAGTATGTCAGAATAAGGATACTCTAGGATGGACTACTGTCTCAAAAGATATGTCATAGAGTAGGATACATGATTAGGACATTAAGATACTATAATGGGTGATTGTCTCAATAATAATAATATTTCATAAGTCATAGGGTAAGAATATTGTAGAACGGGTGAAAAGTATATCACGATATCCCAATACCTACTTTAAACTGACATTATCTTTTGTTATAGAAACTAATCTAAAACTTTATTGAAGGTTGATTAGGTTTCCTGGCTTAGCGTCAGGCTAATTTTGACGTTCAATCTAAATTTCACTCAAATACGACAAGTTTTTGAGATTTAGTGTTTCACAAAAGTGTTGTCGGACCAACCGCAATGATTGGCAGACAGAATGTTCTCTGATATTTGAAACGCTTTCAAGCTACATGTTGCTTTCTAGGACATGTTGAATTTTGAGCCATAAATAGTGTTCTTCAAAATTACGAAAATCCTTCCTTTACCTTCAGAAGGGAAGGAAGCAAAAATTAATATAAAAATTCTAGACATTAATAATAATAATAATAATAATAGCCTTTATTGTTCCCGTTAAAGTATATACATAATTATAATAAACAATTCTAGAACTTATTTCAGAAAATTTTTGAAAATTATTCTTCTTTTGTTAAATAAAAATTACATGCACTGCAAAAAATAATTAATAATTTAGTTTTTTTAAATAAAAAATAAATTTAAAAAAATAAATAAATAATAATCATAAGTTAGTTTTTTGGAACATTAGCCCAACGTTGGGCGTAGGCCTCTCCCAGGTTAGACCAAGCTCCTCTATTGTAGGCTGTCCTGTGCCACAACACACCGCAGAACTTGGACAGGTCATCCCTCCATCTCGCTGATGGTCTGCCTCTTCTTCTGCTACTCCCTCTTGGGTACCATTCTGTTAACCGCTTTGCCCATCTATCCTCCTCCATTCTAGCCACATGTCCTGCCCATTTCCATTTTAGCTTGAGCACTGCCTGTCTTACATCTATAACTCCTGTCCTTCTCCTCAGCTCAGTGTTTTTAACCCTATGTCTTCTACGTATTTTCATCATACTGCGCTCCATTCCACGCTGAGTAACTTCTAAATGGCTTAGGACTTTTTCTGAAAGTGACCATGTCTGACATCCGTATGTTACACATGGTAGTACACAGCTGTCAAAGACTCTTCTTTTCAATTCTATTTTCATGTCACTCTTGAAAATGTGCTTGAGACTCCAGAACTTGCTCCAAGCTAGATTTGTTCTCCTCTTTACTTCCTTCCAGGTATTGTCCTGGAACGATATCAGTTTTCCCAGATATACAGCTTCATTCACCCAATTCAATTCTTTTCTGTCCAGAGTAATCTTGCCTTTATTCCCATTTGTCAAAAGAAAAGTTTTTTCCGTGCTTATGTATAGTCCAGCTTCCTTACTTACTTTATTTAATTCAACTAGCATTTTTTCTAACTCTTGCCAGGATTCCGAAAAAAGTGCAACGTCATCTGCAAATTTCAGGTTGTTTAACTTAACCCCGTCGATATTAATACCGTGGCTATCCCATTCAAGTTCTCTAAATACTTTTTCCAATGCTGAAGAAAAAAGATCAGGTGAAACCGGGTCCCCTTGCCGGACTCCTCTACTAAGTTTAAAGTATCTTCCTGGCTTCTCCAACTTTACCCTAGCTTGACTATTCTCATACCATGTCTTTAAAGATTCTATAATTACCTCGTGCACTCCTTGTTCTTCTAATGCTTCGAATAAAAAGCTGTGATCGAGGGAATCAAAGGCCTTGGAATAGTCAATGAATGCGATGTAAACTTCCTTCTGGTATTCGTTACTTTTCTCTATGAGTTGCTGCAAAACCTGTAGGTTGTCAGATGTGGAGAAACCTTTCCTAAAACCAGATTGTTCCACAGACAAGTTTTCATTTAAGCTGTTCTTCATACGAGCCTGCAATACTTTGGAAAATACTTTTCCTACAGAAGACATCAGGCTCACTGGCCTATAGTTTTTTATATCTAATTTACTTCCTTTTTTATGTAATAGTATAATATCTGATGAGCACCACTGACTTGGTATAACATTTTCCTTTACTGCTCTATTAAATAAGTTAACTAACTTATGTATCAAATCTTCTCCGCCGTACTTAATCATTTCATTAGTAATTCCGTCACTTCCTGGTGCTCTATCACTCTTTAATGTCCTGACTGCTTCTTCAACTTCTTCCCCTATGATGTTAGGAAAATCATATAGTTCCTTATGACTCCTATCCCTTAATTTTGTTGCACCTTCCTTCGATTTGTAGAGGTTAGAATAAAAATGAGTTGCTAAATCCATAATGTCATTTCTACTTCTTTCCAGACTTGTGTCCTTTTTCTGTAAAGCAGGTATCCAAGCCTTGCCGACACTGGTAAGCTTCCTTGCTTTCTTCATGGCTACATTACTTTGAATACACTCTTCTACTATTCTTCTGTCATAATCCGCCACGTCTTGCCGGATAGCTGCCTTAGTTGCTTTACACAAACCCCTCATTTCCATCCTCTCCTCTTCTGATTTCATTATTTTCTTCCTTATTGTCTCTCTTTTATTTATTAAAACGTAGGTGGCTTCTGATACCTTTTTACGCCGTATTCCATCTGGAACGGGAGAGTTTTCAGCTGCTCTGAGGATAATTTCTTCCAAAATATTGTATTCTTCCTGCACACTCATGTTGTTGTTGGGTAAAGCTTTTGCAATACTTTCCTTTATTCTATCTTTGAACATAACATCTGCTATGTTTCTTATGAATTTGGTTTTCTGGGTGAATTGAGCTCTTGACCTTGTATTAAGCCATAGGGATGCTTTGACTGGTCTGTGATCAGACATAAAAGGGAATTTACACAACACTTCTACATTTTTAAATAAGTACTGCTGACTGCCTAATATATAGTCAATTTCATTAAATGACTTACCATCAGGCGATATCCAAGTCCATTTCTTTTCCTTCCTTTTTTTAAAAAAAGAGTTCATCACTTTAACATTATTCTGCTGGCAGAACGCTATAAGTCTCCTACCTCTTTCGTTTCTCGAACCATATCCATACGGGCCAACTACCCTATCCGCATCATTTTCCTTTTTTCCTACTTGGCTGTTNAGATGTTGAGCTAATCGTTAAAGAGTATGATTGCAGTAAAGAGTGTACTACTGGACTGAACTGGAGATGTTGAGTTAATCGTTAAGTAAAGAGTGTACTACTGGACTGAACAGGAGATGTTGAGTTAATCGTTAAAGAGTATGATTGCAGTAAAGAGTGTACTACTGGACTGAACAGGAGATGTTGCGTTAATCGTTAAAGAGTATGATAGTAGTAAAGAGTGTACTACTGGACTGAACAGGAGGTTACGTGGAAAATTCTGTTGTACGATTATTATTAGTTGTTTGCCCTCTTAATCCGATATGACTCGTTATAAACTTTCTCATATACGATAACAAAATGTTTGGTTCGATGTTATCCATTCAAAGTTTTCGTTAGTACGCTTAATGTTATTGAATATTTCATCAAAATTTACTGTATAAATAACTCCTCCATGACAGATTATCGAACCCGGTTATCCATGGTCCCATACTTTGAGTTTATATCTTTATTCTCAGGAGCTAAATTTTTTCCGGGAAAATGACTTTTTAAGGCGGAGATTCACATACCTGTAGCTTGAACAAAAATATGCCAGCTACTTGCACAAATATGAAATGGCATGTCTGTAGCTGGCAATCAAGCAGATAAAAACTTAATAAAAATCCTTGGTATGCCAGTTACTCGCAAAGACCCCCATTTGGCATGCAAGCTACTTCCCGAATTTGATGGCATGTGGCATATGTATCTTCGCCCAAATGGTTCAATTTTAAATTAAATGGGCTACATTATAGTATTTAGACAGATGTTTATGAAACCTTTCTTTTGCACCTAAAAACGTATTTATCCATCGAATTTGCACGCCATTATAATACTTTCTCTCTATAAAATACTTCGTATATGAGAAAGTAAAAAATCAAATCCCAATTAATTTTTACACGAATCACAGTAATTAGACAAAACGAAACACCATCATTAAACTAAAGGGGTTTAAAGTCTGTAAAACACGGCATAAGAAATATTAAAATAAAAATATCACAGAGCACAGTACGTTTACTCGAGAACAAGCGTAATTTTTTATCCCTAATTATTGTAGCGTGTATAACAGAACGTTGCGTGCGTACCTGCCTTCATCTTAAAGTGGCTGGCTAAATAAATGTATAACACGATTTATATAAAAAAATAAAAAATAAATACCCTAATAATTTTAATACCTTTTATCTCAACATAAAATCTATTATATAAATGATACATTAATAACTGTCTAGAGAGTTGAATGAAGAAATAAAGTTATAACAGCCCTTAATAACTGATATAATTAATAATATCCTTTAAAGTTATTTCTGTTAAATAGATTTTGATAAAATAAGATTAGTAAGTCGAGATTATAAGTAGATGTTAATAATGTAAGAGGATTTATAATCATTTAGTACCTGAAGTTGAAAAGTTATTGTAAATTATATTATTTAATGTAAAATGATCAAAAAAGGAGAGGTATTAATCTGTTCTTACAGTCTATAAGATTTGAGTTGGCACAATCAAAAGGCGGGAAAATTTTGAGGGAAACGATTTTATTGGTCCCCCATGTTGAATGCAACTTCAGAAAATAAATGCTCTACTCTACCCTCGTTCCACAAAAAAAATATAAAATGGCAACACCGATTTTTCCTTTTTATAACCCAAAAACTACCTTCACGTTTGTTGTTTCCCGCCTTCGATTGTGCCAACTCTAATCTTATAGACTGTAGTACCCAGAAAAATACCAAAATAATATTTAAACGAAGTTGAAATGAATTCTTCACTGAGCTTAAATTAGAACAAGCAAGCTTTATAAAAGCACGATTGTTTCCAAAATAAAGAATTTGCTAATTCTTTATTGGTTAGGCAACTGAGGCCAAATGCACAGAATAGGCACAACCAATAATGTCGTCAAATGATACAGCCTCAACATTGTCAAGGAAAGGAAGTATTCAGAGCGATTCTGGCAGAAATGTTTCCAGTAGTTAAATGGGAATAGAGCATGTGGTAATTTTTGGTCGTTTTTGTTTAGACATAGCGGCTTCTCATTCGTGGAAGGCTTGGTTGACAGAACCAAAAGAACTTGTCGCTAGTGTGAGTGCAGCTTTGAGGAGATGTTCCCTTTACTAAATCGAATGAAATTCCAGCCTCTGCATTGCCTAGTTATAGTTATAGTTATGTAATACCATTCTGTACATCACTTCATAACGTAGCATGTCAGGTTGACAGGGAAGAGAAGATAGTTTGACCGAAGTGTGAAATTGGAGACGCAGAAGAAGACTGCAATCCAGAGAAAACAATTTGAGTTGGTTTTATATTCATTTCTGACAATTTTTCATTTTCAAAATATTTTAAAAAGTAAAGTTCTGAAAAGTTAATTATTTTTTTATTAATAAAAAAATTAACTCTTCACTCCTACTTTTCACGAATTAAAACTGAAAAGTAAAAATTGCAGAGTTGTCACAGATATTTTTTTTAAAAAAACACAATTTTTTTTATTCTATAGTTTTCACTAGAATTATTTAGCGTTAAGAATTCAAAGTTCAAAAGTTAATATTTTCAAAATGGTGGCAGTTATCAAAACGAAATTTTGTGGAAATGTTTGTCTT
>KZ651533.1:238417-252339 GCA_001010745.2 Gerris buenoi
ACTTACCTTGAGGGTAAGTAACATTTTGGGTTTAAAAATATAAAAGCAAATCTGTAGAGTGATGCTAGCGCTAGCACTGCTTGATTTAAGTGATAAGGATAACAGACTTTGATGTTGCATTGTTTTGTTGTCGTCTGTTAACTGTAAAATCAGAGCTGAGTGCTAAACTCCGTGGTTATTCCTTTTATTTATCTATTGTATTTAGCTTTCTTCCACTTTGGTTTCATATTTAAAATACCTATTACGTGACTTACATATTATATATCCTAATAAATGCATTTACTATAAAAAAAAACCAGTATTTTTGATTAGTAAACAGTGAATTTTAAAAAAGGGGGGAAAATAGGGGAAAATTACATTTACAGGAGGGGAAAAAGGGAAATTTTGATTGAAATAAGGGGAATTACTTAAAAGTAAAGTGGAAACACTGCTTGTCAGAATGGAGCCTGGCAAACTATTATAGCGTCCTTCCCGCCTTTACCTGGTGTCATATAAGTGTAATCAGAGACCGCTGATTTTCTAAGTTAAGAGTATAAAAGCCCCATACACGGTGAAAATGATTGCACAAACATTTTGACCGTGTATGGGACTGTTTGATATTTGCGCAAACATGATGTGTTGACGTATATGGCCTAAATTTGCCCGGCATCAGGTTAGCGCAAATCATCATTTGCGCATGATTTTTTATTATTATTATAATTTGTGTACAGTTAAAAATTATTATGTTTTCCTTTAAGAATATAATAAAATATCAAGTCAACAAGAAACATCATACAATAAAGTCTTTTAAAAATTTACTCATCCATTATGAATAACATAAAGCGAAACCATTAAAATTCACATCTTACTACAACTTTTTAAAAAAAAACCTTAAAAGCCATTTTGCTTCTTTTAAAGACTGACAAAAAAAGTGAAGTTGAAAAGCTAAAAAAAAATAAAAATTACGTTTCATCGCAAATGCTCTCTTTTATAAAAATTAATAAAAATTGAGAGTGATTTACATTTTTTTATTTCTTTTTTTACTAAAGTTAGTTTTAAGTTGAGAGGGTGCTAGAAGGCAGATTTTTTATAATCTGTCATCCATTAAAACTGAAACTAGAGGATAAAAGCTTTTATTATAAAGAATAAACTATTTTTTTAGCGGACTTTCTTCTTAGTCTGGTGGCATAAAAATGCTAGATCTGAATTTTGACCTCAATTTTGATTAGTCTTAATATTTCGTCTCATACCCATTGTTGGTCCTATCAACCTTCTACACCTATGTATTTTTAAAAAAATTCTGCACCCCACATTATATCTTTAATAGTACTTATCAGATTTTTATGAAATTTGGATGATTTTTCGAATGTAGGCCGCAAATTGCACCAGATTAATTTCAATTTGATACCTAAAGGAGAAAATAGGGACAAAATAAAAGAGATGGATAATTAAGTCTGGACTCATCAGTAGTTGGGAAGTCAGTACAAGGAAAATGACATTTCTTCAGTATGTAAGTCAATATTATTAAAAGATAATCCCAATTATTATTTTCTCACATAGGTCGTATTAGAAAGTTCTATGATGTCGCGAAAATTTGATTTTCAGAATTTGACGGATTTACATGTTTGTGATCACTTGAATCTATAAAACGGATTTTTAAAATCTCTTCGTCGTCTGTTGCCTATACAGTCTATCGTACAGATGCGTGGAGCTTGAACTGCAAGACGGATTTTATTTGGCATATACAGTAGCTCAGTGTGCAATTAGATACAACACCGTTAATTCACAAAGAACCCTTAACGTTGCAATCTTCATTTTAATGCTTTTTTGGGTGAAAAATTTAAACTTTTTGATACTTCCTGGCAGTTTCACGACTGTAGCTGAAAGTGAGCCAAAGTTCAAATTTCCAGCTAGGCTGGAAGTCACTTATAATTTTGATGACTTGAACCTTGAACCTCTTTTTAGTTGAAAAGGCTGAATATTAAAGGCTCAATTTTTTTCGAAAATTCTTAAATTAAGCTTAATCTAAATTTAAAATTTCAAAAACACATATTAAGAGGAAGCAGAGATATGAGGGTGAGAAAAACTGGTTGAATTGGTTGAGTAAAGATACGCAGTTGGAGCTTGCGCACTGCCGTGCGCTCGGGCTGTGGTGACTGTAAAACTTTATGATGTGTTAAATTAAAGGAGTGGTTTTCGTCTTGGATGAGTGCATTATTTATCAGTCTTTCTTTATATTCTCCATTTAGGTTTACTATTCTAACTAACTCAGTGACAAAACAGCCCTTAAAGGACCTTGGCCTGCCAAAGGACTTGCATACAATTATGTATGTACAAAAGACCTTGGCCTGCCAAAGGACTTGCATACAATTATGTATGTACAACGTTCTATACCATGTATAAGGGTTTATCAGATGTACATAAGCATTGTTATTGATATAAGCAACCAGTGAGTCACCACTTTATCTAAACAGCTACTTATTTTTATGGCTATGCTGGGAAACACCGAGAGGCCATGTCTAGGATTTGATCCGAGATCTGTAGATGTTTGCTCACCAACCAAGTTGTGATTACACCCGATATTGTTTAACTTATTGAGCGAACTACTATATACGAACCACCAAGGACCTTACAAATTCTAAACAACCCTTATTATTAACTAACCAACTATTTGAAACTATAATTAAAGCATTCTACCGTATATATTAGCTAATTTCTAAAGGTTACAAACAGGTTTTAGTATAAAGTAATGCTTTGGTTTTTGGCAAGGAAAAGAAGGGTAGATTCATCGGATCAGTTGGTTCTAGACAATAAAGCACCTTATAACTTGGTTGTTCATTAATCAAACCATTAATTAAACACAGCCGGGGTCCCGAGGGGTGTAGTGGGACTAAGGTGTCTCACAGGGCTGCTTCGCTTCCCCTGTTCTCTTCTACTTGTACAAAACCCATACTAAGCAAAGACTTGTGGTTCTTTACTTTGATTAATTTACTTTACTAATAACTTTCTCTGCTTACATTATATATACGAAGCTTTTGAAAATCAACAAACACCCTTTAGAAACCCCATATAATTTATAAATATTTTTTATAAATAAGTTTGGATTAGAATATATAGAAGTTTATAATTAATGAATTTTACCTTTAAGGATTTCTGCATGTAAACATTTAATTTATTAATTTATTACGGATTGTTCATATAACTTGTTGATTTTCCAAAATTTATGTAAAAACAAATAGTTTAGATTTGTAGGAACTTTAGATGAGATAGAGCAATATATGAGATAGGAAAATTATTAATTAGAGGGGAAAGTTGAGTCGAAATCATACATTTCGTTTGATTAGAAGCATGATACATCAAGAGTTTAATCTTGATTACAATTTCTGAAATTTAGTTCATTATACTGTTTCAAATTTGAATCTAAATCTACATATCGATCAAAATATCATGAGTCAGAATTTCACGGTTGGAATATATTATTAATAATTGTAATAAAGACCTGTTTGACTTTTAACTTAATAAATAATTTATAAATTAGATAATAAGTTTACATAATTAGGAATAAACAATAACTCTATACTCTATACCAATTAGTGTTACAAATAGCTTCATCACGTCCTATAATTGAACGAATGGTATGACATAATATAGTATGAAAAAATAAATTTCAAAATATCCATGATGCTAAAAAAACTTAGGATGTGAGCAAAAGAAATCCAAGAATTATGCGATCTCGTTTGGAAATAAAAGCGGGGCTGTTTAGTTTTCCAGTAAGGTTCCGTTTTGTTACATTAAATATTTATTGTGCCCAATATGTTGAAATTAATTTGGAACTATATCTGGGCTACTTTTGTCAAATCAAATTTTAATAAAAACATTCGAGAAATTTTGGTTAAAGCTTACCGAAGGTAATGGAAGCTATAGGTGATCGTTCTGAAAAACGAACATTTTTTTGTCTCTGATTTCAAAAATTCTAAGACAGAAATCCATTTTAGACCAGGGGGCAAATTTTTGGTACCGTGTCTGTCTGTCGGCCTGTCAAAATATCTTAAGAACTAACGTCCGATTTTCATGAAATTTGTATGATAAGCTATAATTAGCTCATTGTTGGTCCCATATAAGTTTCAACTGTCTGCGCTCACTTGTTTCTATTCCACATGCGCACAAACATACATTTATTTACTCCTATAGCTTCAAAAGTACTAATCTGATTTATATGAAACATTTTTAGCTTATCGAAAGTAACCCGCAGATAGCCCCAGATTCATTTGAACCTGCGCTCTTTAATTTTTGCTAAATTGATACTTTAATTTACGAGTATGCAAAATATCATAACAACAATTTTGACAGATTAAAAAACCGAGGGATGCAAATTAGGCAATAATGGCTTGTAAAAGAATAAACTCGATAAAATAGTATCATCAATGAAGTAGTGTTATAGCATTACGTCTGATTATCATTTTACATCTGACTGAACGTTTGAACACTGAATATAAGTGTTCAGATCAAGGTTACTGATCAGGCATAATGTCATAGTGTTTATATTACACTTTCTAAATTTAAAGTGTTACAACATTTTCTTTCTTCGGTAGTACTTTAAAAACAAAATTAATTAATAGTAATTCATGTTGCAGAAATACACGTACCTCTTAATTTCTATTTATCTTAAAATTTATGGTAACAAATGTTAAATGTAATTTCTTACACATGGTTTCTTTACAAAACTTAACTTAAAAACTGAAATAAGAACAATTTTAACTAATTAAAATGTTAGTTTTTAACTAATTTTGTTTTATAAAAGTCAGATATATCTGTTAGTTTTCTTTCTGTTTAACTATTAGACCCTTGTAGGTATTTAGTATGAGGGTGTGAAGGGTTATCTGTTATCACTAAAGGAAAGTATTAAGTTAAAAAGAAATAGGATTCTAGAGGAATAAACATACTGGGTTCTCTTAGAAAGGGCCCAAAACACTTAGCACGGAGGCATTAATTACACTTCCATTTACTTCAACAGGTTTAGTACTTAGCACTATCCCCAACCTTTTATATTCCTTTTGTCCTTGATCTCAAAGCTTGTAAAACTTAATGAGCCGATAAATATGTATCTATATATATAAATATATTTTATATAATCGAGTAGTGTCCCAACAACGACAACGACAACAACGACTCACCTCTAAATGATTTATAACGTTAAAAATTTCTTTTATATAATCGAGTAGTGTCCCAATAACGACAACGACAACAACGACTCACCTCTAAATGATTTATAACGTTAAAAATTGATGTGCCATAAGCTGGGATCGAACCCGGGGCTTCTGGGTGTAAGCCAGATACTAAACCATTTGCGCCATACCTATGTAACGAATATCGGAGCACATAACTTCCTATTTAAATGTTTTAATTATAACTGCATAAAACTTACTATTTAAACAGTAAATATCTCTTTAAATATCTATTTTAATTATAACTAATTATCTCTCAGCTCTTTTTCTCAACCATATTTATAATTCTGCCCGTTACCGCGGGCCTAACGGCTAGTAAACTTTAAAGGAATAACAAAAATTGTCTCTCCACGTAAATTGGATTTACGTGGAGAGACCATTTTTGTTGTTCCTTTAAGATGAACTCTATAGACGCTCCTACATCTAACATAAACTTTAAAAGTTAATAATCAGCTTGGTTTTCCGGTAAAATCCGCTTCACAAAGATGATGAAGTCCGACGTTTCGCTTCCACTACTGGATGCATCTTCAGGGGTGTGGTGCATCGTGATGTTTACTTGAAGAAACAACAAGACATCCTTACATAGTTTAAAAGATAAGTCATAAGTTAAGATAGTTAAAGTCACAAAGATCAATATGATAGTAAAATTCAATAGCGTAAGCTTTCGCGATTTTAGTTTGTCCAGATCTTGCGGAGGAAGCCAATCCTCTACACGATAAAAAATTTTCATTCGATGCAATATAGGATCGGATCATATAGAAGAACGAAAGGGCGTTTACTCGTAGTTGTGGGAGTATCATATAACTTTCTTCCCCCTCAACAATCCCTAATCCCTTAGTAATAAGTTTAACCGAGTAATCCTGTTTCTGAGCGTTGCACCTGTTGCGTGCAATATTTAACTATATTGTATGCTTGCCTACGTCTGAGTATGATCGAATGTCACAAAAATAACCTCACGTCGTATGCCATAGTAATTCTGGAGTTTGAATTCTTCATTTAACTCAATATGTTATTCTTGTGAAAAGGGATTGATTAGGAATCATTAGGTACTACAGTCTATAAGATTAGAGTTGGCACAATCAAAAGGCGGGAAAATTTTGAGGGAAACGATTTTATTGGTCCCCCATGTAGAATGCAACTTCAGAAAAAAAATTATCTACTCTACTCCTGTTCCACAAAAAAAATAACATGGCAACACCGATTTTCCCTTTTTATAACCCCAAAACTACCTCCACATTTTTTGTTTCCCGCCTTCGATTGTGCCAACTCTAATCTTAGACATTGATAAGCCTACAGCCTACCATTACCACCTCTCTTACCTGGCCAAGCTAAATAAGCAACTATTCCAAAAAAAACCTTTTACTTTTAGTATCCACAGTATTGAGGAGAGAAATTTAAAATAATAGCTACCACAATATAAATATACCCATGGGAAAATATAATGCAAAAACGAGATTACTACAATATTATTATATAGTTATCAGATAGTTATTATTGTGTAGTTGTCTCTGACCAACCTATTATATTATTGCATACTCAAACATTTTTCACTGAAATTATTATCAGAATAAAATCTTTTTACTTTGATAATGAGTCTTTATATCACCTTTAGCACCTCTATTTTGATATAGTTTAAAACTAGTGATGCGGTGCCTAAACAAAGTGTGGAAAAATAATCTGCCAATTAGTGTGGCACATAGCTTCCTTTTGTCCTATTTCGTATACTTTAATGATTTTATGCTTTTAAAACCAAAATTTGTAAATTTTTCAAATAATGGTCATTTAATACTGCCATCATGAAAAGCAGACAGACATGGCACCAAAAACGTCCCTTGATTTCTGAAACAGATATCTGCCTTGGATTGTTTTTTAAATCGGAGACAAAAAGTGTTTGTTCTTCAGAGCGATCTCATAGCTTCCGGTACCTTCGGTGAAGCAGTTTGCATGTTGCTCTTCGTTTCCAGGAAGCACTATTAGGGGAGAATAGTGAACTTACATATTCAAGAACTTACATATTCTCAATCTGTCTAAAAAAAATCTTTAAAATTATGTGGATAACATGTTATACAAGCATAAATATTTAACATTTGAATATTAACATCTAAATTTCAACAATATTTGTTTTCAAAATGTCGGTGAAGAAAGAGATTTTTGTTGTAATAGTTACGTATTCTTTTCCTCCTCTTCAATACTTTCAAAGCTGTGTATAACAAATAACGCTGACTATAATATTTTTGTTTAGTACTTCGATATATTGGTCATTATCTTGAAAATAGTAAGTATGAACTTTTAATAATAGTTATGTATACATTCTTATCCAACTCTTCAAGACCCTTGTAACGTATCATGTCATGCTAACAAAACTATTTTATTAGTTGTCCACCATATATTGGATGCAATCTTGAAAATAGTAAAATTAAAATTCCCAATAACTAGGCAAATGTCAAATGTCAAAAATGCTGAGATACTGCTGAGAGATCTTTGTGCCGAATTCCGTTCAATTCGATTAACTTTTACGCCAGTTATCGTTCGATAAATAAACATTTACAAAACCCCAAGTCTCTGAAATAAAGAAGTCGAGTTCATTTGAAATTTTCCGGGCATGGATAACTCTAAAGAAACCGTCATCTGTTTTAATACTAAACCATTACATTTTATTTATCCCAACCTATTTCACATCGGTTTTGCTTTTCTTATAAAAATAATGACGAGAAATAACATTTTGTGGTTTTTCGTCACCTAAAATATCTAAAATTAGGATTGTCGATTCGGAACAAAGTGATAATCCGTACTGTACAGCTCATTGACAATGTCAAATCGTCTGAAAAAAGTACCTACGAAATAGGCCTTATCTTCTAGTGAAAATCTAGAAATATAATGACTGATTTCTTTTTTTTTTTATTATTATTTTACTAGGCCCATAGCTTTCATCTCTTATGAGATAGAAGTTAACAAATATAAGAGAATCAATATTAGAAAATATTCGAATGGATAAAGCTCGGACACATTTTGGCAACTAATTAACGCGAATGAGAAATGTGAAGTGATTTTTTAAACATCTCAAAAATAATCGTAAATAAATAATGGTGTTTTGTTATTTGTAAACTTATAGACATTACGACGTTATATTTTTGTTAAAATATAACGCTTTTAGTTTTTTGGCAAAGAAATGAGAGATTTACACTCAAGAACGTCTCCCAGATTAAAACGTTCCTTATAAGACATTTATTCTGTGTTATTATTATAAATTTGAGTTATAAATAACTCATTAACATCAATTAATATGGACAAAAGGTAGCAAGTGAATAGCTGAGTATGAATACTTACCTTGTGCTTGTAATTCAGCGCATTTACCGAATTAATATTCTTTTCGCTGCCGCTGCGCAAAAACTGTTTTTCTTAATATAGCACCTTCTTAAACTTTTGTACTGATCAGCAAATCAATAATTAATTAATTTACTATCAAGTATATACAATTTTTAAGTTTGTGGTAGTATTCACACTACGGAACGTTTAAATTTTTAATTTAAATCAAATTATAATTACAATTTACAGCGGGAGACAGACAGAGAAAAATAGACTTATGCACCGGGATTCGAACCACGGGCCTCCTTTATTTCCAGTAAAGACGCTCTAGCCAACTAATTCGGGCATAGGAATCGTTATCGACATAGGAAATTATTCTTCAGTATAGCTTAGTTGGTTAGAGAGTCTTTACTGGAAATAAAGGAGGCCTGTGGTTCGAATCCCGGTGCTGAAGTCTACTTTTCTCCGTCTGTCTCCCGTTGAAAATAGTAATTATAATTTGATTTGTATCAAGTATATTTTAATTGTATTCACAGGTAGTTGATTACATTCAGATTTCGATTTTCAGCTAAATCAGTTTTATTTTCATCTTCATCAATATCTCTGAAATTTGATTTATGTGGAATTTATTCGTATTTTAATGGAATAGAATGGTCATCAAAATTTACAGTAAATATAATTATTCCCCGTCTGATAATCGAATCCCAATCCTCCGCCAAACAACAATTTTCATTATTTTCTTAACAAATAGATTTTGCCGTAATTGATAAAAAATATAGAAATAAATATGGTTATAATTATAATTTAAATTATAAATAACTTAAATCAAATTATAATCATTATTAACAATGGAAACAGACAGAAAAAAATAGACTCCAGCACCGGGACTTGAACCACGGGCCTATAAACTAATATACGAATACTACAAAAAACAAAAATAAAAATGATAAATAACTTAATTACTTATAAGATATCTAAGTTATATTTCTACTTCACTTTTGTATTTGGCTTTAACATGAACACTTAATATGGACATTTTATTAATAACAATTATAAGAATAATTTTTGAGACAATTTTATCTTTTGTAATGTATTAATCCTTGATTTAATTAAGATATTTTTAAAACTTATAATCATTCAATTTATAACCATTCATCAAAGAAATGAATTAGTTTAAACTGATTCTGTTACAATGTGTATTTTTACGTCACACAAAAAAATGAATCAAATGAAACTGCTCTGACAACAATGCAAATATAGATCAATCAAAGAGTCAATGCACACTTGAAGCTTTTTTTTATTAATATAATATGCGTGTAATTAGTTCTCAATTGGAATTCGCTTTAATAATAGTCGATGAGTGCCTATCGAGAATATCACACCACGCAATAAAAATTATAATATAAAACATAAAACTCCTCCAAAAATTTACTTTCTGTACCTTATCAGTTATCACTTGAAATAAATCTTAAAAAATTGTTGATAAGGTGATAGTGCGTGCTTTAATCCATATTTTAGGGGAAAATGCACTATTTAGAATCAACCCTTATCATGTTATCATTATTGTTTTCAATTAGACAGTTCGATTAAATTATAATTCTTTTATGAAAAGATAAGGTTAATATTTATATGCTTTTTAGCATATAGAATAGAATCTTTAGTACATTTTTAAGTAGGTAAAATGGAGCCATTTTAAAATTTCAGAAACATCATAGGTCTTGTCGAAACTGAATATTCTGAGACCATTCGTATTTTTGTGAAGCTTAAGGCTCTACCGCTCTTTGAGGTTAGAAAATCTTTAAAATGATAATTTTATTGGTTCTAAGCAAGATATCAAAAATCTAAGTACAGGCTTCAATCCTAATTTTAATTCTGCACAATTTGAGCCCTATTTCAACTCTCTAATACAAAAAATACTACAACTATTTCAATAGTACGAGTTTTATCGTTGTATTGAAATGGCGCCTGTACTACTTATCATAGGAAGTTGAAATTGGACTCAAACTGTACAGAATTAAAATTAGGAATGAAGCCTGAACTTGGATTTTTTTTTATCTTGAACCAATAAAATTTTAATTTTAATGTTTTTCCTAACCTCAAAGGGAGGTAGAGCCTTAATGAATTAAATTAATTTATTAACCCCTGTTTACCCTATTCGAAAATTACGTATAAAATTTATATATAAGATTAGCATTGCTAGAACTGCTTTATAATTATGATGATTGACTCTGAATTATCAGTGATACAATAACAAAACTTTCTCTTATAGAACAAATATAAGGAGAGGTGTGAAACTTTTATTTATGGTTCAGTTTGCAATGAACTGTTATTTAAAATTAATGTTATACATCTAAGTTCATATTAATAGCGTTTTATTGATATTGTGAACATAAAATTTGTTAGTATAAGGGAAGCCACGCAAAATGTTACTGCTTTTGACAAAATAGCGTGGAAAATAAAACAATTAACACAAGTGCTATATACTTGTATTTTTGCAATCTACTCTTTAATACCTCTTTCATTTGATACCCCCACTTCAAATTTAAAAAAAAAAACAATAATAAAATTCTATTCTTTCACTTGTCATGAATTATCCACCATATTGAATTCCGGGAGGGTTACATTGTTCTTTATCGGTAATAACGAAAAGGTAATTTTTTTTTCGGATATTTTCATCTTCATACCATAAAAGGCAACCACTCAACGGTAATTAAGTGAAATGGTAAATAATTGTTTAACATTTTCATTCTGGAATGTCATTTCCCATTTCCTAATGGCATTCTCAGGCATGATCTCATCGTTGAGACGTGGTCTTTTAGCTACATGAGCCGTATAAAATAGAAAATTACTGGACTTCAATGGAAATAATTTTAGATGGAATATCGTGATATTCACTCCAGCAAACGTGTACTTACACATGGTTCATTATCGGGGTTTTCTAGTAAATTTAAAAATTGATATTTAAGCTTTAAGTGGTTGCTTCCTCTTCCATTATTCTACTCATATTCTGCTCATTTTATTATTTTTAATCATTTTTTGTGGCCCTGAAAACCTTTAGATCACTTAGCACATCTAATCTTTTTGGTAGTCAATAATTTAAATATGTTCGAAACATCATCAGATAACATTATATTTCATCAGTGTTATAACTTGTTGGTCCAATATGAAATCTATTAATTGACCTTTAACTTTTGAGATAAATATAATAAATAAATAACTTTACTTCATCAACACGAGGTAAGGTTATAAGGTGAACAGTTACTTTACTCTACTGCTCAAAATTATCATCTGTTTTAAATATGTCTTCTCTCTAGGATTTAAACCAATATAGAAGTAGTTTATGCTGGATTAACCAAATATATTCATTAGATATTACCAAATATGTAAAGTAAATTTATATAACATGGCGTCTTATCAAAAACAATAGGTATAAACTTGAATATAGCACCCAATCTAAAATTTAAGAAAGACATTGTCGATAACAAATTTGGTATTACAAATTTTTAGTAAACTTTCTTACTCGTCTACGAATCTATACTTCGTTTAATGCGTATGTAATCTATAATTGCTATTTCTTTATTATTCTCTTTTCTAAAGCTTGTATTCTTATTTAGCTTGTATCTTTTACTACGTTTTTATTAGCTTGCTTTCTTGTTTGTTTGTCCAGTAAAAATCTTGCAATCGACTTTTAACTAACATCCCGAGTAGCTAGATGTTGGATTTATTAGACATTGACTTGACATAATGTCAAGTATGTACAAGTTGCACAAGTAAACTATTTCTTTTTATGTATAAATAAAAAATATAATCATTCCTTATTCAAACCTCAACCTTGTGTTATTTAACTAAAATTATATTAGAAATATGCAACACTAGACATTTGAAACTTTTAGCTCAGAACACGATGACAATGCATTACTTTAACACTTTTAGCCATCTTTCAGAAGAATTTATTTCGTTTTCAGCAAATTTTGCCGAATGGAAAGTTAGATCGGAAAAATCCGCTGGTTATTTTATTTGTTTTGACATGACCCATATTTACGATCTTCATTTTGACAGGTTTCAAATTTATTATTTAAGACAGAAAATTTAAAAACGTAGTGTATAAAAAGTTATTTTTATCTTATAAAATTATTAAAGCCTCGTCCAGACTGCCGAACCGAACAGAGGAAACGAGCCGAGCATTGGTGTCTGCGCATGCCCAGTGTAAAGTGCGCATGGGCATCTCAATCTGGGCATGCGCAGACACCAATGTTCGGCTCGTTTCCTCGTTGGTTCGGCAGTCTGGACGAGGCTTAAGTATAAAGTTCGTTGACCTCAGTTTAAATCTACTACAAAAATTAATTTCGGTGTTTTTTGAGAGAATCCTTTTTTTAAAAACATCGTCACACAAAAAAACCCAGGCTGGGACAAGTTGAGAAATGCTTGGTATCAGCTATCTACGAAGCCTTACATATCCTCATCTGTGTACGCACCTTTGCATAAGAAGTTTCGGTTGCATCAGAGACTTGCCATACCATAGCTCCAAGTGGCCTGCCCTTGACACCAGATATCGGTTGCTCGACTCTTTGTATATCTGGGAACGGTTGGCCGCTAGGAATCCACCACTACTCTCCCTTGCATCACTTCCTCCATCCTTGACAGTGTGTAGACAAGTACCGCTGAGCATGACGTAGGATCCAGTATCAGGTGTCTTTAGCTTCTCGCGTATCGTCAACTGATACATCTCATTAACAAGTGTTTCTCTTATTTACTATTTCCTATTTAATTATCTTCGTCAAAACCCATTATTGTATTTGAATTTCATTAAAGAATGCATGACGTCATTTTCTTTCTTTTTAAATCTAACCTGTTATAGTATTCCTAAATGATTTTAAGTTTTAAACTAAAATTCCAGCTAATAAATATGTTTAAGAAATCGCTTATTCAATTGCCTTAGAAAGATAATTAATTATTTACGATATTGTAGCTACCTCTATTGAATCAATTATACAATTAATTCAATTTAATTATCTATTATATGAACTCAAGACAAAACTGCTGAGAGTGCAAAATAATGGGTGATAGTATAGGGTTTTAGCCATGGGTAGGTTTTGATTGATATTAAGATAAAATATGGAGGACTTATTTATCTTATAGAAATGTGTCATTGGAGCGAATATCAGCTCACTCGGCGCAATAGTTCAGAAATGATTTAGTGTTAGGCCCTCCGCACACGGAGCAACTCAAATCAAACTGATTACAAACTCAAATCATCAACCAGTTGACTATGAGTTTCAACCTGTGTAATTGAATGGGACACCGCACACGGAGCAACTCATTACAAACTGATTACAAACTCAAATCATCAACCAGTTGACTATGAGTTTCAACCTGTGTAATTGAATGGGACACCGCACACGGAGCAACTCA
>KZ651533.1:253448-268182 GCA_001010745.2 Gerris buenoi
TTTTTGTATTTTTTTTTTTTTTTTCATTTTCAATGATTGTTGTGTAAGATTTTGTTTATTAGCTAGAAATAACAGTCTGTAAAAATATTCAATTTACAAAAGCTGTTAACAAACAGTTGTTGGATATTTTTTAGCACATACTTTTAATTGCGTATGTTTCTTTGAACAGTTATTTGTTACTTACAAGGAGAACATGGTTGTTTATTTTCAAAAAAATGTATTGTATAATTATATTTTTCGTTAGAATAGTGGTTATTACTATTCAATATGTTTCTTCATGCGAGATATGTAAACATATATTTTATTTTTTATTTTTCTTTCATTTTTTTTTGACAATTTGGGAGTGATCGCTATAGGCATATTGCAAGAGATGCGTCTCCGAGTCTCGAGGTAAGGTCATAGACGGTTTCTTTTTCGTCAATTTGCGTCAACTCTGAGTATAGTTGCGCAAGATATTATAGTGTCTTTCTTATCTCAAGCTCCCTGCCTTGTGTGCGATAACATTCGAGTATTGGTCAATACGCGAAACGGGCCCCCGTACATATTTGACCTTCTCTGTAGATATAATATGCTGATTCGACACGTCTGATAACCTCTGTGTCTAATTGATAAAAAAATAAATAATAACTCATATTCATTCATATGAGACTTTTAAAATATGTATTTTTAAAATAGTTTATTATATCTTCAGACTACAATACAGTAGTACGCTTTTAAATTTGAATAATTATATTCATTTGATCACTTAAATGCACTTGATGCAGTTTTAATCTTCCCGTCTGTTTTGAACTAAAGAGTTGCATCAGTATAATAATTAATCACTCACTCTAGAACTGACAGAAGATGTGTTTTTGGATTTTTCCCGTCAATAATATTTCAAAATTTAACACTCAGTTTTGCATATTATCTGTCAAAGAATTAAATATGGATTTTATGAGATTTGAGATCGTGAACTCCCTGCTGTCCTATAAAACGGATTTAATAAAATATTTTTTTACTTCTAGAGACATGTTTTTCTTAATTCTTAATTAGCTCGATATTTTGTGTTTTGTTTTGCAGTAAATTTATAAATATTTTGAATGAAACACATTAGTCAGTCTTTAATCCGATTAATGTTTTGTTAATAAATTAACTTAAAGACCCCATTTTGTGCAAAATGTTTACATAAACATTTTGTCGTAACATTGGCTTAAACAGGTGTTTGCAAACCTGACGTCGGCAAATTTAGGCCAAAGACGTCAAACATCATGTTTGAGCAAAAATGATTTTCAACTAAACTTCCCCGACATGTGGTTTGCGCAAAATATTTTATTGTGAATGGGGGCCTTTACACTTTACATACAATTATTATTTACTATTTCTCCTTCGTTTACAGATTTTTGGAAATTGCGAGTATTTAACTGTGTTCGCATTCAGTCATATTTTTACTACGTTTTTATTAACTTGGTTTCTTGTCAGTAGTTTTGTCCGAGTATGAGGGACTGATTTATACTTATACCTCAAGACAAAAATCAATTCTAGTACAAAATTGCTTACAAACTTAAAAACGTTATGAAACAACCTTCTTTGTATTTCTTTTTTTTTTTTTCATTTTCAATGATTGTTGTGTAAGATTTTGTTTATTAGCTAGAAATAACAGTCTGTAAAAATATTCAATTTACAAAAGCTGTTAACAAACAGTTGTTGGATATTTTTTAGCACATACTTTTAATTGCGTATGTTTCTTTGAACAGTTATTTGTTACTTACAAGGTGAACATGGTTGTTTGTATAATTATATTTTTCGTTAGAATAGTGGTTATTACTATTCAATATGTTTCTTCATGCGAGATATGTAAACATATATTTTATTTTTTATTTTTCTTTCATTTTTTTTGACAATTTGGGAGTGATCGCTATAGGCATATTGCAAGAGATGCGTCTCCGAGACTCGAGGTAAGGTCATAGACGGTTTCTTTTTCGTCAATTTGCGTCAACTCTGAGTATAGTTGCGCAAGATATTATAGTGTCTTTCTTATCTCAAGCTCCCTGCCTTGTGTGCGATAACATTCGAGTATTGGTCAATACGCGAAACGGGCCCCCGTACATATTTGACCTTCTCTGTAGATATAATATGCTGATTCGACACGTCTGATAACCTCTGTGTCTAATTGATAAAAAAATAAATAATAACTCATATTCATTCATATGAGACTTTTAAAATATGTATTTTTAAAATAGTTTATTATATCTTCAGACTACAATACAGTAGTACGCTTTTAAATTTGAATAATTATCTTCATTTGATCACTTAAATGCACTTGATGCAGTTTTAATCTTCCCGTCTGTTTTGAACTAAAGAGTTGCATCAGTATAATAATTAATCACTCACTCTAGAACTGACAGAAGATGTGTTTTTGGATTTTTCCCGTCAATAATATTTCAAAATTTAACACTCAGTTTTGCATATTATCTGTCAAAGAATTAAATATGGATTTTATGAGATTTGAGATCGTGAACTCCCTGCTGTCCTATAAAACGGATTTAATAAAATATTTTTTTACTTCTAGAGACATGTTTTTCTTAATTCTTAATTAGCTCGATATTTTGTGTTTTGTTTTGCAGTAAATTTATAAATATTTTGAATGAAACACATTAGTCAGTCTTTAATCCGATTAATGTTTTGTTAATAAATTAACTTAAAGACCCCATTTTGTGCAAAATGTTTACATAAACATTTTGTCGTAACATTGGCTTAAACAGGTGTTTGCAAACCTGACGTCGGCAAATTTAGGCCAAAGACGTCAAACATCATGTTTGAGCAAAAATGATTTTCAACTAAACTTCCCCGACATGTGGTTTGCGCAAAATATTTTATTGTGAATGGGGGCCTTTACACTTTACATACAATTATTATTTACTATTTCTCCTTCGTTTACAGATTTTTGGAAATTGCGAGTATTTAACTGTGTTCGCATTCAGTCATATTTTTACTACGTTTTTATTAACTTGGTTTCTTGTTTGTATGTTTGTTTGTCCGGTACAAATCTTGCAATCGAATTTTAACTATAACATCCCGAGTAGCTAGACCTCTGAAACTTTCAGAACAGCTCAGAACACGTTGACAATGCATTATTTTAATACTTTTAGTCATTTTTCAGCAGAATTTAATTAGTTTTCAGCAAGTTTGCTGTAAGGAAAGTTAGTTCGGAAAAAATCCGCAAGTTATTTTATCTGTTTTGTCATATCCAATCATTTGGCAATCTTCATTTTGACGGGTTTCAAATTTGTGTTTTTTTATTACAGGTAAACATTGAATGACAGCGAAAAAGGAAAAGTAAACAAATAAATTAATTAAGTGACGTGTGACAACCATATTTAAATTCGAATATATTTTTTTCACTAAAATTATATTGTATAACAATGAAAAATATATATTAATCATTTCATATATGATTCAACAGAAAGTTTGAAAACGTAGTATATAAAAAGTTCTTTTTATCTGGAAATTATTAGTTGATAGAATGAGGCAGTTTTTTCTGTGATCCAAATCTGGAGTTTAACTTAGATTAATTGTAGGTGGTGTTTTGAGGTGAGGCTTTTTTTAACGTAATGCTATGAAACTAACTTTGAATCTGAAGAACTTTAAAATAAACAAAAGATATTAATAATAATCTGGTAATTATAATCCTAATAAGCCCGTCCTGTAATGACCCAGGCAATTGAACAGGACTTAAACCAAACAAACAATAAATAAATAAATAATAATGTGGTTACTTCAGTACATGCATATAAATAATCAAGTCTTCAATTGTTCTTTCTTCCTTACCTAGAAGTTTAAATTGTCACTCTTAAACTCATAAAAATGATAATTCCATGCTTCAAGTGATCTACTGATTTAGTTCAGTTGACGAATGAAAAATTGCTGATGTAAATCGGAAAGTTTTGATATTTACCATAGTTATTTCTTGATGCTTGAAAATGAAAGTCCTAATAAGATTTAGGTCTGTTTTATTCGGTTTTCCGCTAATAAATCGAAGAAATGTAGGTTTATCAAAAAGAAGTGATTCTATAAAAAAAAATAAATATCATAGTATAATTAAAAAAGATTGTTATATATTTCTTGACAATCCTAATTATTTTTGTGATATTTGCAGTCAAACGAGGACTCTCTATGGAATAACGTAGTGTACCTACCCTCAGTTTCAACATTTATTACTTTTTTTTAATAAATATTGTTGGGAACCATTTTCAATTAATATTATTTGAACTTATTATTTACTAGAGTTTTTTGGGGGTTGTGCCACCAAATTTAGAGCTATAATTTAATTTCTTAATTTCGCCTCGGGGTATGATCTTTCTGAACCTATATTTAAAATTACATCGAAATCGGTCGAGAAGATTAGGCTTTACGCGTATCGGCAACAGATGACAGCTTATGACAACAGACAGGCTGTTTTTAAAAAATCATTTTTAGTACACCGGTATNGTAGGTCTAATGTAACACACTAAAAAATACTCTGCCAATTAATGTGGCACATAGCTTCCTCGCAAAAAAAAAAAAAAAAAAAAAAAAAAACGGAACATACCTAAACGATATCGAAGATACAAATCTTACAATTGTGTTTAACTGTAATGCTATTAGTTTGTTCAGAGTTACTGGCAGTAGAATACAATTGATACCGGCACACCCTGCAACTCTAGGTTTGGTAATGTATTTAGGTGTGTTGTTTCTTGTCAGAGTTCAAGTTCAGGGATTTACTAAAGCATTACTTACTTCAAGTAACATTATCAACAATACTACCTACTTATTTTAATACACAGTTATATACTTAACCTATAAGTATTATTTTATTTCCAGTTGCTTTCTGTTAGTGTTAATCTTTAATTTGATCTCTTTCTATCATTAATTTTAGGTTTATGTACAAAGTACAAAGATAAACCTTATATAACGGCTCTCTCTGTCCGTCTGTCCGTCTTGTCCGTCTGTCTGTCCGTTGGTATCTCTCCGTTGGTGTCGTCTGTCCGTTGGCTTGTTTCAATCCATAAACTACTATAGCTAGAAACTTAAAATTAGGCATACAGGTGCATCTTGGTGTTTGAGACAACTTGACACATTTTGGAGTTTTTAGAATTAATATTTTCAAGATGGCGGCCAATATGGCGGGTGACTGAAAAAACGTTTTTAGTCACCATGACATGTTTACCTTATCCAACGGATATGGTTTCTTTTTGTACTTTGTACAGAAACCTAAAACGAAGTATTGAACTCAGGAAAATGGTTTATTCAGCTGATAGACTAACAACTTTTGTCGCGACTTACGTGAATTAGTTCATTTGGCCCTTGTAGAATCCGCAACTAATCGCGATCTATAGCCAGGTTCCTAAGTTCATCCCAGGTTTCTCTACCTCCTAAAACTGTCAATAACAAGTCCTCTTGGAATTTCCTCCCTTCCTGACACCCTTAGAGTCCAGCTGGGTTTTGTTCATCTGCGGTTTCCTTAATGTCTATCCCAGCCATTTCCATTCCTAGTAAGTCTCCATAATTCTTCATTTACTCTTGTTTCTGTCCACCACATCACGTCCATGATGCGCAGAAGACCTGAAGTCATCTGTATACAAAGTCCTGTGGTTGAGAGGAGAGGTGATTTAGTACTTACTTATAATTTAGTACGATGCTATCCATTGCACACATATTTAGGGTGACCCGCGATAGTCATATCTAAAATGACGGATTCTATGGGTTAAATGCAACAAAATAATGTTGATAATGTATATGCCCATATCTCAATAGTTCTCGAGATATCGATTTATTTATTTTTTCAGAGAGATTCAAAATTTTCAAAAAAAAACAAAACAAATGCATAAGATCTCAAAATCTAAATGAGATAGAAAAATTGGAAGAAGGGATCATTTTAATGAGCACAAAAGAATCTTTAAGAATCACTCATTGATTTTCATATTATCAGCTGCTAATTCCTGTTACATTTAAAAATTTCGATTTTTTTAAGATTCAACCATGAAATTCCAGAACTTTTTTACTCTTTATTAAGGGACGTTATAAATGTGGCGAATTCTGGAAAAAACTTCTGCTATTCAGAAGCTTTTAAATGATATAATATTAAAGTTTAAGATCAACTTTTTGAATTATGGTGGATTAATGTTACCAGGTGTGAAATTATTCGGACAGGATCCCAACAAATTCTTGTACAAATGTAAAAGTGGTGTCCCTGAACGAAACCACACACACTTTTCTTGTAGGCCATTTGACGCTGAAAAAAAAAAATCCTATAACAATGGAACTGGAAAAGGCTTCATAATGTATAAGCCCTTTGATAGGCTTAAGCCTATTGAGGGCTAACCAAGGGCTGTTAGTGATAGAACGTGCTAGAAGCTGTACTAATTTCAAGACGATTATTTGTTTACGATACACAGAAGATTAGATAAGCCACTTAATATCAGTTGACAACATGCATTAAATCACATTACGTCATGTGATCAATTATGTGATTTCTATTTAAATTTCGAACCTTAACTTTGCAGTCAAACCAGATTGACGTAATTAGCTGAGATGGAGTTTGAGCCTTGTAATCGTGTGGTTAGACACACCGATAAATTTACGATTGTGGTTGGTACTTAGTATGTGGTTAGTATTGTGGTTCAACATTAAACTACTCCAAAATTAATCTTTGAGTTATATTAGCTTCAACCGACATACTGCGCCATGACGTTCTAGCTTATCACGATAATCAATAATTAAATGTACCATAAGACAATAAATGGAATAAAATGCAATAAATGTAACTGATTAGAATAAATAACGTGTTACCAGATGACCTCAAGTTCAAATGTTTTTTTCTTATCTAATAAATTTAACATTTTGACGTAAAATTTTGTCTCGAATTCTATTTTAAAAAAACTGATATTCAAAAATAAAATAAATAAGTGAAAAAAAATTGGACTGACAATTAATAACCAAACTTTTTCATATACATAACGATTTTTGATACTAAATTTTTAAATCTCTTAATATTTAATTAATTATTAAAATATTTAATTATTAATATTTATTAAATTAATTGATTTAGGTTTTAGCCACTATTATATCGAAATCGGAAATTAGGGTTTTCCCTCAAATTATCTGGTTTAATTCGTATTTCAATGGACTTAATTTTTTACTTTAATACAGAAATATTCTTAAATACATATTTATAAATAAAAAAAATCGGTCAGAGACAACTCAGATTAACTTTCTCATATACGAGTTCATAATTACTTAGCCCAGTGTTTTCCATTTATTAATTATCGAATTTTAGTTGGTACATTCAGTTGTTATTGAACTTTAAATTTGTAATTAACTTTTTCTCGGCGGGGAATCGAACCTGGTCTTTCTCTGTCCGTATTTAAATCTATTTTTCAAGAAATAGATTTTTTCCGGGAAAACGCCTTATATCATTAGATTTTTATTTAAATGGACTACATTTTTGAATTGTTTAATCATAATCATTTTTAAATCATTTCTTTTTTCACGTTTTCTTCAATATTTTCAGGGGGAGTAGCGCCCCCAAATTTGGAGGTTAAATTCATTTCTCGATTTCACCTTGGGGTATGATTTTTAAAAATATATATAACGAATTTCGTCAAAATTGGCCTTCCAGCTTAGTCTCTACGCGTCTGCACAGACGACAGGCTAACGACAAACAGACAACAGAAAGACTTTTTTGGACTCAAGGGACCTCAAAACTTGAAAATTCGTCAGAATCGAATTTTTGCGCCATCACAATTTTTTCTCTTTAATTGAGAAAGTAAAAATTGGATTAACTCGTCCTAAGGCAGAAGCGTGGTGTCGAAATTTTTACATACATTTAAAAATAACATATCTAGATCAAAAAGATAAATTAATTTTAGCTCTAAATATTGTTTACCACAAAAATCCGCAACAACTGAACAAATAGAAAACAATAGATGAAGTTATAATTTACCTGTATGAGAATTTTAATACGAGTTATATCCGAAAGATTATTAGAGTTTTTAATTAATATATATCTCCTGACAAACTAATACAATAATTACATTCATGATATTTTAAAATAAATAGATTTAATGAGCACAAAAGAATCTTTAAGAATCACTCATTGATTTTCATATTATCAGCTGCTAATTCCTGTTACATTTAAAAATTTCGATTTTTTAAGATTCAACCATGAAATTCCAGAACTTTTTTACTCTTTATTAAGGGACGTTATAAATGTGGCGAATTCTGGAAAAAACTTCTGCTATTCAGAAGCTTTTAAATGATATAATATTAAAGTTTAAGATCAACTTTTTGAATTATGGTGGATTAATGTTACCAGGTGTGAAATTATTCGGACAGGATCCCAACAAATTCTTGTACAAATGTAAAAGTGGTGTCCCTGAACGAAACCACACACACTTTTCTTGTAGGCCATTTGACGCTGAAAAAAAAAATCCTATAACAATGGAACTGGAAAAGGCTTCATAATGTATAAGCCCTTTGATAGGCTTAAGCCTATTGAGGGCCTAACCAAGGGCTGTTAGTGATAGAACGTGCTAGAAGCTGTACTAATTTCAAGACGATTATTTGTTTACGATACACAGAAGATTAGATAAGCCACTTAATATCAGTTGACAACATGCATTAAATCACATTACGTCATGTGATCAATTATGTGATTTCTATTTAAATTTTGAACCTTAACTTTGCAGTCANTAGAAACTGCAAGTATAAATTTTGGTTTCGAGATTCTCGAAACATCTGTTATTTCTACTCAATCATATGCGGAATGCCCGTGGTTCAAATCCCAGCGCTGGAGTCTATTTTTCTCTGTCTGTCTCCCAGTGTTAATAATGATTATAATTTGATTTAAACTAAAGTATTATTTAATTGAACTTATAATATTAGGGAAGGCTTTTCTTAACATAATGGATAAATATTTCATATTATTTGATCAATTCTTTGAGCTCCTTCTTAACAGTAATAAAATGGGTACCGTTTTTGAGAGTATAAAATTCAATTTTACGATTTTACTTAAATACATCCCAATTTGCTATTTTCTTATGCCTAAAAGATGCTTAGTTTAATGTATCTACAGTCGGACCTCCTTATAACGAACTCAGCAAAAATCTCTATGTAACGAATTATTTGTATGTCATTCTCTATACTAAGTGATTTTTAACGAAACAATTTTTTTTTTCTGGAACCATCGCTTCCTATTTATTTGTGGTGTTCAGAAAGCACTTAGGAATTATTTAAATTTCGTACATTATGTGAAGTATTTTTATCTAAAGTATTATTCAATTTTTAAGTTTTTGGTAGTTTTCATACTACGGAAAGTTTAAATATTAATTTAAATAAAATTATAATCATTATTAACACTGGGAGATAGACAGAGAAAAATAGACTCCAGCGCCGGGATTTGAACCAACGTGCCTTCCGAATTTCTAGTGCAGACGCTCTTTCCAACTAAGCTACGCGGGAGAATGATTTTTCTCAGCCGTAACCGATAACTATTCCCAAAATCCAAGATTTCAATATTCATACACATTTAGCAAGTCAATTTATGACAATAGAACTAAACCGAGAATTAACGCTTATGATTATAAAGTACTCAATTAGTACCTGTACCTTGAACAATCAATTCGAAATTCAAATTTTTAAGTTTTTGGTAGTTTTCATATTNACCGCCCTTGTACTACATTGTAGTAATACAGAGCACAACTGGTCGATGAGGCCCCGGTTATTGAAGTAGTTAGCTAACAGTTTCTCCTGGGGCTCATTAAAGACAGTTGAGGAGACAAACAGAATCTCGTTACAAGAAAGGGTATCGACGTAATCTTTCTACTTATTTATAGTTCTCCTGAAGGTCCCATCCTCAGAGTATCCATCAAACACCACTGATACGTTCCTGCCAAAGTACTTGAATGTGTAGATAATGTAGCTAGCAACAAATGCCCTTATTCGTTTCGGTGCCATGTACCCTCTTGGACATGGTACTCCCTGTGGACTACTACAAACGTACTGGCCCCTGAACAGATGTTTTTGGGAGAGCGAAGTGAAAGCGACGTAGAGAGTAATTTGCCCTCTTCTGTGTGCATCCCTTCTTCGTTGAGTAATGCGCATGGGCCAATTTTAATTTTAAATACTCAATCAATTCCGTGCCCGACTACTTAGACATGCACAATGCACAACTTTTGAAAGATGTGAGCGAATCCACATCAACTCACGCTGTGATATGTCGCTAGTGATTAAAATGCCTACAAATTGTTATGCAAAGTCTATAGGCTAACTTCATCAAAACTCAAATTTTCCGATATTTAAATGATTACATTATATTATGAAATATATTAATTAATATAAAAGTTTTAAATTACATTAAATACTATTAAAACATAATTTTAATTACATTTAAACCTTGTTTAAATTATATTTTAAACTGTTAAAGCATTAAAGGAATAACCTCAATCAATTCCGTGCCCGACTACTTAGACATGCACAATGCACAACTTTTGAAAGATGTGAGTGAATCCACATCAACTCACGCTGTGATATGTCGCTAGTGATTAAAATGCCTACAAATTGTTATGCAAAGTCTATAGGATATATTCATCCGAGAAGAGGATAGCCTGTAAGGCAGGAGTGAGAGTAGGTATATTGAAATGTCAGCGAGAAAAGGAAAGTAGGTAGGAGTTGGGTCTTTCCCCACCACACCTCAGCCACTATCCTACTTCAGTCAATGGTATCATTTATTCGTAGTATTTATATCGAAGTAACGTACAATTCATATTGTTTTTCCTTAAATACCAGAATATCCACAAAAGAAATGCGGTTTCAGATGTCACAGATATTTTTTGGTCTTATGTCCATCTGTTACGCAATGTCTACAGGTTCGACTTTCACGACCATTATCAATTTTCAATCATCTTTCGTCAATGCATTCATCAAAATGAATACGTCGCGTCGGCGTATATTCTCATTAGTCCACATCAATGCATCTTGCAGTCGTCAAGATGTCAGGAAACCAAACTTTAATCGTTGGCTTAAGAGAACGTAGTTCTCGAAGGATGTGATTTGTCGATGGTGGTTCGGATAATGTTGCTGTCTCCGTCTTCAAACGCTTTTGTAGTTTCACCGCCCTTGTACTACATTGTAGTAATACAGAGCACAACTGGTCGATGAGGCCCCGGTTATTGAAGTAGTTAGCTAACAGTTTCTCCTGGGGCTCATTAAAGACAGTTGAGGAGACAAACAGAATCTCGTTACAAGAAAGGGTATCGACGTAATCTTTCTACTTATTTATAGTTCTCCTGAAGGTCCCATCCTCAGAGTATCCATCAAACACCACTGATACGTTCCTGCCAAAGTACTTGAATGTGTAGATAATGTAGCTAGCAACAAATGCCCTTATTCGTTTCGGTGCCATGTACCCTCTTGGACATGGTACTCCCTATGGACTACTACAAACGTACTGGCCCCTGAACAGATGTTTTTGGGAGAGCGAAGTGAAAGCGACGTAGAGAGTAATTTGCCCTCTTCTGTGTGCATCCCTTCTTCGTTGAGTAATGCGCATGGGCCAATTTTAATTTTAAATACTCAATCAATTCCGTGCCCGACTACTTAGACATGCACAATGCACAACTTTTGAAAGATGTGAGTGAATCCACATCAACTCACGCTGTGATATGTCGCTAGTGATTAAAATGCCTACAAATTGTTATGCAAAGTCTATAGGCTAACTTCATCAAAACTCAAATTTTCCGATATTTAAATGATTACATTATATTATGAAATATATTAATTAATATAAAAGTTTTAAATTACATTAAATACTATTAAAACATAATTTTAATTAGAACATCGTTTAAAATGCATANAAAAAAAAAAAATCCAGCCCTACCTAACAAATATTGAAAGAGAACGATTGTATTATAATTGGAATATTTCCAGATAATAAGCTATAAATTTAGAGTTAGGTTTTTTTCTTAGTCATTGTTTGTCTGTCTTAGGGTCTTTTAAAAGCTTTTTGTCATTTGTTTTTTGTTTATCCCACTTCCATTTCAGTGTCATTACTCAAAGATTACATTTATTTGATGTTCTAGCATTATATTGAACAGAATGTTATCCTAAAATGGTAAAGTTATTTATTATATTTAGCACAATTCAAATAAATAGGTAGCTGCTTGAGAGAAGTGAGAGTATTAGGTTCATACAGCTGAAGGAGAGACATGCTAGCCAAGTGACATCCATTACATATATATAGTAGTATGAACCCTTTGGCTGGGGTAGGGCGTATGCCCTACGCCAGCCAAAGGGTTTTTTTTTCTCAACAACCCTATACTTAGCCTGAAAGATTCTTCATATTGTTAAATTGGTAAAAGTATATGGACTAAAAATTTAATTAAAAATGTCGGAAATATTTTTTTTAGGTTTCTTTTTGTTGAGAGATTAGCCTTATTATCGGCAAAGGAAGCTAAGAAGGTATTGGGTTGAAGCTAGGTATCAGCTATGTAAAAGGAATAAAGGAAAGGAGCTATAATGCTACCTTGAGGCACGCCTGCAAGGATGGGAAAGGAATGGGAGAGAGAGGACCCTTGAGAGACTTTAAAGGATCTCTTTTAAATATGATGATAAGATTAGATAATAGGTTAGGGAAAGGATTCTCTTGAGTTTCCACTGCAGCCCCTGATGCAAGACTCGATCAAAGGCTTGTACTTCGTCAAGTAGGCCATCGGAAACATACTGTATTTTCTCAAGAGCAATAGTGTCTGCAACGCTGGATGGCAGTGCTAAATGGTTGAGTGTGTTGCTCGAAACCCGAATTGGTTATCTGGAAGTACATTGTGGGATTCTAGGATAGAAAATAGTAGTAGTAGTAGTCTAGTACTTCCTACTAGAACGGGTAGGACGAAGCACTTGTTCGAACCTTGCAATTAGGCCATCTTTTAGGACTTTTTTATGCCCCGCGGTAGAGAATTTCAGCCACTAAACACATCATACATTTGTACATTGTATCGCCGAAGTGAGTATGATGTGATCAATAGTGTCATATAAATCAGAGCGTCACGGCGAAGAATCGAACCCCATCTCGTTCCACTCATGACTCAGTGATGGCCGAGCAGACGTGGTTTAACTTTAACCCACACGGTCACGCTCGCTCTGCGGATAGAAAATATAAAATATAATATATATAAGTTTCTCAACGATTTTACTCATTACCGATAGTAATGGAGGAGACTTATAATAGGACGGTAGGACGAATGAAATGAGCGGGTTTATTAGGCTTAGCAATCACGATAATCAAAGATAGTTTCCATTGGGTAGGGAAGTAGGTAGGTTGAAGGACTGAGTTAAAAATATAGATTAGTAACAGGAGGGCTTTCTAAGGGAGATTTTGAAGAACTGTAGCAGTTATTAAATCGGACTCTGGGGCTTCATTAATTGAAAGATATTTGATAATATAGGTCATAAAAGGGATGGTAAACTGGAGGAGGAAGAAGAGAAGCAGGTTCACTGTCTATTAAACAATCATGGTTAGGGAATATCGACTGTGATATAATTAAATATTTTTTTAGGTTAGCGAGAATCACTACACGGAAAAAAATGTTTTAGTTCGCCGACATTTCGGAAGATTCGAGGTAAGGGCTTTCTTCAAGGTAATGTTACAAATATTTTATTTTCGCAGGATAAGAACTCAACACAACATGAATACTAAATTTCATTAAAAGTCGTTCCTCACGGCTGACATAATGACAGACATTTGATAGATTAAGCTTTATTAATTTGGGACACTTAAAAAATTAAGCCCTTAATATTCAGCCTTTTCAACAGGAGATAGTTTCAAAGTTTGCAATTTTGTTACTGAGTGACTGACTCACTCAATCATCCAGAACTCATAAGTATAAGTAACTTCTAGAATAGCTAGAAATTGAAATTTTGCACAATTGTAGCAATAGCCGTTTAGCTACCAGAAAAAAAACTAATAAAGTTAAAATTTATCATTCTAACGATTACACGGTTAATCTTATTTGAAAAGATCTACAAGTTTGATTCTGACTTTTTTCGTACCTCCATCGGTTGCACCTTATTTTTGGCTTTGCGTCCGCAATGTCTTGACCGATTTTATTATTTTGGACGATTCAAATCTCACATTAAAACTCCTTAAATCGAGTGTTTATTATTTTATAAATTCATCCTATTTGCTGTGAACATGAGGGAAAGCTTATTCCTTAGCGCAATGTCACGTGACCAATTTTTTAAAAAGTTTGTTACTCTGCTGCACATCATTTGCAAGGCCTCAATTTGTACTTTAAGGCTGAGTCATTTGTTTATTTTTTAATTTAAAAAAAAAAGGTGGGAATGTATACGTTATACCAGTTTGTACAATAATAATAACTCAGCTTCACTAAAACCAAGTAAGGCGCGTTTCACGTAAGTACGTGAGGCGATAATCGCCGGTTTCTGTACGATTAAGTTTAAATATTAAGTGTAATAGTTGCATATTCTTTTTCTACACTTCAAGACCTTTAATTTAATGTAAACAATGCCATGGTAACTAAAAACTTTTTTTAGCCACACACCATATTGGCCGCCATCTTGAAAATATCAAGTGTAAAATTTGTATAGTTGCATATTCATATTCTACACTTCAAGACCTTTAATTTGATGTATAATATGCCATGGTTACTAAATTTTTATTTTTAGTCATCCGCCATATTGAAAATATTACGTGTGTAATTTT
>KZ651533.1:288528-304829 GCA_001010745.2 Gerris buenoi
TGACTTTTTGTCGTAGGACCATCCCTTCTACCTTAAATAGGGACATGTTTTTATTTTTGTTAAATTTTTGACTTTGAGCTCTTATATCATGTGCAATAATTGACCGATTTAATTTCTGATTGAGGTGCTAAAACCGCACATTAATGCCCTTTAAAACGAGTATTTATTATTGTAATTATTTGTAGTACTTATAAAGAAGAATCGAAATTTAAAAGTAAAAAAATACTGTGTTATTTGCTTTGTAAACAATCCTTTTTAACAGCTGATTTTAAAATTCTTTTATTATTATATTCTCATATTCTATAGTTAATAACAAAGTATAAAGAAAATATAAACAAACATTGCATAATAATGTTTATATGACGTATCAATCGTTGATAAAGTTTTTTTGTTATTAAGGATAAAAATTAATCAATTTGTTTTGTTTTCGCATAAACTCTCCTTGAACTCTAGATGTGAACAAACCTCCTTTCTTTTACTTCAGTTTACCTCTAAACATCGTAACGGATCGCACATATCCTCTAATCCTAATCTTTTTACATACTACCGACATTTATTAGGGTAACATTTTTTTTTTATGTTAAATATATATATTTTATTGTTTATTATCATTATAATTTTTGTTGCAAACTATAATCAATATTAGCTGTTTGTACGATGTAGTTTATACAGAGTTCTCTCTTGCTCACGTATTGACACGGCAACATTTCATGGAAGTCATGTGTGGGATTTCCACACCGGTACTTTTTATGGTGACGATGCTGTTGATAGGTCTACAAGTAGACCTACACTCATAGTAGACCTATCATTAGCATTGTCACCATAGAAACCCTTTAAACGACGATAAATCTCAGTAGAAGTCACTTTTTCAGTAGTTAAAAATTCGATAAAATAGCGCTTACATAGCACTAGAACATGTCTCCATACTTTCGCTGCTCAAAATTCACTGGATGAACTTAAGGCCTTCAAATTGCGCATGCATATAGAGGGGGAGTGCCACTTCCAAATGCCGCCCTTCGTGCTTTTAAAGGAAATTTCGTTCGCGTTCTACAAGCGTGTGTGCATTACTTTTCAGCCTACCTACGTAAAGGCTCTGTCTGTCTGTCCGATGCCATGTTTTTAATTTATAAACTGTACTACAGCTAGGAACATGAAATTCGGCACATAGGTGCAAAAAATCTGCACATAGGTGCAAAAAATCTGCACATAGGTGCATCTCAGCATTCGTGACAACTGTACACTTTTTGGAGTTTTCACACTTAATATTTCCAAGATGGCGGCCAATATGGCAGGCGACTAAGAAAATGTTTTTAGTACAATGACATATTATACATCAATTTAAAGGACTTTAAGTGTAGATAAAGAATATGCAAGTAATACAATTTTACGCTTAATAATTTTAACTTAATCGTAACCAGCGATTATCGCCTTACGTATACTTACTTGAAGTGCGCCTTACTTGTTTCAAGTGGAGGGATATATCTTAGTATTAATAGATTTTGTCGAGTGACAATAGCGATGAAAATGTACAGTTTTAATTTATCGCAACGGAACATATTGTTTTGTTTAAATCAGCAATTGAAGACGTAAAACTGAAGATATAGAATATAAAAGCAAAACTAGTGAAGATTAATAATGGTTAGAAAGAAGTATTGATCAATAGAGAAGGATCGTTCTTTTAATGAACGGGTCCTGGATGATCCTGTAGCTCAGATGTTTGTTTATGAACGCTTGTTCCTCTTTCTTTCCCTGACCTGCATAGTATAAACAGGATCTCAAATGAACGGGCAGAGGAAAAATAAAAAATGAACGGGTCTTTATTGAAAAAATTGAATGGTTTGTTATTACAGAACGAGAACGGATAAGGGTGTAACAATTTGAACAAGGGGAGGCGTTGTTATTCGAAGGTATATTCGCGGCAAGCGGTAAAAATAACTTGGTTATTTTAGTAACAGTTCAAGGGAGTAAACAACTTTTCCCATCTCTAATCAATATACCATATTTATTATCACAATAAGTGCTTACGCCCTCTTGATGATTCCACAGATTACATTAATGACTGCTTTTTAATTTAGCTCTCCATTCATATCGATATCGTAGACCCAACACGTGAGTCTTATCAGCGTCCAACCTACTATTTTTATAACATAAATTACAATCAGCTGTTCCAAATGGTATTTAGAGTTTACAAAGCGATTTCATTCTGACTTTAAATAGACTTCCTTGTTCCTTTTTTTAACAGTCTGAATGAGCAGAGATAAATAAAATAACTTTCACTAATTACTTAATACTATTTAGCAATGATTAGCTTACGTAATAATGTATAATATATCTCGTTTAAATGATCTTTTAACGTCATTATAGAATCTTTGGGTGTTTATATAAACTTTAATATCTTAAGAAATTTAAATAAGGCGCTGAAATGTGTGATTCTTTGCATAATTTAAACGCAGAAAAAATGGTATAGCTTCCAAGCTTACCGAAGGTAACGGAAGCTGTGTGATCAAGAAGGAAAACATTTTTCAGAAATTCGTTTCAGACATCAGGGAACATGTTTGTTTCCGTGTAAGTCTGTCAGTCTGTATGTCTGTCTGTCTCTCGGTCTGTCAACCAACATATATCTTAAAAACTACTCGTCCGATTTTATTGTAATCTAAATAGTAGGTCATAATTAGACCATTGTTGATCCAACATAAGCTTCAACCTTTTGCTCTCATTTCTACAAACTCTTCCCCATACGCACAAATATATATTTATTTACATTTACAACTACTTTCAATTTTCATTAAAAGTACTCCCCTGATATTTATGAAACTTGGATAATTTTTCAAAAGTAGCCCACAGATGGCCCCAAATAATTTTCAACCGTCCGCATTATTTAATTTTTTCTAAATTGATATTTAACCCATGTAAAAATTCAAAACAATTTTGACAGATTTAAAAAGGGGGGGGGGGTTATAAAAATGTAAATACATTTGAAAATAATAAGTAATAAAAGCACAAATTAATTAAATTATAAAATAAAGGACGAGAGGAAACTGAGGGCCACACTAAATGGCAGACTACTTTTACATGTAGCTAAAAAAAATATAAATATTTTCAATATTCATTAACTGTTTACTTTGGTTTTAATAATTAATAATACTAAGGTTAAATAAGTTAAACGATAAAAAGAACTTTTTATATACTTCGTTTTTAAATTATATTTTGGACATATTATAAACCTGAACATACTATGTGTATTATTAATACTTTTTTTGTGGGTCAACACAAACATTAAACAAAGATGAAATAAGTAAACCATGGACAGTTTACTCACACAAAAATGTACCGCTAAAATGAAATAAGTTATTAAACATTAGAAAAAAGGTAAGACGTAAATAATAGAGAAGGGACATTGACATTTGGTACGCAGATAACGTATATAAACTTGGTATTTTATATGAAACCATTAATGACTTATCTGGCTTGTTGTAACCTGCGTATAACCTACCTTTGATTAAAATAAGTTCAATTTTATCAATGCAAATAATCCCGACTTGATTTGCCGAAATATTACTGACTGCATGTAATAATACAATCCGTAATTATACTGTTGACTGCTGTACACCGAAACGTATCTCTAAGCCGTGGGATTATGTAACGTAATCTTAACCGAATTCCATCATAATCATAATTATCATAAATTATTATATAATTATAGAAAGATAAAATTTGTTGTGTATGGAAAGTTAGCTCGAAAAAAATCCGCAAGTGCTTATCATTTAAATTTATTAATTATTCTTGTGGTTTTTTTTTCGAACTAACTTTTCAGACAGCAAAATTTACTGAAAATGAATTCAATTCTGCTTAAAGATGGCTAGAAGTATTAAAATAATGCATTGTAAGCGTGCTCTGAGCTATTCTAAAAGTTTCAAATGACTAGCTGGTCGGGGAGTTAATTTAAAATCGATTGTGATTTGTACTGGACACACAAATAAACAAGAAAGCAAGCTAATAAAAACGTTAGTAAAAATAGCAAAGACAAAGAAAATAAAAAAACAAAACATTTATTGTAGACAAAGAAATTCAGTAACGTGACTTGCGAGTTTATTATTCACTAAAGGTTATTTACTTTAAGAATGCGTACTATCTCTAAGGAAGGCATTAGAAATGACTTTTCCAAACTATTTCATGGTATTAATGACTAAACTAATTAATAAATTGTTTTTACAATAAGTAAAATAAACAGACAAAATGTTTAGAAGGTATAAATTAGGAATACAGCAAGTCACGATGTTTATTCGGTACAGGTTAATTATTTTAAGAATGCGCACTCCCTTTAAGGAAGGCATTTGAACTGATTCTTCCAAACAATTTGGGGGTATTAATGNTTTAAAAAGGGGGGGGGGGTTATAAAAATGTAAATACATTTGAAAATAATAAGTAATAAAAGCACAAATTAATTAAATTATAAAATAAAGGACGAGAGGAAACTGAGGGCCACACTAAATGGCAGACTACTTTTACATGTAGCTAAAAAAAATATAAATATTTTCAATATTCATTAACTGTTTACTTTGGTTTTAATAATTAATAATACTAAGGTTAAATAAGTTAAACGATAAAAAGAACTTTTTATATACTTCGTTTTTAAATTATCTTTTGGACATATTATAAACCTGAACATACTATGTGTATTATTAATACTTTTTTTGTGGGTCAACACAAACATTAAACAAAGATGAAATAAGTAAACCACGGACAGTTTACTCACACAAAAATGTACCGCTAAAATGAAATAAGTTATTAAACATTAGAAAAAAGGTAAGACGTAAATAATAGAGAAGGGACATTGACATTTGGTACGCAGATAACGTATATAAACTTGGTATTTTATATGAAACCATTAATGACTTATCTGGCTTGTTGTAACCTGCGTATAACCTACCTTTGATTAAAATAAGTTCAATTTTATCAAAGAAAATAATCCCGACTTGATTTGCCGAAATATTACTGACTGCATGTAATAATACAATCTGTAATTATACTGTTGACTGCTGTACACCGAAACGTATCTCTAAGCCGTGGGATTATGTAACGTAATCTTAACCGAATTCCATCATAATCATAATTATCATAAATTATTATATAATTATAGAAAGATAAAATTTGTTGTGTATGGAAAGTTAGCTCGAAAAAAATCCGCAAGTGCTTATCATTTAAATTTATTAATTATTCTTGTGGTTTTTTTCGAACTAACTTTTCAGACAGCAAACTTTACTGAAAATGAATTCAATTCTGCTTAAAGATGGCTAGAAGTATTAAAATAATGCATTGTAAGCGTGCTCTGAGCTATTCTAAAAGTTTCAAATGACTAGCTGGTCGGGGAGTTAATTTAAAATCGATTGTGATTTGTACTGGACACACAAATAAACAAGAAAGCAAGCTAATAAAAACGTTAGTAAAAATAGCAAAGACAAAGAAAATAAAAAAACAAAACATTTATTGTAGACAAAGAAATTCAGTAACGTGACTTGCGAGTTTATTATTCACTAAAGGTTATTTACTTTAAGAATGCGTACTATCTCTAAGGAAGGCATTAGAAATGACTTTTCCAAACTATTTCATGGTATTAATGACTAAACTAATTAATAAATTGTTTTTACAATAAGTAAAATAAACAGACAAAATGTTTAGAAGGTATAAATTAGGAATACAGCAAGTCACGATGTTTATTCAGTACAGGTTAATTATTTTAAGAATGCGCACTCCCTTTAAGGAAGGCATTTGAACTGATTCTTCCAAACAATTTGGGGGTATTAATGACTAAACTAATTAATAAATTATTTTAGCAATAGGTAAAATAAAGAAAAGATGACAATATATTTGTATTTTTCCAGCGATACGATTCTTTGAACTTTAGAATTCTTATCGCTATGTACTGTGCAAATTGATGTTTCCTTTCGAAATAATAGCTGAAGATATATTTCAAAGCTTAAAAGGAGGGTTAATTTTATCCATTACTTCAACAAACTATGAAGCGGACCATTGAAAACAGCTCGAATAGATTTAAATATTGTCAATACCTTGGACATAAGTACCTTGGTCAAAACTACTTTGGACTCTTGCCTTAAAAGATAATGATAAGAACCTTGGACAGACTTAGAGGATATTTCTAATATGATTATTACTTGTCAGAATGGAGCCTGGCAAACTACTATAGCGACCTTCCCGCCTTCACCTGGCACCTGGTATCATATAAGTGTAATCAGAGATCGCTAATTTTATAAGTTAAGAGTCTAAAGGCCCCCATACACGGTGTTTATGGTTGCGCAACCATTTTGACCGTGTATGGGGCTGTTTGATGTTTGCGCAAACATGATGTTTGATGTGTAGGGCCCTAAATTTGTCTGACATCAGGTTTGCGCAAAATGTTTGATGAAAATGAAAATAGGGCCTTAAAGTTAGGAATCCTTCCCTATCCTAAAAACTTTGCCTCCTAACTTGGAGCTAAAATTCATTCATATACCTATTTCTCCCCAGGGTATGATTTTTCTGCAATTTATGACAAATGCCATCAAAATTGTCTAAGTAATTTAGGCTTTATGTTTTTCCTGAAATCACCACACTTCTAACATTCCTCAAGTAAGAGTAGAAAGCTCAGAAATTTAGTGGTAGAATTTTAAAAAATTCAAATTTTCAATTGTAACAGTGACTTAAAACAAATTATCAGCTTAGCAGCTGATAATTTGGACATAAATGAGTGATTCTGAAAGGTTCTTTTATGCTCTTAAAAATGGTTCCTTAGCCTAATTTCTCTACCTCATTTAGTTTTTGAGATATTAGGCATTTATTGAAAATTTTTAACACTTTTAAAAAAACGATATCTCGATAACTATTGAGAAATGGGCATATGCTTACTTGAATTTTTTTGTTGTATTTGACCCATAAAATTCACCAGTTTCGTTATGATATTTTATTGCGGGTCATCCTGTATATAGATAGAGGAAGTAAAAGAAAAAAATCGGGTACGGGGTACCTCGGAACTTTTCCTCACTTCAGAGGCCACTAAAGTGGCCTCTCCTGCTGCTTCACAGCAGGAGGAAGCAGCATTGGACGTGGTCAGTACTTGGATGGGTGACCGTTCTGAACTAACTGATTTATTATTATTCTTCCAAACTTATTTTTAATACCTATATTTTATTTAAATATTTGAAGTTTGGAGGTATTTTGAAAGATATTAACAAACTTTGACGTCATCAAAATTATCGCACTAATAAATAATTACATTCGCTTATAAATGTTAAACTAATTAATGGAATTTCATCGGGGTTTATTATACATGTTCCTTAATTTTTTCCGGTTCCAACGATACGCTATCTGTCAAAATCCTATTTAAACTTTCGGAATTATTAACCGTCAAAATTTAAAAATTCAAAACTTGATATCTTCAAAATGGCGGCCAATGTCAAAATGAAATTTGATGGGCTTGTTTGTCATACAGAGGTAAATCGTGCCAAATTTGAAACTCGATCAGAGCATTCACGATGTTTAAAATGTTTGCTGACTCAGCAAACTGGGTTCAAGATGGCAGAAAAAGTTGATTTTCCGGGCGGCACCACTTCAGGTAAGGACTGATTTTTTGCCACGTTTCAACTCTCTAGGTTAAACCTTAGGTGCTACGATACCTTGGGTGCTACGATGATAACACACATACATACGTCATGCTGACAACCACTCAGGAGGACCTAAAACGGATAATTCCGTTGAAATCTCGGAAAACATTTTTTTGGTGAAAACAATACTTTTCCTACTATAGGTAGTGAGGAAAAGTAAAAACGTATTAAATAATAGATTTAATAATGATTAATTGTTAATATAAAAAAACATTATTATATATATTAAATAAAATACGAACATTGAATTGCGCACTTAATAGTTTATACTTGATATTAAATGTCGTCTTTTGTATTATTATGTTCAATTTAGTATGTCCGTTCTCGAGTCAGAATAAACATTAAAATATGTAAAAGTATTTATTTTGAATATGTAACAATAAAACTAACAGACTATTTAATAATAACTATTATTGTTCTGCTCTAATTAAATATAATACAACGATGAGAAATTTTTATTATCAGATGCGGAAAAGAAATATAATGATAATGATTAATACATAACAACACATGTATTATTAGGTAACGCAATTTACCTATATATGTGATAAATTATAGGTGTTGTTGGATTCATAATTTGCATGTATACATGTACAGAGTTGCATGGAGCTCAAAATAACAACCAAAAATTATTAAATTCTTGTTCAATTCAGAATACCAAAGGCTTTTACATTGTAGATAAGTTACGTCTTAATCGAAATAAATTTAAAATAAACTTTATCGAATATGCTAGCTTATCTATTGCGGAAGAAATAGAGTTACATTAATAAAAAGATTTTGGTTGCTTGAGTACAGATTGTTGTTATAGTATTTAAAGTGTTTATTCCATCTTCCATCTTTATTATGAATATCCAAAACTACCTATGATGAGAATGTTAGATCTTAAACACCTTCTGTAACATCTGACTCAAATCAAAATGTACGAAATTTAGGTTGCAGTAGTAAAGGTCTAAAGTGTTTATTCCATCTATATTATGATTGTCCAAAACAATTCTTCTGATGAGAATGTTAGATCTTATGATTGTCCAAAACAATCATCTGATGATAATGTTAGATCTTAAACACCTTTTGTAACATCTGACTGAAATCAAAATGTACGAAATTTAGGTTGCTGTAGTGAAGGTCCGAAGTGTTTATTCCATCTCTATTCTGATTGTCCAAAACAATCTTCTGATCTCAAACACCTTTTGTAACAGCTGACTCAAATCAAATTGCATGAGAATGTTTTACTGAAATTATAAAAGCATTTCATGGCATGTCATGTTCAATTAAAATAAGCACTAAATACATACGAATTCCTTGAAATCTGTTGTATGCCAGATGTAGTCGACTACATTGCGCACCTGGTCTAATGATGTCCAACATCGAGTTAGACTGAAATTTTAAACAATCATTTAAAACGGATTTCTTCAATCAGAGCACTTTTTTTCTCTCGCATATTATTAAAGTGGTATTTAGATTTTTAAGGAAATAGACCTAAGGATGTTATTAAAGCACCAGCTGATGGGGGATTTCGTCCAGCAGGTGTTTGAATGAGGAGGTTACCAAGTGTTGATGGAGGCCAGACGGTACAAAACTTTATCTACTTGGATAATCTTTCTGTTAGCTTCGCGAAAAACCTTCTTCGAAAAACTCGCGATGTTTCTTCTTCACCTGCTTCCTTTTAATCCCCTTCCGGTGATTCCATTTAAGCTCCGACCGCCTTCTTAATTATACCTCGATACACATTGTTACTAATTCATGATAATAGACGTCTGTAATTAACTTATATATAGGTGAATTTTCGAGATCACATCAATTTAAAAAGAATTAAAAAATAACTGAGGAAAAACTGTATCTTTTAAACAAAAAAAAAAAAAACGATTAAGCTCATGTAATTTATAATTCACAAAGAGATATTAATAGATATAGCCTTGATAGCTTTTTATGTTCTTTTAATAATCATTGTAAAACTCCAGTATTATTGCATGCTTAATTTCATGTGTAATTTCAAAAAAATCCCTTGAACATTGTAGTTTTGGGTTTTCTGTTAGTTTTTCCTTGTATAGTAATTCTTTCTTATATCCTCTTCTAAATAGTCAGTGGCATTAACCGTAAGTAAAATTACTAGTACAATATATCATTAAGTTATGGCTATTGAGTTAATGGTTTTAATGCAATAATGTTAGTGGTACCAACATTAAATTACTCAATTTTCAGTAAGCATCATGGTTTTCTCTCGTGGTTTTGACGCATCATAATAATTAACTTATTGGTTTAACATCCAATAATGCTAGTGATAATTGACCTTAATTAAGTTCTTTGTTGTGATACCTAATATGCTGTTTAATATTTTAAATATAGTTTTATATTTTAAATATAGGTGTATTACTTACTAAGTTTTTGTTGTACATATTAAATATCTTCTATATTTAAAATCTTGATCAAAGTCGCTGAACTTTGATAATGGTTTTTGCTTGATATCAATAATACATTTATATAGATGTTAAACCATTTAACAAATCTCTTCAATGCAGTATAATATCAATATATTGTTAAATAATTTTTTGTTATTCTTCTTCATAGTAAAATAATCTTTAGATGGGTCTAATTGATGAAGAATGGATGTGGTCTAAATAACTTGTACATCCATCTAAATCTATTTGAGTAATGATGGTAAAGGACTTAGTATTGATCCTAGTGCTTTAAACAACCTAATTACCCCGAAAAAAATAATTCATATCTTAACTTAAATTACAAGCTATCTATCAAATTATGAAAGAGGACTCTTCAATTTATCTAGGTCTTGTACTAGTTATAAATGATTTTTTTTTTTCTTGATAGAAGAATGTTAATCTATATCTCATTCTCCCTTCTTCTTTTTTCCATCTTTAAGTTTTCCTTGTCTGTTTTGATGAATTAAAAGATTAATGCTTAAGAAGCCATTGAATGATGGAAAGAGCAAACGTTGAAAATTGGCAAAGGAAATATCGATGGTTACGTCAGCACGGCGTTGCCCTAAGAGGAAAAGCCTCGAGGGATTAATCCTTGCCCATAGAATTCCTTGCCTTGCCAAGGGATTACATGATGTGATTAATTAGACTTCAAGGTATTAAGTCATTAAGGGGTTCCTGAAGGGGAAAGCTTCTGGGACGCCCATCCTTCGACTCTAATCTTCCACCCAAGGCTTTAGTCTGCGCCTTCCAAATCCCTTATACCTTATAGATATTCACCGTTCAATCTGTACAAGAGTAAAATTTAACCTACTATAACCATGATAAGCTCATCAACAGATTAAATACAAATTTTCATTTTACCCTTTACAAATTGTTTTAGATTTAAAGCAACAAATCTAATTTAGTTGTAGATATTTTTCACTCGGTCTCTCGTCTCTCTAGAGCTTTTCTTTAACAAATTCTACTCACGCTTTACACATTCTTCATCGCCTCCCTTGATACAAATATCTGATAAATTGTATATTATAACCTAAGTATAAAATTATCTTTATTGTCTTATTGAAATAAAAATAAGAATTTATTTTAGGAAAAATGTACCCTTAATTCACAAGTTCTTTTAAGCTTAAGTAGCTTAGGACACTGTAAAAAAATTGAGCCTTTAATATTCAGCTTTTTCAACAGGGAAGAGTTCCAAAGTTTGACATTTTTGTATACTGACATACTGACTGCCTCACTCATCATCAACATTTATTTTAAGTGACTTCTACAATAGCTGGAAACTAGAAATTTAGCACACTTTTAGCTATAGCCGTTTAACTGATACGAAAAATTCAAAAAGTTTAAATTATTGTAGTGCCTCGTAAAAAATCATGTCGACACCAAACGATACCAGCAAAAAGGAACGATATCCTCAGCAAAAACCTAATCGTGAAAAAAAGAAATGATCAAGTTCCAGATCCCCACCCAAAAAAAATCAATCTTATAGCAGCGAATCTACATTGTTGTCAAGTCTGCTCTTTCTTTAGTCCATAACCTCACTTCACTCCTATTTTCATGAGCAAGACTACTCTTTTCATTTTATTGCTCAATACTTGGCCAATTTCTGAATGAGGCATAAAACATCAGTATCACGCGTGTAGACATATAAGGAAAGAGGTAATAAGGATAAAACTCAGAAGAAAATAAAAAAGTTCCAGACACCGTCCTAAAAAGTTTAGCCCATTATCATTCAAAAACGGGCCAAGTGTTGTGCAATCAAAATTAAAAAAAGAAGTCTTACTCATGAAAGCTGGAGTGAAGAAAGGTTATAGACTAAAGAAAGAACAGACTTGGCCACAAAGAAGATATTACTACTTTTATAGGCTGACGTTTAAAACTTGGTCTTTTTTTTACGGTTAGATTTTTTTCTGAGGATACAGCTTACTGTTATTATTATTAAAAATAATATTTTATTATTATTGAAACAATTATTTAGCTTTTACTCGGTTATTGAACAATAACAAACAACAATTGATACAATAATTAACTAATTATTAACATTTAAGCTAATTTAAGCTCATAATTCAATAAAAAAAACCGACTAAGTTCTTTGCACAATAGCCCATGGAAGACCCTATAACGTGCAAAAAAGTGTCTGACTAACATCAAGCTAGAATTTTGTATACAAGTCAATCTTTTAGCGCCTTTTAAGAATATGTGGTCGGCTAAGTTCGTCTGCGGGACATAGCTTGGCAGATTTTCATGATCCTGAGTACGGAATTAGTTAGTAGACCGAAAATCAAGTTGTTGTTAGTTTGTCCTTTGACAGGAGACCTCGTTGATTTTTAGTAATATTTGAATAACTAACCTATCAAGTGTGAAAATAACATCGACTTGATTTTTGGTCTACTAACTAATTCTGTACTTAGGATCATGAAAATCATACTGTCCACCATAATTGGCGGGATATGGCCCTTCTCCACAATTTTTTTTCTTTTTTTTTTTCAAATGCCTTCTGCATTTGAATGCAGAAAGCATTTGACTATGTCCCGCAGACGAATTTAGTCGACCACATAGACTATTAGACCTACCCAATGGCTTGTATCAACAACATATCTAATGGCAGAAATGGGATAAGAGTAAGTGTATCGCTCCATCAACTGTATGAACCTTGCGCAATTGGCAGACGCAAATATAGTTAGTCGCCACTAGACATAGCAGTTACTCATTTATATGACACTGCTGGGTGAACACCAAGCCGTTTAATTTCATCAGAGAAACCATTATTGTCAATTATAAAAGGGACCATTGATAATGTTAATTATAAGAATAAAAGGAATGGTGACTTCTAGGTCATTGCTTTCATTCACGCTTTGGAAACAGGAGTTCCGAGTTTGATTCCCGATTCGGGTAAATGGCCTAACACTCGGTCAGCAGGCCCTAGCCATAGGCCTCGTGATAAAAAATGATGATAGCATCGTGATGATAGAAATGGGAAGCTAGTAAAGTAAAATGGCGTCCATCCAGTTGTGAATGATCTTTGTACGGTTTATATAGCTCATGAAATGACAATCCAATCCAGTGTCATCCATTACGTACATAGTTGGAAGGTTTTGGCTGGCCTTAATCTGTCATGGGCTGTCGCGTCACAATTTTAATTATTAGCTTAGGGCACTTGCTAGAAGCTGTAAACAAGTAACTGCATATTATGTTTCTTATTATTCACATACTAATAGGTATATTATGAGCTGCTTCCATTAAGAGCTCTGTAGTAATTGGTTTGAGACTAAGAAATTTAACTAATATCTTTCGTTTCTTCCGGAACACCAAGCCTTATCACACTGTGGCATTTAGAAGCCTTAAGATGTAACAAAGCCAGAAAATTGCCTAATCATGTTCTGGAACCAGCTTTCTCTTTTCTATAATCTATGTAAGAGTGAAAAAGCAAAGATAAATTATAATGATACATTTCATAAATCATATTTTAAAGGTGGTATTATTTTTTTTTTTAATTTCTCATAGACTCGTAATCTCTACAGGTCAAAATGATAGATATCCATTGCCAAATATAAACAGGTTTTACACATTATGCATAGTTTTAAAATATTTTTTTATAAAAATAAAATCGAAAAATTGGATTTAAGAAACAGCAGCCATTTTATCCCTTATTGTAATAATTTTTCTAACCCATTCCTTAATAGTCATTAATTGACACATACCTTACTAAAATACCTACAACATATTTTTACTATTAAAATCAGAATGGTGTCTACATTAATTAAACATTTTTAACTATAAAACTTTTTTATTAAAGCTAACTATAATCTTCATTGCTTTTTATAAACATTAATTATGCATTTATCTAAGAATAAAGCCGTAACAATCCCATAAAAAAAAAGCTCTAAGTGACGCTCGGTTTACTAAAACGATTATTATGTCATAAAATTAAATTTGTTATAAAATGTATTAATGCTGTAAGAGGCCTACTTTTTGAAGATATAACTTTTATATTGTAGGTTCCTTTTATACTTTTAAATACATTAAAGGGATATTACAAGGGAAAAATATTCTTTACCGTGTCTAAATGATATTTTTATGTTTAGGTATTAAAAGATATTAAAGTTTTATGTCCTTTAATAGATGAAAGTAAACATATTAGATTGTATGTATGTTATAAGTTTTATAAAGTTGGTTTACCATCCTATTTCATTTAAAATTGTTAACATTGAACCAACATTATATTATTTAGTATACTAAACAAGGAATTTGTGTAAAGAACAAAACAATCTTAATAAAATGAATTATAAAATTTTTACCTATCAAACAAGTACATAAACTTGACTTTAATAAAATAAAAATACCACATTGTGTGTGGTATTTTGTGGCATATAGCTTCCTCGCGTAATAACCCTAGACGCATGGTAGCATGAGTATAATAAGATATATTATATAATAATTGCCTACAAAAACCAAATTTGTATTATAAATCCATTTATGTATTTTGGTTGTGTGAGTCATAAATATATTATTAAAAGAAAATAGCAATACATCCCGTAGAAAAACGCTTTGACATTTGGTTTTTACTAGCTACGTCATTAATCAGTGCGTGCGTTAGGTTGGGTGACCCTAACATATGGTGGGATATTTGTTGATGGTGCAAAGTCATAGTATATATTTACAACTAATGAATTTCAAATTAATATTAGCATTTCCATTTATTGTAAAAATAAATTGTTGAAAAACAGGACATTAGTCTTTTAGACCAGGACACAGCGTGCAAAAAAGTGTCTGACTAACATCAAGATAGAATTTTGTGTATAACTAAATCTTTTGGTGCCTTTTAAGAATATGTGGTCAGCTAAGTTTATCTGCGAGACATAGCTTGGCAATAGGCATTTGAAAAAAAAATCCGTTGGAGAGCGGCCATGTCCCGCTCTTTTTGGTGGACATTATGATTTTCATGATCTGAGTACGAAATTAGTTAGTAGACCAAAAATCAACTCGATGTTAGTTAGTCTCTTAATAGGTGACCTCTTTGATTTTGAGTAATATTTGACTAACTAACCTATCAAGTGACAAACTACCATCAACATGATTATTGTTTTACTAACTAAGTTCGTACATAGGACTTTGAAAGTCACATTTTTCACCAAAAATAGCGGGACATGGCCGCTCTCCACCGGTTTTTCAATGTCTATTATCAAGCTATGTCCAAAAGAGGAACTTAGCCGACTACATATCCTTAAAAGGCAGCAGAAGATTTACTTATACACATGATTCTAGCTACTTTTTTTTAACGCTATCTCCTCGAATAGTTTATTTGTTAAAATTCCGACATAAAAATATCGAATAAAATAGTCCAACTTATTTCTTATAATATAATGTAAACAAGGGATTTATGAAAATGTAGTTATTAAGTAGAATAAATTGCTTCGTTTAATAAAATAATATCGGATGTTTCAAAAGGATCAATTATTTTCTTACGTTTTACAAATAAGCGGTTCTTTTTTATTCAATATCCACTGCGGTTTCATACATCATTATGCAATAGCATTTGTTTATATTGACAACGAGGAAATAATAATACTGTTGATGTTACAGTAAACAGTAAATTGTTAGAGTATTGTGTCTGGAATAATGATACAGGTCTTTAAGTAGGCAGTGTATATTTTAAAAACCCACGCTCTTCAAAGGAACTTTCTCAAATGCCTTTGTCTGCTGTTATATTTGAAGTCGTTTTGTATACGGCTTCAAATCATTCTGGAGACTTTTTAAATAAGACTGTTTTTATAAGATGTAAAATAAAATTCCTTATGTTTGTTTTTGTTATCAATTAAATGTAAAGTATATAGCTGTAATTAAATATTATTAATATTTTATTTTTGAACAATTTATACAAGTTAAACGACTGAAAACAATACATTTTAAGTAGATATAAATTAAAGCCAGGATTACACGCTACGATAAATCGCAACGATTTGATTGTAACAATTTATTGTTATAAATATATCGAAAGTGTGAGTACTGATTACACGCTGCGATAAATCGTAACGATTTGATCGTAACAATTTATTGGTATAAATAAATCGAAAGTGTGAGTACTGATTACACGCTGCGATAAATCGTAACGATTTGATCGTAACAATTTATTGGTATAAATAAATCGAAAGTGTGAGTACTGATTACACGCTGCGATAAATCGTAACGATTTGATCGTAACAATTTATTG
>KZ651533.1:335207-346357 GCA_001010745.2 Gerris buenoi
GATTTTCACAAAAAACTCGATACAAACAGTTACTTTTATTAAATAAACATCAAATTAGTTATGTTAAATGTAAACAAACTCGCTAATCGTGTGTAAAGTTGATAATTCTTCTTCTTTACGTCACTAGAGTGGAAAAAAAGAGGAATTGTTCAAAACTATGAGACGCGCATGCGCAATTAATACAGGTGTGTAAAGAATCACTTTCTACGAATCTAAACAGAGATACAATGTTTATATTACGAATCAATTGTAGATAAAATAGTTTACCAATTTGTGTATATTATTATTATTATATTACATTTTGTGCAAAAGTGGTAATTTTTTAGGAGAACAGAAAAACAAACTAAGATTTCTTCAATTTGACATAAATAGAAGGATATTTTTTATAATCAATATGAAAACCAGGCAATATACAGTTTACCCAAGGCCCTTTTAAGCAGTAGTATTTGCAAAAATAATGCACCCCAATTTACCCTAAACTTTTTATTAAAACGTCACCGTTGCTCAAGAGTGTACATCTCACTTAGGACATAAATTTAGACTATATTAAGTAAGTGTTACATTACTATCTTTACTATTGAGTTAAAAATGACTTAAATGCAAGTATGCCGTTGTAATTAAATGAGAAATAGCTAAGCACGTATAAGCTAAGCAATACTTTTTAGCTCTTTATCGGTTAAAAGTAGCAATATCAAAACGGACGTTGTAGCATTGGATAGAACGTACTTTTTTGTATTTATTCATGCGTCTAACTCAAATTTACAAAAATTTGCACTTCTCTAGAACGGTGAATATGTTATAATTTGTGCATATAGACACCTTTATGCCAAATATAATTTCCTATTTCCACTCCTTATATTATTGGACGAATGGTCACTTAAGGTTTGGATCTTCTTCAATTCCCAGAAGGTACGCTTATTTTTAAGCAATATTAAATTTGCACAATTTTAATATTAAGTTTCGACAAACCATCAAAATTTCTGATAAACCGGATGAATACTTTTAAAAATATATTTATCAATAAAAATGAACCGTAAACAATCACACTCTAATGTCTGAAACAGATTTATGTCCAGGAATTTTTGATATCATGGACAAGCAAATAATTCGTCCTCCAAAATGATAACAATACTTCCTTTACCTTTTATATGCTCGGAAGCAAAATATAATGTCTCTCTTCCCTATAAATGTTTTTAATTAACTGATGTCAAAAACACATAGCTTCCTTGAGTACTATTATTGGACGAATTCATCTGTGCTCACTGTTTCGCATTTTCGATTCCCAGGTTGAAATAAATGTGGAAGCCTACAGGTGGGCTACTTTTGACAAATCCTCACTGGATTTGTGGAAAAATTTCTTCAAACTTAAATGGTTTTTAAGATACCGTCAGACTAACAGACAGACTCGAGACCAAACATCTTTCGTGGTGTCTGAAATGGATTATTTTCATGAATTTTTAAATTCGGGGTTAAAAAAAGTAGTTCTTCAGAATGATCACAATGCTTCCGTTAAGATGTTTTCCGTTATAAGGCACACAGTTATTATTGGTACTTATTGATTGTTTGTGGTTTTTAATACTCTTTGAAGATTTAAATGTTAGTAGAAAAAATTGTATTATGCTGATTGCAAATCTAGGATGGGTACATATTTATAAAAATAATTCATGAAGGAAGATAAAGGATATAATATTTGTTTGGTTGTCAGTTATTCAAGTTAGCCTCATAGGATTTAAGGAAGATAGTCTGCCAATTTGTGTGGTACACAGCTTCCTTCTGGCCTATTATTGGCGACAAATGATCTTATGACATATTTCGATCTCATTTAAAGGACAGTGTATCAAGCCTCTTTACTCTTTTAGTCGATGTGATATCAAGAGTTTGAAACATGTCTCATCTCTCTGGGATACGAACTCACTAGATATGTCGGTATTTAGACCTAAGTGTGAGGCTAGTTGGGAGTTTGCTATAACCATTTGTCTCATGAGTTTGCCAGTCTNTACCAACCATCCCAATCCTCTTTTCATTCCAAACTTACCAACCATCCCAAACCTCTTTTCATTCCAAACTTACCAACCATCCCAATCCTCTTTTCATTCCAAACTTACCAACCATCCCAATCCTCTTTTCATTCCGAACTTACCAACCATCCCAATCCTCTTTTCATTCCAAACTTACCAACCATCTCAATCCTCTTTTCATTCCAAACTCACCAACCATCCCAATCATCTTTTCATTCCAAACTTAACAAAAGGTTCTTGTCTTCAACATATCTTTTCCAATAGAATAGAATCTTTTCTCTCAACATATTCCTGGATATCCTAGAGTTCAAACATGTAATAGAACATAATTAAATAATAAATAATTTTGATCTAATATCTAAGATGAAAAAATTTATAAATGCTAATATTCAAATGAAAACGACCCAGATTTTATAACTTCTTCCTTTACTGAAATATGATGATTCTCATATTCAATTGATGTAATCCCTGATGTAACAAACTAAACTGCATGTACAAAAACTCGCATATTTGATTCAAACTAACCTAAAACAACAAATCAATATTTTAAAATATAAAAACAAATTATCAATATAACTTGTATTGTCGGGCCTCTTTAAAACCTTCCGGTGTATAATTGCCTTTTTTAATATATNTATTAAAAAACAAATACACATCATAAACAAATATACGTAAATACATATTTCATTTACATCTCATAAAACGAACAAAAGCAAAGAGTTGTAAACGTTTCACTATCATACAAAGAAATCAAGTAGCCCAGCCCTTTAATTACCGTTATACAATACAATTCCAGACTATTTCCAATACTTGATATATGAGCATAAGGAACTTATCTCGAAGCACAAGCAGAAAAATAAACTCTTTGAAACGGCAGCAACTTTGTTAAGCCATTAGCTTCGTATGACACAAACAGGAAATCATTCGACCGCTCATGTAAACATAATTCTTTCGACCACACCCGCCTTAAACGATTCAGTCCTACGAAGTTTTTATTATAGTTTGAAAACAAACGACGTATTATGAACCTATATGGGCGTAAAAATCTTGGAACACACTTCTCAAACTAGAGAACCGGTTTATCGCTCTATCAACGTTCCGCACGAATCATTTTTGCACTTTTTTTTTTAAAAGTAATTTTTTTTTTTTTTAAAAAAAAGTTTGACTTAATTAAAAATTAATATGTTATTTTTCACCCTGGTTTTCAAAACTCGAATATTCTATTAAGTTAAATTAAAGATCGTGTATCTTTTAGTTCATTAATAAAACGGTTACTTCTTTTTTTTTACGATGTAGCACCTTCTTACTCGTTTAACCCGTTCTATACCTGTTGATTATTGAACTTTGATAACAAACACAGCATGGTATAGAGTCTGTATTCTTAAGTTACTTTATCTTAGAGTTAGTGAGCGGTTAAATTAAATGTGATTTATATGAATCCTTAGAGTAGATTCCTCGGGGGCTACTTCGTGATTAGAAGCAGCCTTACCCAGCACATCCTTTGAAATATAATACTTTTGAAGTGGAGTTTACAGTACGCAAGAACCCAATAGCTGGCCTCTTGCCTCTACACAACCAGGTAGACTGAATTCTGTCGAAACACAAAACAAGACTAGCAAACTACTTCGAGAGTTCTTCTTATTAGAATAAATAGGCTGTAAAATGATGAACGAGTCTGGCAAATAGCCAATTAACAACTTGCAACATTCCCATAATAACAAGTTTGATAAATGTAACACCTAGTCAATGCCTTGTTCTTACCGAACCACGCTTATACTCGTTCTATCTTATATAGTATCAACTAACTACTTAATAGAATAAAAATAACTGGGGAATTAATATGACTGCGTTAATCAAAAATAACCATTAAGAAAGGTGGGTACATTTTCTTAAATACATTACGTATGAAAGAAAAAAAGTAAGTGTTGAAATTCATTATTTATATTAATGTTTGTACCAGCTCACTCCTAGGCTTACCTAACCAAGAAGGATTAATATAGATATGAATTATAATTGGACAGCATATAATAGATATTTTACAGACATTGTATTTTAATTATTTCATATTATAAAGGTATACTTGAGTACACCTTTACATAACTGAAACGCTCTTTAAAGATCCACAAAATGTTGGAAAAACAACTAATTAAAGTTTTTGAAGTGAAACTTCTTTGGCGGCGGTAGAGTGAATTTTTTCATATAGGGTCATCGTGTAACGAAGTTTGCGATTCGAGGATCGTCCAAGTGTAACATTTTTACAGATTAATTGTATTATATCTATTTAAAGACCAGCAAATTAAAACAAACATTTATTTTTATTGGAATAAATGTGGTTGCCTTAGCATAGTAGGTATTATTATTTTTTTTTTTTTTTCAATTAAATTTCCCATAACCATTTTTGTTAATCTTGAAATAATAAATTCGTCAAAAAATTAAAGTGAGCAATGCATTCTAGAACTCAAGTTTCACTTCTAATGCGTGAGAGCCTCACTCATATATTTTTTTTTTATTATAATAATTTTGTTTTTTATTTTTCATTTACATCCTGATCAAGACATCATTAGATTATTACAGAACGAGGAATACAGCCACTTTACTCATATATTTGATGTGAAACATGAATCACCTCTCTGGGATTCCAACTTACCAGATTTGTGGGAGTTTATACCCAGGTTTCATTAATTATTATTATTTGTAATAGTAATAATATTCATTAAAACCTATTTAAGGTTTACAAATCATAACAGTTGTTAACCCATTATGAAACAATAGTTATTTATGCACCTAGGGAGTAAAGTAAGCAATTATTCCCTGAGCAAATAAGTTGGTTCTATAGGCGAAGCCGAAGAAACCATGGTCCCTAAATCCCAAGGCGAAGGGAATTATACTTTTTAATTTTAAACGCTAATTAGCTCCTGTGGCGTTGCCGAGGGGAATAGTTATCGCGAGGGGAATTAATAGCACTTACATCCCGTACCTCGGGATACAATACAACACAATATTTTATCTCCAGTAGGGAGAAAATACATAAACATGCATACGTTATATTAATAATAAACAAATCAGCTTTACTATTAGTTATCGCGAGGGGAATTAATAGCACTTACATCCCGTACCTCGGGATACAATACAACACAATATTTTTTTTTGAGACGAAACATTTTTTATTAAAAAACAAATACACATCATAAACAAATATACGTAAATACATATTTCATTTACATCTCATAAAACGAACAAAAGCAAAGAGTTGTAAACGTTTCACTATCATACAAAGAAATCAAGTAGCCCAGCCCTTTAATTACCGTTATACAATACAATTCCAGACTATTTCCAATACTTGATATATGAGCATAAGGAACTTATCTCGAAGCACAAGCAGAAAAATAAACTCTTTGAAACGGCAGCAACTTTGTTAAGCCATTAGCTTCGTATGACACAAACAGGAAATCATTCGACCGCTCATGTAAACATAATTCTTTCGACCACACCCGCCTTAAACGATTCAGTCCTACGAAGTTTTTATTATAGTTTGAAAACAAACGACGTATTATGAACCTATATGGGCGTAAAAATCTTGGAACACACTTCTCAAACTAGAGAACCGGTTTATCGATCTATCAACGTTCCGCACGAATCATTTTTGCACTTTTTTTTTAAAAGTAATTTTTTTTTTTTTTTTTTTTTTTTTTTTTTTTTTTTTTTTTTTTTTTTTNCCTTATGTCTCAGATAGGTATGTCCTTATGTCTCAGATAGGTATGTCCTTATGTCTCAGATAGGTATGTCCTTATGTCTCAGATAGGTATGTCCTTATGTCTCAGATAGGTATGTCCTTATGTCTCAGATAGGTATGTCCTTATGTCTCAGATAGGTATGTCCTTATGTCTCAGATAGGTATGTCCTTATGTCTCAGATAGGTATGTCCTTATGTCTCAGATAGGTATGTCCTTATGTCTCAGATAGGTATGATCCATATTTTTTTCAAAATGCTGTATTTAAATCAGAAATTATCCTCAGTGGTTCAGGTTGTTGCATTTAAATAAGCAATTGTTGAAGTTACTGTATGAATTTACGAATCAGTAACTGTTTTAAGTTCTTGTATTTAAATCAGTAATTGTTCAGGTTACTTTACAAGTATATTTTCATTAAGAATTCATTGAATACATAAGCAACTCATTGACCCTTGTAATGAATACATAATTAGTTGGTGCTGTTTTACATTAAGAATAATTTGATTAATTATTAATTTAATTGTAATTGCAATTTAAACTTCATCTCACTACGTCAATTAATATTATCATTGTTTATTTTTTGTAAAAAAAAAAAAAAAGTTTAAAATCTTCTTCATACGTGAAGTTATAGCAGTAAAATTGTTCACAAAATAAATCCCAAGAAATAAATTAATGCATATATATTAATTCACAATCTAGGTTGCATATCAATCCCGTAATAATATGCCAAGAAAGAGAGAAAAAAATCAAACATACGATTTCTTTACGATATGGAAGCGTTGTTTTCATACCCCTATATAATATAATGAGAAATATCACATTATAATATTATACGATATCATGTTTTTATGACAAGATACCAATGTGATAACCTTTGCATCACGGAAGGAGTTATCTCGTTAACTACTCGAGTTAACTGTAACTATAACCATTAAATATTCTTTTGATTAATCTTTTAATTAGATGTTTAACTACAATGTACGTCAATGAGAGGAATTTTATTTTATATTTAATTTATTATATTCGTAGAGATACAATAATTAGAAAAGTGTAATGAATTAAAAAAAGTTAATCTTGTCGGATGGCTTCTACGACTGGGGTGGTCATGGTCATAGCATTATTACGTTTTCAGATCGCGTCTTAAATTGTGAAGTTCGACGTTTCGCTTCCATTCCTGAAAGCATCTTGGGTGTTAAATATTCCTAATATGTGATTTCCTACGTAATGTGTTATACCTGTGGGTTACCTCGAAGAAAATGCTGAAAAGACCTGTTGAGATATAAGCTGCAATATAATAGTTATTCCCGAAAACAAAAATATAAAAAATAAAATATATTCACGGCTTAAGAGTTCACCACATACTTTGTGACTGTCCACGACTCGACTCGGACAACAACATTAAGTATGTTTTTAAACATTTTAATTAAATAAATACGTTCACAAGTCCATCTACAAAAATTTTAATTCCGCAAAGCATTACCAGTACCACGCGGAAGTTGTAAGCAACAAGAATCGCACTCTCGTATCCGATCTACATATTTTACTAAATAACACTCTATGAGTTTACTTACAACTACCGCTTCGCTTAGGCACTGATGATGACTTAATAGTAGGTTGAAAGCTCTTTAGATGGTCCATCTCCTTAATGAACTCCACTAGCGGAAATTTTCATCTTTGCAAACTTCACTGGCACAAATGCTTTTTGATTCCTAAGATTCCATCGAAGAGCATTATTTTTAACGTTAAATTAGTTAATAAAACAAAGCCTTCTTATTTAAAAATTAATTCTCTTTTCATTCCAAACTTACCAACCATCCCAATCCTCTTTTCATTCCAAACTTACCAACCATCCCAAGCCTCTTTTCATTCCAAACTTACCAACCATCCCAATCCTCTTTTCATTCCAAACTTACCAACCATCCCAATCCTNAAGAATAATTTGATTAATTATTAATTTAATTGTAATTGCAATTTAAACTTCATCTCACTACGTCAATTAATATTATCATTGTTTATTTTTTGAAAAAAAAAAAAAGTTTAAAATCTTCTTCATACGTGAAGTTATAGCAGTAAAATTGTTCACAAAATAAATCCCAAGAAATAAATTAATGCACATACATTTTATAGTACTAAACTTTTGTTTCCATGTAGCTAAAAGTACCCGTAGTTGTTTTCCCTTGTTTGTACGATTTCCGAAATAAAGGGTCTCTCGGGTATGTTACACTGTTAGAAGGTATTAATTATTATTTTTAGTTGGATTCCTTCCAGATAGTAAAAGGTAGAGTTGGCCCAAATATCTCTTTTTTTTCAGAGCACACAACATAGGTTTTGTGCCAGAGGTAAAACCCCTCGATATATTACGAAGAAGGAAAAAAACACTATTGTAGATATGGCTGGACTTAAAAATAAAAATTAATTTTAATAAAAAATACATTTTTTCTTGCTTTACTTATACTTTGTGTTAAATATTATATGTTTTAATAAAAACATTACTTTTTTTAAGCCAAACTTTCTATTTTATACTTTATTTGCCAAAACAATATTTAGATATATTATGGTTATTATGTTTTTATCAAATAATTTGATAATTTATTAATCCCTCTGTAAAAAAACAACTACAAATAAAAAGAATAACCTTTGTATTTATGTATTTATGTTATGACAATTTTTGCTATGCTGTGCCATAGTCATATTTATACTATGGCAGTCTTTACTCTGCTCTATCCTAACTTATCGACTTATGTGTCCTTGCCATAAATATTTTGTTATGGCAGTCTTTACTTTTTTGTACTTTTGTGTATATTTCCCCATAGACTTATTATTTATATATCATAACTAGGGAATCCAATCCCGGGATCCCGAATCCCGGGATCCCGAGCCGATTTACCCCTACGACAATCCCGGGATTGTAAAGTAACAATCCCGGGATTTTGGGATTTGTAAATTTTAACGTTTTAAGGTTATTTTGACTGATACAATCACTATTGTTCTGTATTCTGAAGGGAATAATTTATTTTCTAAATAGATAACATTATTTATTTTATTTTATAAGTAGTGAACTAAATAAACAATAAAACAAATGAATTGAATAAACAAAAATATTAATCAGGTAGTCGAATGCACTTAGCGTAGTAGGAGTAGACAGACTTCTGTGATTTGTTGACTGCGCGGTGTGGACTGAAGCAGGCATTAAGAGAGAGGGAAGTATTTATCTAGCTCCAGCTACACTTACATAACTTTTATATCAAGAAATTGAAAAAAGTATTAAAAGTCTGTAAAAACTGTTGGAAAAAGTATGAGCCTGGAGCACAGACGAAAACTGACTTTTCTAAGTACCATAAGAAAAGAAATGGCTCAATTTTGTTGTTTTGTAAATTCAAATAATTTTAAAACCTAAACAGCACATTTTTATGAACATGTCGAGTATGCAGAGTTTTGTTTGTTGCTAAAACGTATTACGGGATGATTAGTTGTTTTTATTTGGTACACATCTTTTACTTAGTGTATTAATTATTAATTATTTTATTATATAATGTATTTAATTTTTAAAAATGAAATTGAATTTATTTGTACAAATGCAACTGTTTAAATGTACAACTTACTGCCTAAAACCACTGTGTGGCTTGTTTCTTAATTTACGAACCTACTACCTACCACATTGACGTAAAATGTTATTGCTCCTTTAGTGTGATTAATGTTTATCAATTTAAAAAAAAAGAAGCTATATTCTATATGACGAAAAAAAAAGCTACATAAATATGGTTTATTTTGTTATAATAATAATTAAATAAATAATAATACATCATAATTAGGCTTTTTATAAGTCTAGTTGGAATTTGGCCAATCCCGGGATTGGTCCCGGGATCCCGGGATTCGTTTTTGTGGTCCCGAAATCCCGGGATCGATAATTTCGTCCGGGATTGGATTCCCTAATCATAACTTGCTGAACCCTTATACCACAAACATTTTTATATTGTAACAGTCTTTACTCTGTTCTATCATAGCCCATTGACTCTGCTATGTCCTTACCTTAGAAATGTTAATCCAATCTTTACTATGATGTATACATTCCTTAGTTAATGATCAATTTTGTTATTCTTTGACAATCAACTGATTTAACACTTGGATCTTTAAATTTTATTCTTTATGAATAATTTAACCTATCATAATGTCTGTCCTATAATAATGTGTGCCCCAGGAGAATATTGTATATTCTCGAATGGAAGTTTCAATAGAAACAACAATGAAAAGAGAATAGAGTGAGTCCCTAATTGCTTCCCTGGGGAACACCGAATTTTTTTAGAATCTGCTTTTTTCTTCTAGGTGATCTGTCTGCCATAATCGATCGTATTCATATTATAAATAACTACTTTTTGATATTACTAAATAAATAAAATGGTATTTTTTCTGAAAGTATTTTCACATTATATACCTAGTTCGCTATAAATTTGTAAAGACAATCTTGTACTTTTTTATGTTTCAACAAGAAGATTGTAACCCCGAAGTCCTTGGTAGCTCATGAAAGTTTAATCCATCTTCAAACTTTCATGAAACATTTATGACACATGAAAGTTTCATGGTCACGAAAAAAATTAATAAATATTTCAGGAAAATATTGAATTCTTTTATAAATCAAGATAAAATATTTATCTTTTTTGTCATGTAATATTGAGGAATCGGAAGACTTCACTTATGTTTAGTATCCTCTTGTCAACTTAATTTAATTTACAAATTTTTCAAAATACTTTTAGTTTTCTTTTATGATGTAATGGTCTGAAAAACAATATTAAAAAGTATTATTATTTCATTGTGTTTAAGTTTGTCTTATTTATGTATCTTTTATATTACAATTCTATCTTTCACCTATAATTATATAATACGTGGAGAAAGTATAGTGATAAAAAAAAAGAGATAAATCCTGTCAAAACTATCTTTTGTATTATCTAAAATAAATTTTTGAATTATCTAAAATAATTATTTTTTGTAGTATTTAAATGAAGTTATCTTTTGTGAATGAAATTCTGTCTGTCTCTCTGTAAGGTTCCGATGATTTTGAATCAAAAGAGATAAAAACACAAAACTTTGCAATATTGAAGATCATTTTTGACGAGCCCACAGGAATAATATAGTGAACTCAAAATTAACAGCCGTTCAAATATAAAATAGCCGATAATTCATGTCAATCAATTTTTGGAACGAAGTTCCTTATGGCACGTTCGGAGCTTGGGAGTGAATCCGAAAAAACCGACCAAAATCACCGTCACAAAATAACCGTCATGAAATCACCGTCACGCGAAATCCGTCATGAAATATCTACCGATGACGATAACTTGAGTAAAAGTTCACCGAGTTAGTTGAAATTTGGTACACATGTTCATTATACCAATGCCCAGGCTGAGTT
>KZ651533.1:385209-401827 GCA_001010745.2 Gerris buenoi
AAGAGATAAACATTAAATGACAGCAAAACAGGAAATATATCGATTATATTATTTCAAATATATCGATGGCACGGTTTAAGAAAAATTAAAAACGTAGTATATAAAAAGTTCTTTTTATCTTGCAATTATTTTAAAATAAATTTCAAGCATTTAATTAGGGAAAATTGTTATTAAGTTTTTTATATATTTTTATTAATACAAACTTTATTTCACTATTTAAATAAAGAATAGGAGAGGAAATTTTGTAATTTAAATTTACACGATACAAATACAGGAATTGAAAAAAAAAAATAATAATAATAAAAAATAAAACTTAGAGAAAAAGAATGTGTTGCATACACATGGCACGTGGCTGTATTATTTACATTTGCAAGGATACTTACGAAGGAAACAAAATAAAAAGGACGAGAAAGTGTCTGCATCTACCTGTTAAATATTCTCATATCTTTTTAAAAATAAGTGTGAAGGTTTGAGTTGTTTTTACTTGAAAAATATAGCATAAAAACTTGGAAATACACCTCGTGTTATGGTCCTTCGCGTGATAAAGTAACATCCATCGTAAGAAAAGAAAAAAAATCAACGTAAAGATGTAAAAAAACAATCTTGCAGCTCAACCAACATATTATTCATATTATAAAAAAAAAATGAAATACAATATCTCAGAAATTTCAACCTTCCATATATTTTATTTTCAATTAGTTTGTTTATTTTTTTCTAACTAAATGCTTTCTTTTTTTCCCCCTCCCACTCTCTAGTTCTCTCCGACCTTTGAAAGCTCGCCAAGTTAGCGATAAACATTTTCAAAACAAGATTGTAGTTTTCTCATTTTCAACAAGTATTGGGTAAATATAAAGCTCTGTAAAAAGTTATATATCACTATAAATTTTATTTAATTTTTTTATAGCTTCCTTTACATGTAAGTTTTATTTGAAACAAAAAAAAATGTTTTAACTCTACATTATTCTATATGTCTGAATTTGAATTATTTATATAATTTGATTTAGATTTGAAATATTCAATGAACTTGAATTTAATTTCTCGTGATATTTAATTTCAATTTTCAAATCAATTTAAATTAAATTGATGCTTCGTGTTTTATTGCGTAATATAAACTCTCTAATTAGAATTTTAGCGTTTTTGCAGTCCTGTACTAACTATCCTCAACAATAACTTAACCATGAATAAAGGGCCAAGTTCCACCCAAAAAAGTCAGGCTATTAAAGTAGAGATATCTACATTGTGGTCAAGTCTGCTCTTTATTTAGTCCATAACCTCACTTCACGCCTCATTCATCAGCAACACTGCTCTTTTTGGTGTTTCTGAATCAAGAAGACTTGACCGATTGCGGCCATATCTCTCTGTGTGTAAAATTTTTTAAGTTCAGAAGGTTAAAATTAATATGAGACCAACTCTACACAACGTTTAATATAATATCCATATTTTTTTTTTTAAATCGGATGTAATTTCAAAGAGCAGGTAAGTGTAAATAATGTTTGTGCGCATGTGGAAGAAAAAACAAATAGGTGCAATAGGCTATAACTTATGTGGTACTAATTTTTAGCTAATTATGGCCTATACCGTCCAAATTTCGCCAATATTCGACATGTTCTTTTGGCTGTTGGAATGAGATCTTGGTTAAAAAACCACACACGGTACTCGAACGGATTTCTGTCTTGGAATTTTTGAAATTGGATACGTAAACACTTTTGGTTTCTTCGGAACCATCACATAGCTTCCGTTACCTTCGGTACGCTCGATAGCAAAAATAAATTACCATTTTTTTATTTTTATTATGTTTCATTTCCATCGTGATTATTTTTCTTATTAATATGTTTTGCTCAAGGGCACAGCTTTATTGGCATTCCTCAGGATGAAAGGTTTGTTGGCCTTTCACATAATACTATTCCGTGCTAAAAAATAAAAATAAAAAGAAGTCGAAATCAATTTTNTAATGCAAATAGAAGCGTTGTTGTCTTTTCGGTTTTCAAAGAGAGTCCTTTTTTGGACCACCAACTACATTTTCAGATTCTAGTTTGAACAAACGTCAAAATCACTTATATAATTTTTCCCGCCTTTGGTCCTCACCTAAATCTTTTTTTGGGAGGAATTAAATATATATATATATATATTTGTAGATATGATATTGAGTTGTTGTGATTAATGATATCGTTAAGTTATTTTATATAGGCTTGCCTTTGGAATGTATTATTTTCGTTTGAATATTTCTCAATCATTTTTATTTAGTTTTAAAAGGGTGAAAGTAAGACAGAATTTTTATAAATGATTTGACTTCCGGTTTTAAGCGTCATAAATCAATATATATATGTATATATAAATATAAATGATAGGATATTTGAATTATTTACGTTATATATATTATGTATACATACTTTTCTTGTCTACAAATATGCATCTTTCTATTCTTTAGACCCTTTAAAACATTTTAATGTTAAAGATGAAATGAATCTATGTCTGAAAATACTATGTCAATATCTATGTTTTATGATCAATATTATAGATCGATCTGCAAGAGAAAACTAAAAACCTTTCTCACGTGCATAATTTTATTATAAATATGTAGATCCTTTGGGCCATATTTGTGTGCCATTATCTTGGATACTAAATTTTCCTAAGATTGCAAATTGTAATATAAATATAGTTTCATTCATTTCAAAATATGGTATTGAGGAAAAAGAATAGCACAATTTTTTTTTTTTGTCCTAGGGGAGTTGGCGCAAACATCAAAATGTTTATATTTTGACCGTGTATGGGGCTGTTTGATGTTTGCGTAATCATAATGTTAACGCAGAATGTTTGATCGTATATAGGAGCCTTAAGATTATCATTCTCACTTTGGCAGCAAGAAATCCGGGTTTTATCACAAGCTTCCCCAAGCTCGGTGGGGTTTGATCCAGCATCATCTTATAAATCGGTAAATACTTAAGTTAATCGGCTTCAATCCGGTTGCTGATGTCCTTATAAGGTTCATTCAGCTGATGAAGTGACGTGCCAACCCCATGTTGTTTATTACATATATGCATATAATTGTATAACCAGCCTTCAATGGGCTGTTGCGCCAAGGTTCTTAGAATCTAAAATTCTTAAATTCTTATTTATAAGGGCCTAATTTGTCAATAAAAATCCTCGGAACCGTTTTCAATAAATAATTAATTCAGTTTTTGGGGGATAGAGATAGTGCTCCAAATATAAAGCTACCATTAATTTCTTGATTTCACCTCGGGGTATGATTTGTATGACCATGTATATTAAATTTCATTGAAATTGGTACTGTAATTTAATTCTGTACAGACTATCTGACAAAAATCTTTTTTCCGTGGTAGGCTGTGAAATAGTAACTTTAGAGCCTAGAAAACAAAGCTAAAATCAATTTTTTCGTTACGTGGGGACTTAAAAAATCTTTTCATTACTCCTGGGAGTAAAGAAAAAATTATTTACGTCCTAGGACGCAAAAAATTTTTATTGTACTACAAGAACTTGTCAAAACTTCCGTAGGAGCGCTGATTTCTTACTAATTTCTTACTCTTAGTAAGATTGAATTCCGCTAGATGTCAATACGTTTTATTTATCTTTTCTTATAGTGTAACCTCTTTTTAAGGTTTATTTTTTTAAAAATCTTAAGTTTGAACTAATATTTGTTATTATTATATCGATTATTGATTAATATTTAATGTTTTTTCATTGTCTGCTACCTCGGAAAAAATAGCATATGCTACACGACTGTGAAGTGTTTTTTCTTTACCTTGGCAATATTTCCTGTCTCGCTTCGCTCGACAGTAAATTTAATTGCCGCGGTAAAGAAAAAACTCACTTCACAGCCTAGTAACATAATATACTATTTGGGACTTCGTGGGTCGTGAAGAGCAAATCCATCAAATCGATTTTTTTTTTTTTTCGCCATTACATTACTTTCTCTGCGTTATAATAAAAGAAATGTATGCAACATCATTAGCTGTTCATACAATATGAACTACCTGAAGTACCCTGCATTGCCCTGGAGATGGGGTGGTTTTTTGAAGGATTTATTTTGGGACAAATCCAAACACTTCTACTGTGACTTTTTGTATGATCTCCATCGTTTGTTACTTAGATTTAGTGCAATTTTTGCACATTTATTACACATTCTGTAGTAATGATCAAATTGCAACTAGGTGTGCCAATTTGCCTGCCAAATTTCAACTGCTGTCCAATAAGTCTATCAAAAAAATATTGTCAAACAAGTGGGACATCTAGTCCCAACTAAGTTATAACTGATGGGATATACGACGAAATAGGTCCAAATTTCAAAGATGTCGCAAAATCAGTTACTGCAGGTTCCATCCGTTATTATGTGCCTTGCCCTTCAGCCACAATGGACATCAAAAGAGAGGTCTTCTACACTTCTACCTTCTTTAAACCAAGTGCTCAATGAGCAATTATATCAAGGTTGGAATATAAATGTCAATTTTGTAAAATATTTAACAAACAGACACTCATCAATTATCTTGGTCCGTAGGCTTCCGCGGGTAGATTCGTCATAAACAGCTTGGGTTTCCGGTGAAATCCGCGTCACGAAGGGGTTGAAATCCGACGTTTCGCTTCCACTACTGGAAGCATCTTCAGGGGTGTGGTACGTCGTGGTGTTGACTCGAAGCAAACACAAGATGTACTACTCATCTTGTGATTGCTTCGAGTCGACACCACGATGCACCACACCCCTGAAGATGCTTCCAGTAGTGGAAGCGAAACGTTGGACTTCAACCCCTTCTTGACGCGGATTTCACCGGAAATCCAAGCTGTTTATGACTCATATATTATATTATTAATTATGCATACATCAATATACTTATATTCTATTGCAACAAGAAAGCGAGGAAATATACTTAATAATATATTATCTATTTTATACATTATATCTAAGTACATTCAACTGGGGAAAAAAATTAAAAACTCAATCCTGGAGTAAATAATAAAACAAGTTCTCTCTATAACTAAAATTTAAATTTACAACTAATTATACCAGAAAAACAAACAAGTATTTTAAATTCATCTTAAATTTATCATTTATATTTTCTGTTAAATGTTTAAAACACTTTTAAAATTCATGTATCATGAATATTCAATATTTTTTAGTAATGTGCTGTCGTAACTGTTTGTTATGTAAATAAATTCAAGAAACTTTCTTTCATTTGAATTTAGTTTTCTCTCGGAAATTTCTACCTTTTTTTCTAAACTTATATTTCAATTGTACGTTTGAATTGTTAAGTATGAGGTGTTATTTTATATTTTTTTGTTAATATATAATATATTGTATGTCTCGTATGTAATATATATGAATATATGTACCATTTGATTTTAAAGAGAAATTAATGTTTATGTAATTTTTTTTTTTGTAACATGTAATAATATTAATAGAAATAAATTATCTGTTTAATTTAAACCATTTTCTAACATTTAAGAAACTAAATTTAGTACTTCTTTAGATTGTTACTCCCATGAGATTTTTTAGAATAATAAAAACTTTGACTATATAACTATTAAGACAAAGGGATGTTTTGTCCAGTGTACTTTCGGACAAAGGAATATCAAACTTCTGTTTTATAAGGGGAGTAACAGTCTAAAGAAGAACATTCCGTACACCATCTTTAGATTGCTATCCCCCTCTGTTTTTTTTTATAAGGGGAGTAACAATCTAAAGAAGTGTCCTAAATTCTTCTCTAACTTGATTAGGAAATAAGTTTCTCTATTCTACTGATATTAACTGTTTTAACTTTAACCTCTACTGGTCATCATTAAGTTCTAGGTCTTCCGGTGGCGACCGTGTCCCGAAGAGTATTCCGAAGTTTCGCCACCTATGCTGGATGCATCTTCAGGTTCAGTGCCGGTCATCTTTATGGTCATCTTCAGTGCCTCATCTCAGCGAGACCAGTAGACATGTGTTATCGACAGAATTAGAGTTTGTGTAGGATTTTAGAAAAAAAAAGTTAAAATAATATGGCTCAATATCAATCCTGAGTTATAAATAATAAATGAGGATTGAGAGATAAATGAGTTATATATAAGACTCTGACTCAACTTCTATGTATTTACTATTTCAATCTCAAATTCCTGCTTGTATCACAGGCCTTGAAGAGGAACTAGGGGTTGAATATACACATTATACGCAATTAAGTTACAATTAGTAAAGAGACGCTTTTCTTTATTCCTAATCGAGTAAACTTTACTGCTCCTCTATAATAGATTTTTATTTATCATTAATAATTTATTGTTTCCTCAGAAACAACAATAAAATATCATGAAACATTGTGAAACAATAACTTCATCAATTATCGACTATTTCAACTACATCAAATAAAAAACAAAAACAAAAAAAAAAACACGTTCATCCACTTTAAATCACCTATAACCACCTACATCCTTCATAAATCACCTCCAACCACCTATAACCTCCTATATCCTTCATAAATCACCTCCAACCACCTATAACCTCCTATATCCTTCATAAATCACCTCCAACCACCTATAACCACCTCCATCCTTCATAAATCACCTCCAACCACCTATAACCACCTCCATCAACCTTATATCACCTCCAACCACATTCATCCAACATAAATCACCTCCAACATCCTATAGCTCTCCATCCACCTTAAATCACCTCCAACCACCTACAACCACATCCATCCACCTTACATCACCTCCAACTACCTCTAATAACCTACAACCACCTAAACTTCAAACCACTTCAAAATCCCTTAAAATGGAAGTTAGCTTTCTTTTATAACATAAACAATCATTCTTGAAAGGAAAGAATCATGGTGGCGTCATTTCCCGGTTTGATGACATTAATTGGCCTCCTCCTCCAGACCTGTCCATGTGCCTTCACATGTATACGAGCATAAACCACGTACACTTGGAGAACTAAAAGAAGCTATTCGAGCCCAAGTCCTCCAAATTGATAAAGCATTGTTGGAGAGAGTGGAAGCCAACTTCCGAGAGCAACTTCAGAAGTGCATTGCTGAAAACGGCCGTGACATAACAGATATTATTTTCAAACTTTAAATTTATAAAATGGCATCATAATATTATTTGTTTCGAAGCACAGGTAACGATATACATTTTTATCATCCTTTCTGCCTCACCATGTATATTAATAAAAGATGATTTCAACCCACGGATGCGATGAGACAGAAGTACAGAAGCAAGATATCTTTGCTTTTCCCGGAAGATTAACTTTTTAAAACTGTTTCCTCAGCACTCAGAGTCAATTACTAATTAGGGATTGTTGCAAATTACATTATCCAACAAAAGAGGTTATAGAAATAAGGAGGGATGGGTAGATATTATCGTTTAATAAAATAGCTTTAATGTTTCTTGACGGTAGTTTATAAGCACATTACATTAATTTAATTAAAAGAAGACATTAAAAGTAACTCACTCTATAACGAAGCACAGGAATTCAACTAGTGCTTTTTAATGAAACATTTTATAAAAGACTTTTAAGGATTTGAAAGGATTACTACCAAAATAGGATTGCTATCTAACAATTATATGCATACTAGATCCCGTGCTTCGCTCCTTTTAAATTAAATTAATTAGTTTGATAGGTTTATATAAACTTCCATCAAAGATCATAAAATTTTATGAATAATTATTCAAGCGACAATACCGAGATGTCGCCAACTATTTCCTTAATTCTTCTTTCTTATTTTTGCGACTAGAAATTATTTTTGTTGAAGTTGTTTAAGTTATAAAGTAATTATTTTCCAAAATTTAAGTTTTATGTGTAATTGGTTTCGGGATATTGTCATGCAAAAGTGGCATAAGGCCATCATCTTGATTTTAAGATGGTGGTAAGATTTCTTAGCGAGTACTTAGGGGCTATGACAAAACCTATCTACTCAATTTTATGGTAATAATTCCAGGAGCTCCAAAGATATCTAGATGAGTCAGTCATTGGTAGTTGGATTATACGTGGAAATAATAGGTAAATCTCAACTTCGTGGTGCCTCGTTTTGTATGGATATATTTCCATTAAGGGGTTTTTGATAAATTTTTAATAATAATCTTTAATAAATTATTAATATCAAAGGTAATCAACAATCTTTTTATACATTTATTCAAAGCAGGAATGATGTCCATTGTATAACAAGATTAGCTTAGTCGATCACTTCCGGATTCGATTAAAACCACTCCTTACAAATTTCATAATATGTACCAAATGTAATCAAAATCTTAAAATCAAATATTCATACCATCACTATACTTACTCATATGATCACTATACTTACTCATATAATCACTATACTTACTCATATGATCACTATACTTACTCATATAATCACTATACTTACTCATATGATCACTATACTTACTCATATAATCACTATACTTACTCATATGATCACTATACTTACTCATATAATCACTATACTTACTCATATGATCACTATACTTACTCATATAATCACTATACTTACTCATATGATCACTATACTTACTCATATAATCACTATACTTACTCATATGATCACTATACTTACTCATATAATCACTATACTTACTCATATGATCACTATACTTACTCATATAATCACTATACTTACTCATATGATCACTATACTTACTCATATAATCACTATACTTACTCATATGATCACTATACTTACTCATATAATCACTATACTTACTCATATGATCACTATACTTACTCATATAATCACTATACTTACTCATATGATCACTATACTTACTCATATAATCACTATACTTACTCATATGATCACTATACTTACTCATATAATCACTATACTTACTCATATGATCACTATACTTACTCATATAATCACTATACTTACTCATATGATCACTATACTTACTCATATAATCACTATACTTACTCATATGATCACTATACTTACTCATATAATCACTATACTTACTCATATGATCACTATACTTACTCATATAATCACTATACTTACTCATATGATCACTATACTTACTCATATAATCACTATACTTACTCATATGATCACTATACTTACTCATATAATCACTATACTTACTCATATGATCACTATACTTACTCATATAATCACTATACTTACTCATATGATCACTATACTTACTCATATAATCACTATACTTACTCATATGATCACTATACTTACTCATATAATCACTATACTTACTCATATGATCACTATACTTACTCATATAATCACTATACTTACTCATATGATCACTATACTTACTCATATAATCACTATACTTACTCATATGATCACTATACTTACTCATATAATCACTATACTTACTCATATGATCACTATACTTACTCATATAATCACTATACTTACTCATATGATCACTATACTTACTCATATAATCACTATACTTACTCATATGATCACTATACTTACTCATATAATCACTATACTTACTCATATGATCACTATACTTACTCATATAATCACTATACTTACTCATATGATCACTATACTTACTCATATAATCACTATACTTACTCATATGATCACTATACTTACTCATATAATCACTATACTTACTCATATGATCACTATACTTACTCATATAATCACTATACTTACTCATATGATCACTATACTTACTCATATAATCACTATACTTACTCATATGATCACTATACTTACTCATATAATCACTATACTTACTCATATGATCACTATACTTACTCATATAATCACTATACTTACTCATATGATCACTATACTTACTCATATAATCACTATACTTACTCATATGATCACTATACTTACTCATATAATCACTATACTTACTCATATGATCACTATACTTACTCATATAATCACTATACTTACTCATATGATCACTATACTTACTCATATAATCACTATACTTACTCATATGATCACTATACTTACTCATATAATCACTATACTTACTCATATGATCACTATACTTACTCATATAATCACTATACTTACTCATATGATCACTATACTTACTCATATAATCACTATACTTACTCATATGATCACTATACTTACTCATATAATCACTATACTTACTCATATGATCACTATACTTACTCATATAATCACTATACTTACTCATATGATCACTATACTTACTCATATAATCACTATACTTACTCATATGATCACTATACTTACTCATATAATCACTATACTTACTCATATGATCACTATACTTACTCATATAATCACTATACTTACTCATATGATCACTATACTTACTCATATAATCACTATACTTACTCATATGATCACTATACTTACTCATATAATCACTATACTTACTCATATGATCACTATACTTACTCATATAATCACTATACTTACTCATATGATCACTATACTTACTCATATAATCACTATACTTACTCATATGATCACTATACTTACTCATATAATCACTATACTTACTCATATGATCACTATACTTACTCATATAATCACTATACTTACTCATATGATCACTATACTTACTCATATAATCACTATACTTACTCATATGATCACTATACTTACTCATATAATCACTATACTTACTCATATGATCACTATACTTACTCATATAATCACTATACTTACTCATATGATCACTATACTTACTCATATAATCACTATACTTACTCATATGATCACTATACTTACTCATATAATCACTATACTTACNTAGTAATATTTCTGTATGTATAGCGTATAATACAACTATAGGATAGTAAACTATACGAATAGCCAACTAAAACTAGAACTCATGTCGGCATAAATGCTAGTTTACTATAGCTATAGTAAAAACTATACGCTAGTTTTCTATACCGTGTGTTTTCACCCTTAGTGACATGATCACTATAAGCTTTTCTATGAAATGCTGAATATTAGATCGCATCGTTGTAAAGGCACCCTTAATATGGCATAGGTCTTATTTGGGAATATTTCATATGCCATATTTGGGGGAATCACGTTTTTCACATCAGTTCTTCCATAAAATAAACAATGAGTTGGAAACATAAAACTGATGGGTGCAGCTTAATCTACCCAACATACTGAATGTATATCTGTAAACATATATTAGTTAAGTACTTACATTACATTAGTTTTGGCCGATCAAAAGGAATCACTATAAACGTTTGTTGACACTAATTTTGGGAAATGGCTGATTATTGAGATAACGGTGAGGAGTTTAAGATATATCACTATTTCCCAAGAGGCACTACTGCTATAACTACTTCGTTGACTCATTCACTGACAGAAATTAGCTCTTGGTTTAAGAGAAAACCCACTATGCCATATTACCTACCTGTGCCATATTAGGTGCCTTTACCCTACTCTTTATAATTGATAAGTTTTGAAATTTCCGCTACAAGCAGCAACGTCAACAAACACAATACTTATGTTTTTTTAACTGGAAAACACAAAGATGGTGAAATATTCTTAATTAATTAATTAAGAAAATTGCTTTGAGTTTTCAATCTTCCAAATAGAGTTTGTAGCATGGTAATTTGGAAAAAGTTTAAGCATAATTATTTTCACATCAACAATTACTATCATATCACAACAATATTACTACTACGGCTAAAGGAAAAAACTAATTTCACAACGTAATTCCATCATTAAGGTAGTGTTTTTTTAGTGAAATTTGATCCTGGATCATCCCAGAGAAAATTGTTTCAACTCCGGGTCTTCTTTTTAATTAAATTCTCCCCCAATGAGTCCTGGGAACGGAATACAATTTTAATTAACAAAAACCAACATAAAAGGTCCTGGCTTAGTACTAGACTAATATATTGTCTAGTGACTGACCTAATGAGAATACATTTCTAGGATAACAGCTTCAGTTTGATAATCAACTTCACTGATTATTTTAAACTAACTTCGTTAAAATAGTTCACACTTATAATGTCAAGAAGAAAAACTAATGTTAAACTAAGTTTGCTTTCTTTAACTACGATATTTTGAAAGTAAAATACATTTAAAAAAAAAAAAATAAAATAAAGGTTAATTGAAAAATAAAAGTTTCAAATTGTTTTTTAAACTCAAGAATTATAATTTATTTGTTACGTGATAAAATATATTCAATTATAACTCTTAAGTCCTAATGAATTTAATTGTTTTTATTATTTTATATTTTATCTACGATTGATACGTAATATAAACATTACATCTCTGTTTAGATTCGTAGAAAGTGATTCTTTACACATTTGTATTAATTGCGCATGCGTGTCACATTGTTTTGAACAATTCCTCTTTTTCTCCACTCTAGTGACGTAAAGAAGAAGAATTCCTCTTTTTTTCCACTCTAGTGACGTAAAGAAGAAGAATTATCAACTTTACACACGATTAGCGAGTTTGTTTACATTTAACATAACTAATTTGATGTTTATTTAATAAAAGTAACTGTTTGTATAGAGTTTTTTTGTGAAAATCAATGAGTGATTTAAGTGATTATGAAGAATATGAGGAGAATAATACGGCTTCCGAAATAATTAATTCGGCACAAAATACAACTAACGAATTGATGTCATCTTTATCAAAAGAGAAATACTGAAATACGAGCTTACATACAGGAAGTTTATTATTTTTTTCTGCATTTATTATTAAAATCTAACAATCGTAGATAAAGTACGGTACGCGACTCGTGCGAAAACGGCATTTTGCATTGCTCGTGTGGTTTTACTACCCTCGCTGTCGCTCGGGTGTAAACTCCACACTCGCATGCAAAATGCTACTTTCCTCACTCGACGCGTAATGTACTATTACATTAATTATTTTTATCAAGTAATGTAAGTGAAAGAAATTGTATAATATGTCAAATTTCCTTAACATCATGTCCTAGAACATGTTTAGTCTCTTGTAAGTCTGTCGGATTGTCCATAATATACTCTTATGCGAACCACCATACCTTGAAAACTGTTTGACCGATTTTAATTGTCTCCTCACTCACCCACTCACACTCTTGATATTATAAATATGTACCTATATTGCTTCCGAGGTTGCCAAAAGTAACAGAATATTTAGATTAAATAATTACACAATAATTATTCCTTTTTACTACGTTTTTATTAGCTTGCTTTCTTGTTTGTTTATTTGTCCAGTACAAATCTTGCAATCAATTTTTAACTAACTTCCCGAGTAGTTAGACAATTCAAACTTTTAGAATAGCTCAGAACACGGTGACACTGCATTATTTTAATACTTTTAGCTATCTTTCAGCAGAATTTAATTCATTTCAGCAAATTTTGCTGTGTGGAAAGTTAGTTTGGAAAAAATCCGAAAGATATTTTATTTGTTTTGACATATGACATATCCCATATTTACAATCTTTATTTTGAAAGTTTCAACTTAATGATTTATGACAGAAAATTTAAAAATAGTATATATATAAAAAGTTCTTTTTATCGTGCAATTATTACATCTTTGAGGCTATATTACAAGAATGGTTATATTCATGGCTTAAATTGTGGTAGTTCTTAATAACATCGATCGTTTAAAATCTATCTCATTATTCTTTATTTTATACTCATGTGATCATTCGTCCAATGAGAGTCCAAGTAGAAGCTATGTACCACACTAATTGGGATAGATTCTTTTGAAGAGAAATTAATGTAATTGGGCAATAAAATCCATGGACTTCTACTGATTCCCAAGTTTTTAGTTCTTCTAGCGCAATAAAATCCATGGACTTCTACTGATTCCCAAGTTTTTAGTTCTCCTGATCAAAAAAGATTGTTTTATATTTTTTTTTAAATGCCTTTATACTGGAAATATAAAACAAAATGTAAACAACCACCTGTTAAACATTTATGAACTCAACTGGTGCTCCTTTTTTTTTTTGAAACAATCATTATTACATGTTACTCAGCATATCTCGCTTTGCGATGAGAAGAAAAGACTTGTGGTCTTCCATAACCTGTTCATCTGTTTGCTGTATCAATTTGTTATTGTTTCTGTCAAAATAAGTAAGTATTAATTTACCAAAATTAAAAAAAAGGGAACAACATGTTTGTGGTATTGGCTTAAGTCACGCGATGTTTTTATTATTTGTCAAGAAAAGTTTTTCCATAGTTATGGTTGAAGTTGTTATCGGATGCCGGTTGGTTTTGTCTCGACCATACTATTGTCTCCATGTGGCTACCATATGTCCTAGGAACTATCCATTATGGTCTGAAGTCTGAAGGAGTGTGAGACGTTAAATGATTTAACGCTTTAATCTAACAAGACTCCACACACCAAAGAAAAACTCTCAGACCAGACTTGCCTTATCGTCCTCATGTGGATTTATATAAGAACGTGCTTTCCTAGGGTACTTGTCACGGAATAAAAACTCTAATAGTACAACGGGCACACTGCTGTTTAACATGTGCCCCTCTTACTTCTCTTCATGTTTGAAAACACGGTCTATCATGAGTCGAAATAAGGACATAATTTTTTCAAAACACAATTCTGATAACACACGCCTTCTTCTGCGTCTCAATACAAATGAGTATTCGCTTAACTGATAAAGCGAACAAGCTGCCAAAAAAGTAGTTTTAGAAATAGATTTTTGGAGAATATAATAATAAGAATCTAGCTATGCAACATTTTCATTTAATATTGAATAAATAATTAATATTATAGCTCAGATTTCATTGGCTAGAAACTCTATCTATATTATTCATCATATCTAGATAGTCTTTAATATTGTGTGAATCCTTACATTAAAAAACAATTGTAAAGATCAATCTCAGGGGAGTTGCTAAGTCAAGTACATTTTTGAATGCCTATGTCGATTCTTGACAAGGTTTTGCATAAACTGATAGTTGAAATATTAAATTTACCATTATTTTAAAATAATCATAAAATATGAGGGATATACTTAAACGAAATCTTGTGAGAAAATGTAAGTCATAATTTACATGTCGGTTTAATATTTTGGATTGTGGGTACTTATAGTCTATAAGATTAGAGTTGGCACAATCGAAGGCGGGAAACAACAAACGTGGAGGTAGTTTTGGGGTTATAAAAAGGGAAAATCGGTGTTGCCATGTTATATTTTTTTTGTGGAACAGGTCTGAAGTTGCATTCAACATGGGGGACCAATAAAATCGTTTCCCTCAAAATTTTCCCGCCTTTTGATTGTGCTAACTCTAATCTTATAGACTGTAGGTTTTGTGATGTCAGGATTCACACAATATCAGATGGGATCTAGATCTTCTGGAGGAAACCCTGTCTGTGGTTGAAAAAGTTGCTCATAATCAACAAAGTTGTTGATGATATCCATTATGAACAACTTCTTCAACCACTAAAAGATGTGGTTTCCTCTAAAAGATCTAGATCACATCGGAGATAAATTTAATTGTGTAAATCCTGACCTTTCGAATCCTTTGCATGGAGCATCATTCAATTCAATCTACCCACACTGTGATTCAGTTAAATGATGATTCCTATTATGAGCATCCCCTCCAATCTCAAATGCCGCATTCTCCGAAAGAGCTTCATTCTGGCAACAGAACGCCATTGTAAGCACACATAAAATTTACTATAAAAAAAAAAGAAAATATGTATTTCAAAATCTTCACTCTTCAATATCTAAAGCTGTTCTGAAGGATATAACTCTTCATTATTATCAATAGAAATCTTAGTTTTATTATTAATTTAAGATTGAATAAATAGATATATGTTTCAAAATGCCATATTTCTTCTGTTCAAAAAAATATATTAGTCTCTCCACAAATATTTTATTGCCACAACGAAGTGCCCAAGTTTCAATCATCAAGAGTGCCCAGGAGGTCGAAATAGCAAATTTTGATAGTGAATAAATCGGATACTGTATCATTTAGGAGAGTCATGAGTATTTCTTTGATTATGGACTCCACTAGATCAATTTATGGGTAAAATTGTGTATTTTTCCTTGATTATGGACCTTAATGGCGCAATTTGGAGGAACACTTGTATAATTCTTTGCTTAAGGACTCTACAAACGCAATTTGTGTATTTCTATGATTATGGGCTCTCCTTGCACTTCTTATTTTGTTACCATATTAATATTAATATTACGTTGTTTTTTTCACTTATATTTCTCGATGATCACTTGCTTGTAAGATTATTGAAGCGAGCGTAAGCGAGCTTCTTACATTCAACGAAATATGCATCTTGGATGTCTGTCTGTCTGTCCGTAACGTTTACGCGTGCGACGATAACTTGAGTAAAAGTTAGCCNTTTTTAAAAATCTAAAGACACGTCCACACTTGTTCGACATTGTCGTTTAACATTGTCGGTCGACATAGTGTGGACACGGCTTAAGAAGTTTTTTTTGGGGTGTGTTTGACCCGGGATGTGGTCACTATTTGGATGGATCACAATAGATCTGGGGTTTATTCCCGCACCAGGCCTTCTAGCACGATACACGGCATCACTCGGGCAAATGGACGACTAAATGTTTGGGAATACCAAATATAAGGTTAATTTACCTGATAGAGTGACACACCTACATTACATATACATATATAGTTCCATGGCATCCATTACATACAGTGGCGTACACAAGTATTTTATCTTGGTGGGGCAAGCAAACCTAGTGATGCCCCCTATATTTTATGCCCCCCCCCCCT
>KZ651533.1:416609-430937 GCA_001010745.2 Gerris buenoi
ATATATATATATTTGAAGCCTTATTTCTATCCTTCTAAATGTCAAGGCAATGTCAATGACCTGGGAGGTAGCGGATCCTTTTTTATCAACTTGTACTAATATATTAACAGAGCTCAAGATTATAAATGTTTTTTAATATTCTTGCATGCCCAATGCTCCAGCTCATCATATTCTTTAAAATAAATTCTATCGAGAAAAAAAATTGTCTTTCAGAAAATATTGATATCTTAAAAGATTTACTCACAAATATTTTTTTTGTTATAGTTTTAAAAATGATAAAATACGAGTTTTGGGATCCTATTAAACGTTTCAGCTCCATAAAGTTATCTTAGCTCAGTTTATCATAGAAACCTTAACTTTTATTACCCTAAATGTTGTGTTATCATTGAATTTATTTTTTATGGTACATAGACTCTTATTTAAGCGTTATTTTTTATAATCTTTAATTCAAGAGTTATTAATGTATTTAAATTTTTTTTAATGATCAATTTCCTTCCTTTTTTTTCTTAATATGCATAGTATAAAGTAAAGTTAATGTTAAAAAAGTAAGTTAATGTTTTTAAAATATGAGTATTATGAACTTAAAAATAGTCACTAGACTTAAATAGTAGTTGATTTAGATTGTATAATTACAATAGATTTATTACTATTATATAAAAGTGCATCTTCAATGTTTCTAGATTACTTAGGTATTTAGAATATCTACTATTGACAATCTAAACGCCAATAACAGCTCTTGGTTTCCCACACCTTGAAGTAACGTTTAACGTATGAACTTTACGATATCTTGCGAACAATTTACGTTAAATTAAAAAGTCTTGAGGTAGTAGCTTTCTAGTTTCAGTGATAATATAATCTCTTCCATTGATATCGAAGGTTTCGTCCAAATTGTTATAAATGACCATTAAATTTAGGGAATATAATTATTGTCAAAACACTATATTTCGTAGAAACTTTTTGTAGGACGGTTGTAGAAACGGTTTGATAGGTCCGATTTAGGACACAGGGTTGTATTTAGGACAAGGGGCAGCTTTAGGAACTGGCTACATAAGCTGGACCCTGAAGTAACCGAAGGACCACTAAGGAAGCAGAAAGAAAACAACCAATTCATTGAGGATATTTTATTATTATCAAGAAGAGAATTGATTTTATCATCTTGGGAAAATCGAAATAGTTAATGTAAATTTCATTGATATTGAAATGAGCTACTTTAACCTTTTTTAAAATAATAATCCTGAAAAATATTTTTGGAACTATCTTTTTATATTGGAGAGTTAAAAACCCCTTAAATATAGAACACACAACTTACCACATTGTTTTTTGAAAGAAGCCGGGCAAGAGAAAAATTCTATCTCTGTTTGTCCTTTTTCCTGAACAGACTGACAGACTCACTATTATATATGTCAGCCGTCAGCAGTTAACTACTAGTATTTTAATATTAATCAATAGCTCCGATGGCGAACGTCCATTTTTGTGAAAAGACTTTTAAGAAATGAGCCAAGTGAGCACTGAATACAAAGGAGATGAAGACTGCCCAGGATATTGGGTTAACCTAGGTTGACCCAACTAAACAAAGGTGTTGACCGAAAAGAGCTAACCGAAAGGTTTAGGTGAGGAAATACGCTTGACATTGAACATAATTCAGGATTCAGTTAACAGACTTTAACATTTTAGCCTTTTAATGCATAATTTGCATAGAAAAATAGATATGTCTTCAGGACTACCTCAATAAAAATATATCTGACCAACAACCACTTGTGTGGTAAAAAAAAACACCCCACCAAGTCTGTGGTCCAAAAAAGTTGTGAAATCAACTTTCTGTCCCGCCAAGTGATTTTGGCACTTTCTCCTGACCCAACACTGTCAACTTAGATACTTATCAGCTTCTTCTCCTTGGCGGTGTGCCTTGCCATTTCCTGAACTGGAATTTTAATATTCTTCAAACACCAATACAATTTCTTGTTTCACCTTCACGTTTGCCACATGTGGTTTGTGTGGAAAGATAGTCTCATAATCTTAGTTCTTCTAGACAACAAGTATTAATATATGCAGGCGCATATTGGAGAGGAAAGCCTTTTAACAGTGTTGTTGAAGGCTCTTTTCGATGCTACAATGATCATTGCTGTAAATCTTTCCCATTATCAATAAGTACCAAATAAGAAAATAAGTAACATACAAATTATGCTTTCAAGGAATGATTCAATGCAACTACTACTTTCTCTGCAGAGGATGCGTTGAATACAACCAGTTAACTTTGGGTAGTACTGCAGGCACACCGGGGCGGAACGCTACTGCGTTCCTAAATATACGAGAAAGAATGTGATTTTTAGGCGGGGTCACTTAAGGGATAAATTTAAACAAACAACCTCCTTCAAAACATCCTTAGCCCTTAGCTATATTTCAACCCTTTCTTGGGTCATCCTCGAGCCTATAACAGAAAAATTTAATTAAAAATCTTTGGTTTTAACCAGAAACATTTGAAAAATGTTAAATGTTTCATGTAAAGTTATCAAATGTTGTTAATTTTACAATTAACAATGTTATAATTTTTTCTTTAGTACTTTTTTGAACCCTTATGTTTTCCAATTCTTTAAATAAAAACACTATAAAATTTATGAGTCTTTTTCTCGGTCTTCCCCTCTGAATTTCAATCAGAGTGGTTTTAAGTTTTATCAATTTTTATAAGTGAAAAATGTTTTATTCAAGTGACAAATTTCATGTTAATAAAATAATGGAATAAAAGAGATAAGAGTCTGAAGAAGCCTAATGTGAGAAGGGCGAAATATAGAAAAGTTGAAAAGAAAACGTTTATGGTTTAAATTATTATTACCTAATTTAAAAAANTTTATTTTTTATGGTACTAATCTAATCTCATAGACTCTTATTTAAGCGTTATTTTTTATAATCTTTAATTCAAGAGTTATTAATGTAATAAATATTAAAATTATAGTTATTATTGATAGTTAAAATGTTATTTTAGTTGTTTACAATTAATATAGAAAAGTTGTGAAATAGTAGAATGAATTTAGTATAATAGTTCTTGGAAGTTTTATCAATTGATTTAGATTGTATAATTACAATAGATTTATTACTATTATATAAAAGTGCATCTTCCAATTTTTCTTCATTACTTAGGTATTTAGAATATCCACTATTGACAATCTAAACGTCAATAACAGCTCTTGGTTTCCCACACCTTGAAGTAACGTTTAACGTATGAACTTTACGATATCTTGCGAACAATTTACGTTAAATTAAAAAGTCTTGAGGTAGTAGCTTTCTAGTTTCAGTGATAATATAATCTCTTCCATTGATATCGAAGGTTTCGTCCAAATTGTTATAAATGACCATTAAATTTAGGGAATATAATTATTGTCAAAACACTATATTTCGTAGAAACTTTTTGTAGGACGGTTGTAGAAACGGTTTGATAGGTCCGATTTAGGACACAGGGTTGTATTTAGGACAAGGGGCAGCTTTAGGAACTGGCTACATAAGCTGGACCCTGAAGTAACCGAAGGACCACTAAGGAAGCAGAAAGAAAACAACCAATTCATTGAGGATATTTTATTATTATCAAGAAGAGAATTGATTTTATCATCTTGGGAAAATCGAAATAGTTAATGTAAATTTCATTGATATTGAAATGAGCTACTTTAACCTTTTTTAAAATAATAATCCTGAAAAATATTTTTGGAACTATCTTTTTATATTGGAGAGTTAAAAACCCCTTAAATATAGAACACACAACTTACCACATTGTTTTTTGAAAGAAGCCGGGCAAGAGAAAAATTCTATCTCTGTTTGTCCTTTTTCCTGAACAGACTGACAGACTCACTATTATATATGTCAGCCGTCAGCAGTTAACTACTAGTATTTTAATAGTAATCAATACTATTAAAATACTCCGATGGCGAACGTCCATTTTTGTGAAAAGACTTTTAAGAAATGAGCCAAGTGAGCACTGAATACAAAGGAGATGAAGACTGCCCAGGATATTGGGTTAACCTAGGTTGACCCAACTAAACAAAGGTGTTGACCGAAAAGAGCTAACCGAAAGGTTTAGGTGAGGAAATACGCTTGACATTGAACATAATTCAGGATTCAGTTAACAGACTTTAACATTTTAGCCTTTTAATGCATAATTTGCATAGAAAAATAGATATGTCTTCAGGACTACCTCAATAAAAATATATCTGACCAAAAACCACTTGTGTGGTAAAAAAAAACACCCCACCAAGTCTGTGGTCCAAAAAAGTTGTGAAATCAACTTTCTGTCCCGCCAAGTGATTTTGGCACTTTCTCCTGACCCAACACTGTCAACTTAGATACTTATCAGCTTCTTCTCCTTGGCGGTGTGCCTTGCCATTTCCTGAACTGGAATTTTAATATTCTTCAAACACCAATACAATTTCTTGTTTCACCTTCACGTTTGCCACATGTGGTTTGTGTGGAAAGATAGTCTCATAATCTTAGTTCTTCTAGACAACAAGTATTAATATATGCAGGCGCATATTGGAGAGGAAAGCCTTTTAACAGTGTTGTTGAAGGCTCTTTTCGATGCTACAATGATCATTGCTGTAAATCTTTCCCATTATCAATAAGTACCAAATAAGAAAATAAGTAACATACAAATTATGCTTTCAAGGAATGATTCAATGCAACTACTACTTTCTCTGCAGAGGATGCGTTGAATACAACCAGTTAACTTTGGGTAGTACTGCAGGCACACCGGGGCGGAACGCTACTGCGTTCCTAAATATACGAGAAAGAATGTGATTTTTAGGCGGGGTCACTTAAGGGATAAATTTAAACAAACAACCTCCTTCAAAACATCCTTAGCCCTTAGCTATATTTCAACCCTTTCTTGGGTCATCCTCGAGCCTATAACAGAAAAATTTAATTAAAAATCTTTGGTTTTAACCAGAAACATTTGAAAAATGTTAAATGTTTCATGTAAAGTTATCAAATGTTGTTAATTTTACAATTAACAATGTTATAATTTTTTCTTTAGTACTTTTTTGAACCCTTATGTTTTCCAATTCTTTAAATAAAAACACTATAAAATTTATGAGTCTTTTTCTCGGTCTTCCCCTCTGAATTTCAATCAGAGTGGTTTTAAGTTTTATCAATTTTTATAAGTGAAAAATGTTTTATTCAAGTGACAAATTTCATGTTAATAAAATAATGGAATAAAAGAGATAAGAGTCTGAAGAAGCCTAATGTGAGAAGGGCGAAATATAGAAAAGTTGAAAAGAAAACGTTTATGGTTTAAATTATTATTACCTAATTTAAAAAANATATGAGTATACATCATAAGTTTCACATATGAGGTCAATGTGACACTCATTTCGTTTTACTTTCTCATGTACATTGCATATGAGTATACATCATAAGTTTCACATATGAGGTCAATGTGACACTCATTTCGTTTTACTTTCTCATGTACATTGCATATGAGTATACATCATAAGTTTCACATATGAGGTCAATGTGACACTCATTTCGTTTTACTTTCTCATGTACATTGCATATGAGTATACATCATAAGTTTCACATATGAGGTCAATGTGACACTCATTTCGTTTTACTTTCTCATGTACATTGCATATGAGTATACATCATAAGTTTCACATATGAGGTCAATGTGACACTCATTTCGTTTTACTTTCTCATGTACATTGCATATGAGTATACATCATAAGTTTCACATATGAGGTCAATGTGACACTCATTTCGTTTTACTTTCTCATGTACATTGCATATGAGTATACATCATAAGTTTCACATATGAGGTCAATGAGACACTCATTTCGTTATTATATACTTGTAATAAAGAGCTGTGTAAAAAGTGTTCATCAATTATATAATTGTGTATTGTCTCGACGACGCACCTCAAAATGATTTGTTATTGCTACGCTAAGGCAACCACAGTTATTACAATAAAAATATTTGTTTATTTTGATTTGTTGGTCTTTAAATAGATATAATAACTTATCAAAATTAATTTATTAGGTTTAACTTTTTTTAATATAAAATCAAGCTCGTTGCCACGGGTCAAAGGGCTCGTATATTAGTAACGACTCAGAAAAAACGTATAACTTTTATAGTGTTTTTATTCAATGAATCAACAATACATATGTAAATAAGTGTAAAACCCGGAAAATATCGCATTCGTATTTTCGCGCCATCACAATCAATTAAAAAAAAAAACCGCGAATGAAAATAAACAAAAATTACCTACACAATATCATTATCTCCCAAATTCTATTAAAATAAATTAAAAAACACAAATCGGAAATTGCGATAAATAAAAACCATTGTTTTCATCAATCCGCATAAGAATGTAAATGCAAATCTGCATTTAACAAATGGTCTTTTATATTCCTTTTTTTATATTTTAAAATTCAAAAATAATCCATGTGAATTAAACAGGGGAAAGAATAAAAAATGTTTTAAAAATAGTAAAATATTAACAATGTTAAATTAAATGTCAGATAAAGAGAGAAAACTTCGAATTACCGGAGTTTTATTTCGAAGGTAGAGTCGCGACACTACGAAACTAAGGTGCCGCATTCTCTATAAACTCTAGAAGGCCTTGAACGCTTTTTTGTTCTTTTTTGTTCTTTTTATTTTTTTGAGTTTTTTCTTTACTATAATATAAAAATGCATCTTCCAATGTTTCTTGATTACTTAGGTATTTAGAATATCCACTATTGACAATCTAAACGCCAATAACAGCTCTTGGTCTCCCACACCTTGAAGTAACGTTTAACGTATGAACTTCACGATATCTTGCGAACAATTTACGTAAAAAATTAAAAAGTCTTGAGGTGGTTAGTTTTCGAGTTTCAGTGATAATATAATCTCTTAATCTCTTCCATTCATATCGAAGCTTTCGTCCAAATAGTTAAAAGTGACCATTAAATTTAGGGAATATAATTATTGTCAAAATACAATAGGTTTGTTCCAACCATACCTCAAACTAGTTTCAAACTGTACGACGCATGTGCATTAGCAAAAAACGTTCAAATGTGGTCCGATGCGCATGCGTCGGACAGTTCCAAAGCAGTTTGAAGTGTGGTTGGAACAAACCTAATATGACTTTGTTTTTGCTTAATATGAATCTGAATCCGTCTTAAGGCCCCCATACACGGTCAAACATTTTGCGCAAACATCATGTTGAAGCAAACATTTTGACCATGGGGCTGCTTGATGTTTGCGCAAACATGATTTTTTAACTAAATTTCCCCGACATCAGGTTTGCGCAAACTTTTGCACAAAATGTCTGATCGTGTATGGGGGCCTTTAGACNCATTCTCTATAAACTCTAGAAGGCCTTGAACGCTTTTTTGTTCTTTTTTGTTCTTTTTATTTTTTTGAGTTTTTTCTCCAAGCCCATTGTTCGCTCAGCTCATTTACTTCTCAAATTAGTCTTCCCCGAAACCGTATTTAAAAAAAACAAAAAAAAACGCTCTTTGATAAAGGCCATCTACCAATTAGCATATTGAATTTCCCAGCTGTTACGTATTGTTTAAAAATTTTGTCTTCTGTGTATCCTAATTTTTTATTTTTGTTATTTTAGTTTTTGTACCATTCTAACACAAGTTTTTTTTTTTGTTTAGTTAAAATACCTATACTGACAGGTGATCAGATATATTATACTGTAAAAAAAATTAAAAACCCGAAATAATACGTCATTAAATTCTTTTTGGTGGAATCGATATAAAACTAACAACTTGTCAAATGGACATGAAATATTAATTATATAGTTATACTGATCGAAGTTTTTATTTATTTTTATAAAATATAATATATTGGAGAGAAATAAATTGCTCATTTTAAACAAATCTATAAATCTATAAATTGCCTTTAGCAATTATTTCTTCTGAGCTTACTGAAGGTAACGAAATCATTTTGAAGAACGAATTTTTTTTACATCTCCAAATTCCAAACTTCCTAGACACAAATCTACATATTTCAGACATAAGCGAACATTTTTGGTTCCGTGTCTGTCTGTCTGCCTGTCTGACTGTTGGTCTATTTCTCAATTTTTACGAATCAACTTATCTTAAAAACTACTTGTCTGATTTTATTGATATTTGGATGGTAAATCAGGTTTGGTTGCGTGTTGCGTGGCTGTTTGTAACCATATTTTAAAAACTACGTTATCAAAATTTGATTGGTAGGTTATATATAATTAACCCACTGTTGATCAACCATCTGCTCTCAATGATATCCCTTCTGAAAGTGCAAAATCTTATTTCTATTTAAGACCTAAAACTATAAGTACTCATTCGATTTTAAAGGTGGGGACACACTAGAGCATTCAGACCCGAATGAGCATGCGTTCGACCCCGAATGAGTCAATTTGCATAGAAATGGACAGGACGAGCTGAACGGGAACGCATGCTCATTCGGGGTGAATGCTCAAGAGTGTTCCCATCATAATGGTTCGTCGAAAGTAGCCTTTAAATGGTCCCATATTAATATCAACAGTCAACGCACATTTAACATTAGATAAAAATAAATATGACTGCATTGGGAACTGAAACACACTTTCAATTTCCATTGGGATCAAATTGTTTTATACTTTTGTGACCATTATAGAACACGATGAAGCTATGTTTCACTCTAGTATACATATTACTCTATTTTATTTGAAAGAAATAAATTGATCAGATGACCGTAAGTGATAATTTATTAAATGACAGACTTCATTCATTGGTATAAACCATTTGAGTACCTCAAATCACTTTTAATGTTTGCTAAAGAAATAAAATAAAATGGAGGGCGTTAAAAAGACGCTAAAATTCTAATAAACTGTATAGAATTTCGTTTTACTTTCTCATGTACATTGCATATGAGTATACATCATAAGTTTCACATATGAGGTCAATGTGACACTCATTTCGTTTTACTTTCTCATGTACATTGCATATGAGTATACATCATAAGTTTCACATATGAGGTCAATGTCACACTCATTTCGTTTTACTTTCTCATGTACATTGCATATGAGTATACATCATAAGTTTCACATATGAGGTCAATGTGACACTCATTTCGTTTTACTTTCTCATGTACATTGCATATGAGTATACATCATAAGTTTCACATATGAGGTCAATGAGACACTCATTTCGTTATTATATACTTGTAATAAAGAGCTGTGTAAAAAGTGTTCATCAATTATATAATTGTGTATTGTCTCGACGACGCACCTCAAAATGATTTGTTATTGCTACGCTAAGGCAACCACAGTTATTACAATAAAAATATTTGTTTATTTTGATTTGTTGGTCTTTAAATAGATGTAATAACTTATCAAAATTAATTTATTAGGTTTAACTTTTTTTAATATAAAATCAAGCTCGTTGCCACGGGTCAAAGGGCTCGTATATTATAAAAAGTCAGACCAGGACCTATCAACCTACCTAGGACCAGGACCTATCAACGGATCTGAAGATCTACTTTCGAACAGGCCCTGATCCCAAAGGGCAGAGTTACGCCCCCCTCGGTCGCCCAAAAAAGTAAGGGGTGCCTTAAAAATTCTCTGCCCAGGGCGCCATTTATCCTGGATCGGGTCCTGCTTTCGAAGCGATAACGTACGACTTGTGCACTTCATAAATCGATTTAATTGAAGACCTACTATCGAGTCATCTACTTATGGCTTGAACGATTTACTTACTTAGTCAATTTAACAAGATTTGATAAACAAAGTTCTGATAATAATAAAGATAAAAGGATCTAAATTTAAAATTAGGTTATTTATATAGCACGTTTTAAACAAATAAATTAATATATTAATACAATAACATTATGGGAATTTAAATTTAGCATCATTATGAATTTGATAAAATATTGATTGAGATTGGCGGAACAAATTATTATTTTTAATTTTTAATATTGATTTATGAGGTGATAAAATAGTTTGCGATGGTTTAAACTCATTCCTGCGTGTTTACTTATGAATACTTCGTAGTTTTTCCTCTGTTACTTTACAATTCTTATTAATGACTACTTGATTGTTTTCCATGCTTTTAATTGCTGTTAGTCATATTGAATTATTATCTACCGGCTTGCATCCATATATGGGAGTCTACTTGTAATGGCGCCACTACGCCGCATACATAATTCTTCAAGAGAATAAAAGAAATGTAGAGTAAGCAATGTATATATTTGTAGTGTAGAGAGAGAGAGAGAGAGAGCGAAAGAGAGAGAGAGAAGAGAGAGAGAGAGCTGAAAAAGAGTGAGAGAGAGAGAGAGNATAGAATAATTATGATTAAGTAATATTGCCTCAAATTTATTTTTTTATATGTTTTTAAAAATTATAAATAATAAATGCTTTTGAGGAAATTGGTAAACAATACAAAGGTGGGGAAATCTATTCAGGTTTTCTTTTTTTTCTAATTTTTCTTAAAATTGAATTTGATAAACATTTAGTATCTACAAATATATAATTCTAGTTTTTATTTTTTATTTTAAATATAATTAAAATTATAGCAAATAAAACAAAAATTGATTACAGAGTCGTATAAAAAAAAAAATGTACAAAGGCGTTTGAAAAAACATCAAATAAGCCAAAATTATATTAAAATTTACTTTTTAATAGTAAAAAAAATTGTCTTTTTGAGAGAACCTGATTTAAAAAAAAGTAGTATAAATATAAAAAAACAAGTTCACACAAATGCCTGATAAGGTAACTGGGGGGAGAAAACAAAGGTATGATATAAATAAGTTAATTCAGATTATTTCTAAAGTTGACTTTAAAAATAATTAAGTCTTAATTTATTTTTTATTTGAAATGACTCTAAAATGAATTTTCTGAGTCGACGCCAATTCTTGTAAATCAATGCATATGTATGACTTGTATAAGGATTAAATAATAATACTAAAAAATATTTATATTATCAATAAATTGATTATTAATTCACACGAATAAAACACTGATTGTTTAATCTGATATAATACATAATTGTATAACCACAATGTAAATATAATTGTTTTTTAATACATTTAATACAATATAATTATAAAAAGATCTTTTGATAAATATCAGGTGATCGTTTAAGTTATTCAACTATTTGCAATGGCAATTAAACATTAAATATCTATTTATAATTGTTGACGATCGTTTCATACGTCTGATGGTTATGTGTGTTTATTTATATGGTGCGGTTAGTCGATTATAAATTATTTTAGATTGAACAAACTGTGCGTTTTATTAAATTGTTGAATTAATTATTATTTTGTTTGATTAGTACGGAATATCGGTGAATACAACAGTTCTTTTATACGAGTATTATTTATACTTGGGAAAGATTTGCTCTTTAGTAAACACCTATAAACATAAGATATTTTCCATTTAAAGCCAGGTGGTTTAAGACCCACCTTAAAACCATTCCTTCAAGGTCAAAAGTGGTACTTAACGCCGAAAAAGGGTAATTTTTTGATTTTTATTAGGGGTGGGATTTACATGGGGACTGACATTCGCCATGAAAATCCCAATGTAAACGTGCATTCACACCAACTAATATAGTCTATTTTATAGGGAAAATACTTTAGGGTACATTAATTTACTTGCAAAGTTTGAAATCAAGTTCGAAAGTACGTATATGGTCACAAATTGTGGTTCTTTTTGCAAAAACCTTTAATAATGAGTTACAGTTTTTAAGTTTATAATTAATTAACTATCCTTAAATTATAATCTGATAATTAAATAACTATTTATAATTACAATCGGAAATTTGTCTAACTATATAATTAATAGTTAGAATTAATAATTAGTTTGATCATAATTATATAGTAATTATAATTAGTAGGCCGTAATGGCATAATTAAATCAATTAGGCAATCATTATATAAATCAAAAATATAAAAAAAAATACAGATTGACACATTTCCCTGTAAAATATTGTATCTACTCAAGAAACGGCATTATAGGCATTACTGAACTCCAATTATAACTGCAAGAAAAAGAGTTATATAGTTTCGTTACTGCATTTAATATTTCCTTTCGACATAATAATTCATATATATGTATTTTCTTCTAATCCCTCTTTCTTTCCATTAACTCAAGTTTTTTAAATCCAAAAATGTTTATGTCTACACAATCCATAAAAAAAAAAACTAACTTTATATTTTTTTCTTTTAAAGTTGTCTTTAGGGGTATTCTTAATATAAAAAAGCTAAACCATTTTGCTTTGCTATTTTATTTTGGTAATATTTCGTCTACAAATTGAGACATTTTCAAACCTTCATCTGTCATTTAATTACTATGCAGTAACATGTCACATAAAACTCAAAAAACTAAATTAATTTAATACGGGCTGTGAGTCATGATCAATCTGTGATGTCTGATTCATGACTCCTGATCATGACTGGAAAAAATGGAAAACTAACTTTTTTACTAGTTACGTTTAGTTTTCTGTACGACAAGAAACCTTATACAACAGCTCTGTCTGTCTGTCCGTTGGCATGTTTCGATTCATAAACTACTATAGCTAGGAACATAAAATTCGGCACACAGGTGCATCTCGGCATTTGTGACAGGTGTAGATTTTGGAGTTTTCACACTTAATATTTTCAAGATGGCGGCCAACATGGCAGGTGTTTGAAATTAAGTGTTTAGTTCACCATGACATGTTTTACGTAAATCCAAAGGTCTTGAAATGTAAACCTTACATTACATTCTATGCCAAACGAGAGTGAGTGCGTTGACAGCGCGGGGAAAACTAGCAAATGGGGTGGGGAGCCAATGAGAGCTCAAGATTTGCCCTCTGGATAATCATATGAGAAGGTGAATGTAGAGGCTTTATTTTTTCCCTCAGAGGTTGGCTAATCTGTGTGTCACTCGATTTCCTCGTTTGGACTGCCAGACTGAGTCTGGCAAGTATACGAATCAAAATAGTCAACCATTTAATGTGCCATATACTCGTAGGTTTCTCGCGTCCTATTGCATATTTAATTCCCCCCTCCTCCTTCTTTTAATAATAAAATCATTCAATCAAAAAGGTATGACAGTGATATCACAAACAAGTTGTTCTTTTAATCAGTGATATTTTTTGATATTGAATGGTTCATGTTGTGATTATTATTATTACAGTAATTTAGCAAAAACATTCGCTTGCTAATTTCGGATTTACGAGTTTTGTAAAGATATTGGAGAGAAATTTCATATAAGCCACTTTTTAGAACATAAGGAAACATAAATCGTGCAAATCCATGCAGAAGATTTATTTGTTAACAAGTTATAAGATAGTTACCGTCGAACAATTAAACGGATATCCCAAGGGATGTTAAGAACCTTATAAAACCTTTTATGACCTAAAAATAGACTATTGATAAAAGGTGGCGGCTTTTAGTTCACAAAAAGGTAAGCAAACTAACAAAGGAACACATTTGTTAAAAAGGATTTTGGATTATTCGAACCTTTTATGGGATTATTGGGGCTCTAAAAAGAGACCATGATGTTATCGACAATACAAACAAAGAGATGAAAAGATAGAAATTATCGAAATAGCTTCTAATTGACAGTGATCATTCAAACTAAATACTGCTAATGTATCTTTCCTAAATGCCCCCATACACGGGCAAAATGTTTGCGCAAAATGGGGCTGCTTGATGTTTGCGCAAACCTGATGTCGGGGAAATTTAGTTAAACTTGATGTTTGCGCAAACATTTTGCGCAAAATGTTTGATCGTGTATGGGGGCCCTTTAAACACTCTCCAATATAAATCGTTACTACAATCATACATGTTATATGTACATCAATACATATAAAGAAAACAGTATGTAATTTTAAAATGCAGTCATAAATCGAGAACTGGAAATACAATTAGTCGCTATTTCTCGGCAAATAAAATAAAACCGTTTTCACAAACTCATATAAAGGTAAAATTAAACAATTATGGATCAATTACTGGCAAACATTAATTGCCTCATCTATTATTTCAATAGAGAATAAATGTGGTAATGAAATCCCCGGCCGGATGAAGCCCATTTGTGGAGAACGTGCATCGAGAAACGATCTAGCTAACTTCATTCAAATTGATAAAGCTGGCGCTCAATTAATAATCCACCCAGACCAAAACTAGCAGAAATTGGCTTGAGATAATAATCTAAATAAATTTGATTTAGCTGAATACCTTTGTATAAACTATTACCCGTTGAACACTTTTTAAATAGTTTGGTCAATTAGTGCGTCACATCACATAGTTTTCTCGCATTCTGTTATTGGACGAATAGTCAAATGAAATTTGAATTATGATTTTATTTCGAGTAAAGTCACACATATTAATCCCCCCCCCCCCCAAAAAAAAAAA